>CAEMYA010000048.1:171362-200343 GCA_903131615.1 Diplodus sargus | reverse complement strand
CTATAATCAATATTCTTATATTAATGATGGATCTGGGGACTATTTCTGTGTATAATGGGTCAACACATCAACTACCAGCAGTTGTTCGGGGTTATAATGCGTATTTAAGCTCAGTGTTTTTGTTCAGTCTCGTGGGATATATGTCCCTTAAATAAAATATGAAGATATTTCAGGGGATTTTTGAGAAAATAATATCCTATAAATATATTTTAATATCTTTCCCCTTAAACAACCATGTTACAACATTTTGAATTGTGAGCTTTAGTGGTGCACAAAGACTTCAGACAGAGCCAGGCTTACTGTTTTTATTCTTTATGCTAAGCTAATTGGCTAATAGCGTGGCTTTATACTTAAGCTATAGACATGAAAGCGAATTAACTTGATTCTTAACATTTTGTACTGTTTCCTCAAACTCTAGAGCTCAGTTACCCTAAAATCAGGAGGTTTTGCGACACAAGATCAATCAGAACCAATCATGATATGAAGAATTGATTGTATGTAGTTTAGAAACAGTCTGACAGGCTGAATGACTTGTGAGAGAGTGAGCTCACTCGCTGTGTTCTGGGTCAGCTGGCCCATTAGCTGTTTTTGTTGAGATTGATGATGACGCTGGGAAATTACCGGCTGACACGTTGTGTGGTGTAAATCTAATGTGGACCAGTTATGATGAGAGCCGAGAGCCCATGTAGACCAGCCTGGTCTGGGTCTGGATTTACTGCCGGGCCTCTTGGAGGTGCTGTGGGTGTAATTCAGACATAATGGAAATTGCTTCCTTGACGACTTCCAGCTCATTTCCTCTTTCTGTTCGAGCTTCAATAGCAGCTCACTGTAATTTAAGAGCACGAGAGGAACTTACATCAAATCCTTTATAACCGTTCTTCACAAAGTACCAGACTGAAGCAAAGCAAGATGTCAAACTCACGTCCAAACACCTCCGAGAAACCAAACGATATAAAAGATTAAGACGTGTACCTGCAGCTCCAGAGTTCAGCGGCTTCAGTAACAGAGCTGAATATGATTACGATGGTGTTCTCAATCCCATCAGGAAACCCAGAGCCAAACAATCAAACACGTCAGTGACCAAATCTGTTTTGTGACTGCACGGAGCACGTTTCACCCCAGATAACACTCAGCACAAATAGAACGGTGATGAATACAAATAAATAATGTCATCAAGCTGAATTCCCGGTGAAGTAGTGAGATTAGGGCCCGAGTGTTGGAAGTATAAAGTGTGATAGTCGTTGTTTTCTGAGGATTTAGTACAACATTTGTTTAGAGGAAAACCCTGAGATATCACTCACGTTTTCTGGCCTCTCATGGAGCCAAAGTGAGACGAGAGCGTCAGGTTCTGAGAAAAGTTCATCCAAAATCTCATAGTTTTTCCCTAACGGAGACTTTTTGAACAGTGTCTCATGCGGCTCAGAGGGGACAGAATTATCGCAGTAACCATCAGTCAACAATACAGAATATAAACACCCGACATTGGATGTCAACTCTGCAGATCAGTGCTGCAGTCTGGTTGATAAACAGGAGTGAAGATAAAAACGTAGTCTCTGAGCTCAGACTCGGAGCAGAATCCAAAGTGACTCCTGGTGTTTATTCCTCTGGAAGGTCTGGATCTACATCCTGCTCTCTTTTTAGAATCCGCTTCAGAGCCTGGTGCTCTTCCTGGGGCTTTGTCAGAGTCCTGCGGTCACTTTCTTGGCAGGATATCACTGACAGTTTATTGGACCAATAGGACGGCAAACTGTTGGGGAAGAAATATGATTCTTCCAGGTCAGTATGTCTCCAAACAATAGGAGGTCATATGTGTCTTGTGTCGCAGTTACAGTTCTCATCGTCAGCTTTAAGGATGCCACACTGATTTTTATTTTTTTTTCTTACTACGAGAAGCATATAATCTTCTCTCTGCTTGTGTTTATTTTGACATGTCTGCTGTGTATTTGTAGGGTCAACGTTGAACATATTGTGCATTCTTAATGTAGAATACTTGTTTATGTCGGATGAAGTCAAGGGTGAAGAAAACATCCAGGTACTTACATAAGACAGAAGACAGTGTGTGTGTGTGTGTGTGTGTGTGTGTGTGTGTGTAATCAGAGTGTGTTACAGACGAGTGCCTCTCGCTGCTCGGCTCGTCATACATGATTGCTAATGAGGTTTATAAACAAAAGGCTACATCTTCAGCAGTGACCCGTATGAATAAAACAACATTATGAATACATTATGTATGTCGATGGAGGCAGAAACTACGATCCTCTCTTCATTCATATATCACCAATAAATCCAGACACCTTCTTTAAGACACGTCATGGCCAAAAGTATACGGACACCCGAACGTAAATTGCTGCTATTTGATTCACATTTTCTTTTTAATTTTCCTTTTTTTCTGTCACTCTAACAATGTGAACACTTCCTTGTCGATGCATATTCAGGCTGAAAGCCGCCTGTTTGTCACACTGCACTGTGATTTTCCACCCCGGCAATCAGACGCGAATTCAGTGTAAATGAGTTTTCAGGAGTTCGTGAGAGGGGAGCTAGCGGAGGCACAGCTGCTCCGGGTTCAGCTCGATGACGACGTTCAGAACTGGGAACAGTTTGTTCGGATTCAGGGATTTAAAGCAAGAGGTTGGAAGTGAAGGAGATGCAGCACGATCCTTTAGTTTTTACAAGTTATTTTTGATATTATATAAGATTGTTACTCAGTTGTTTGATTTTGGCTGTCAGAATCCATATGCTGTATATCATTTTCTGACTACAATATCTTCTATTTATTTTTGACTTCAGAATATCTTTTAATTTAGTTGTTTGTTCTCTGGGTTCGTGTGGACCAAAATAGCTGCCTGTAAACCGCCATTTTAAAACTGTTTTCGGGGGTAGATGTAGCAGAATGGAGCAGAATGCAGTCTAGTTTACAAAAAATCTGTGTTATGTTAAGTTGTGAACATACATTTAGAATAGTATGTAAACATGCGTAAAATCAAGTGAAATTACACAGAGGTTTGGTGAGAACACAATCAAAACAATGACGAGACTGTCGACAATGGTAAACATTTTTTTTTTAAAAGCTGTGAAAACACACAAACAACAAAAATGTGAGCTGAGATGCTGTTGACATCACCTCGCGACCTGCTGTGAGATTTCAGCCCTCACAGGTGAATTAATGTGACAGCAGGTGTGGAAGGTGCAGCTCTGACCTGCGCCAGATAAGAGAAAAATCCAGGACAGCATCAGTGTGAATACGTGTGTTTCTGTGGATTACAAATACTCCCGGTGGACGGAGAGACGGCTAATGAAGTGGCTGACTGAATCTCTGGTGTGAAGGGAGGGGGGGTGTCTCTGCTGAAGGTGCAGCACTTCCTCTCTTTTTTATGATTGTTTGCCAGATAAAAAGAAGAAGAAGAAGAAGCCCCCCGCAGGAATAACATTCATTATCATCCGTCTGACCTCTCCTGCTGATTGATGTCACTTTTAATTTTCACGTTTAATGTCGTGGCAAAGAAGATCCGCGTCTGTCTTTTATCTCCTGCAGAGGCCACGGCGAGGTGTAGATATTAAAACCAGGATTAATTAGAGCTGATTGGCTTCCTGATTGCATATAAGTGACGGAAAAATGAGTCGAAACATGATGTTGTCATAAAGGATAATGCAAACTTAAACGGCGACACAAATTCATTTGTAATTTCGTGGTTTTACAGTCAGAACCTGGTAATTACAGTAACTTCGAATACAGCGTTAGTCTATAAACAAGCACAATTAAATCCACCTGCTGCAGCTTTAATCAAAACTCCTCATTTACACAAACGGTGTGTTCACTTGACCTTTTCTCTCTCTTCCTGAAGTCACTCCAGTTGTTCTTTTCGAGCAGCTCAGTGACCTTTTTATAAGAGCTGCTGGCCATTAATGTCTGTGTGTTTCCTCCCTCAGACTCAGAGGTGGTGTACAGGAACAGAGACGGGCACGTCATCAAGTTTAACTTCGAGCTGAACGAGACGGAGGTCATTCTGAGCAACAGCACGTTCGTAAGTCTCCTTGAAATGTTTAACACGTTCTGCGATTATTTCACCGTGACAGAATTTGTGTCCAGTTGAAGCAAAGTGGTAAATGTGACCAATTTTCTGACAGGATTATTGGTATTTTACATACTTTTATGCTCAAGATTGTAACTCCTGAAAGACTTGTTAATATTCTGCAGTTACAAAATGTCTGTAAAAACATATTAATCTATTATTAGGAAAGCTACAGAGCCTGTGAACTCAAAAAATATATATTTTTAATCTGGTATATGTGGGACTCGGCCTCCTAACGTTGCCACAGGCCGCTAAAACAGAGACCGAGCTGCTCTCTTCTTGTCTTTCTGCTGTGTTGGACCCCCAGAGGCTGCAGAAAACATGTCAGAGCAGCCGGCAGCACCTCGCCGCTCTATCTCTGTTACCTCCAGAATCACAATATGATAATACGCCGCTCAGAGGGGGGTTGTGTACCCAGCTGTCGGCCTCTGAGATCGCTAAATCTGCTCACCTCATCTTACCTCAGCACACTCAGCAGGATGGAGAGAATGGAGATTCAGGTTAGAATGTTATTTTAGAGTAGTAACATGCAATCACATCAATGGATAGTCACTCCAGACTCCCTTAAAATAATGTGTCATTTTAAGAGCTTTGGAGTGATGACAAACTTTAAAATCTTTTTAAAACAGCAGCAGTTACAGTTTCTGAATTATTGGTGCCTTCATGTAAATTCGGCATTAAATGCAATACATTAAGTTGTTTCTGTCATAGTAAAAAGTCTCCATTTGTCACAGAATCGTTGTACCAGCTGGTGTCTAAGGTTCGTCTTACCTGTCAAAGTTAAGCAGCTGTTTAAACACACTGTTTCAACTGATTTCACTATTTACACTAACTTTATACAAGGACACAACATTTTTTTGACGATAAACATGTCAGATTTTATAAATACGCCCATGGAGGAAGTTGCTTGTGGAGAAAGTCCCCAGACTCCCTTTAAAAATCACTTAATTTTGTGAGTTTATGAGTTAGGAGAAACTAAATAAACGTTGTGAAACACTGTTGATGACAAATTCTTAGTTATCTGGGCATTGTTGTAAATTCGGTAGATATTATATATTAAGTTCTTCCTTCTTTATGTAACAACACCATGTCCGGACCAGATCTTCCAAATGTGAACTGATGGACTTTGAACTGTCCACTTGTGATCGTATCATTCAGAACCGGGTCTGAAAACAGCCTAATAGTCGATCTGAACCACAAAATGATCATCGGCTGTGCTCACATTGCGATATGACTTCCAGGAACATGAAAATATGTCAGTGTTCATAATCTTATTATCCATTTAGAAGCTTCAAATATCAGTGTAATCCAACCATGAATGTTTTTCAAAAGCAGACTAAATTTAGCTGTTTTCTAATTGCATCATTATAATCCAGCTGTTTCATAACACACACACACACACACACACACACACGGTAAGAAATCATAAGCCTCTTATTCATACCCTCTCGTCTTCTCTGAAGCACCTTTTTCCTGACAAACACGAGTCTTTGAAGGGCTCTTTTTCTGCCTTCCTCTTTTTAATTTTGCAGAATTGTTCCACGCTGTTGTAGCTTGTACTTTTTAATGGTTGCATAAGGGGATTTGATGAGGATTTGAAGCACGGTAAGCTCGTCAAAGTATGTGAATTAAATCATAAAAGCAGAGGTGGCATCATATTTAGGAAGTCACTCATTTGATCTCCCCAAAAAAATGTGCAAATTCCACCAGCTGCAGCATCGAAAAAACTGAATGCTCTCGCTGCCTGGCTGCACAGTTAGAGCCACTCTGAGGAAAAAAAGATATGATTAAAGGACTTTTTTCATGGATTTTGACACAAAAACTTAATGAGACACTTTCAGGCACAAAAAGAACCCTTCAAATCTCAGAATCATTGACTCCAAGAAGTAAAAACACTTGATTTTTAAGCGAGAGCTGGTTTTTAAGGTCTGTCTGATCATCTCACTGCACAACAGTGACTCTGGACAGTTTTGAATCGTCGTCTATAAAATATCCGTCCACCTCGTCCTCTCCCAGAAATGTCAGAACCTGCTGTGGCTCCCCTGAGGTTTCATGGCCTTTAGCAGCTAGATTACTTTTTGCCTGCTGCGTCTTTTTGTCATTGTCACGGGATGAAGGCTGGAAGCATGAACAATGTTAGCGGACACAAAAGAGCAATCGCAGCCGATCAAACACAGACAATGAAGACTGGCTGCGTTTGTTTACTCCGGTTTTTCCTCTCTTCTATCCAGGAGGTTTATCGGACCAAACATTTTAAATCCAGGGTTTTAAACCTCATTTTTATCAGCCAAGTTAGCAACTAAAAGTTCACTACATTGTAACTTTACTGTAGTACAATTAGCCTCCTGTTTGCAATCTGGCTATTGCTTGTATACAGTCCTGCAGGAGAGAGTCCGAAAACCTGGAGATGATTTTGCATTTTTGCAGCTCTGGTTCCTTCATCTCAAAGTCATGAAGAAAGACCTTCACTGCTTTAATGAACTGATAAAACAACCTCTTTATTTCCATGACTGAATAAACAAACTGACCTTAAAGGGCAACAAAGTTTCATACTGTTTGACTTTGTTTGTATGTGGCGGACCCTGCCACCTTTCTCCCGCTTGATGCAGTTTCTCCCTATTTTTCTCTTCACCAACTTTTTAACAAACAGCAGCTCAAGAGCGGTGACGAAATGTGCTGCTTAATCACAACAACGGTTTGTATTTCCTCAGAGAGGCTGGCGCAGAACATATGAGCCTGTTGGCTGTCAGCTGTAGTCTTCGTGGTGCGTTCAAGTGCAGCTTTTTGGCTGAGATAAAGAAGAAGTGAAGCGCCGCGAACAGTCACAGATTGTCACAGCCAGTTCTTTGAGTCAGCTCGGTGTGTCACTGCACCCTGTTCTAACTTAAACTTGTCAACTATGATGTTGTTTATAGCCTAAAATCCAATTCAGGCTTTTGGTCAAGAGAACCAGTGTGACTCGAGCTTCACCGCTGCTGCTTTTCACCCACTGTCAGTTCCCTTCGTTGTTTCATTAATGTGTGACTATGTCCCCCTGTACTCCTGGGGGACTCACTGTGGAATCAATAGCGTCTGAAAAGCCCTCCCCCCCCAAAAAAAAAAAAATCTGCTTTGGTTCAGTTAATTTGTTTTCTTTCTTCCTCAGGTGGCTTTCAAGGTGGCGAAGTACTCTCTCTCTGCAGATCTGAAGTACGTGCTCTTCGCCTACGACGTCAAACAGGTGAGTTTCAAATTACGATTTACCCGCAACGCGTTTTTTTTGATTTGCGTCCCGTCTCACGAGCCCGTGGATCACCCTCAGCGCTGCGCCAGCCTCTGTTTACTTCCTGCCAAGCTGTCATTTACATTGCGCTCCCGTGCGTTCCCCCAACGGGCGCTGTCACTCACTCATCTGCATGCACCGACAAACCCACACAGGAGCTTTTCGGCCGCGGCTTCGCCCGTGCGCTCGGTTTCATCTGTGTTTTCTGCTCTCTTGTTCCTCCGAAGAGCTCTCTCTGTGTCTTAAATTGGAATTGACTGGAATTGAAAAGATTAGCGATGATGCCTGGGATAATTCAGAGGCTGGACCGAGCACGCATGGACAGACTGAGGCTGGCTCACGACCGAAAACAAATTGCACCACCTGCACCGCACAGGTGTGGGTTTATTTGCTGTGTTTCTACCTTCACCGGTGCGAATTGGTGCATTTTCGGTCAGTGCTGCCTTCTGCTTCCGTGTGTTAACGTTCAGTCATCCACAATGAGGCTTTCTTCTCCCCTCAAAGTCAAAGCGTGTGCATTGATTTTTAGATTTGTTGGCAAACAGGCTCAGGTTGAGAATCACTGCAGCAGCCGAGGACGTGCGTTCCTCCTGCAGTGCGTTCTGTCATCGCCGCCAGATGAAAACACATCTTAACGTCCTCTGAAAGGTGCGCTTCTGTTTATGTAGAAATATCGATTACTTTCTGCACATTTCACTCCACTTCCCTTTAGTGCCTCTCAATTGAATTCCCCTGTTAACGCACCGCGGTGCGTGAAGGCAAATCAGCTGTACGGCGCAGTCCACCTGGCAGAGAGGGAAAAGAAGAGGAAGTTTGGGGATTTAGAGGAAGAAAGTAGATCCCAAAGTTACTAAATGTGCCAGGCTGAATTTTGTTCAAATATTATTTCAGTGTAAACATCATGCAGCTTTCATGGAGAGCCAGGGGGACAGAATGCTGAATTTTCTCATCTCAAAACTTCTTTTTGGAAGTTATTAAGAACATTTAAAGCTGCAAAAGCTTCAGTGTCAGCTCAAATTGATATTCCTTTGATTAATAAACCATTTTTTTTTACACAGCTGTAGGCAAGAATACACTGTTTGTCTGAAAAAGTGTCACAATTACAGATATAATATGTAAGATTTCTTTATTAAAATGTCAAAAAACAATGTTCAAACCAGAGAAATCGACAAGTTTACTCATGATAACAAGCTTTAAGTGTTTTTGTATTTTTTCTGAATGCTTAAAGGGAACAGTTCCCTTCAGGAAGCTTTATCTATACTCTACGATCTCTGTGAATTCTGCGTGACGCAAATTTTAAAGAAAAGCTGCAGAGAAATCAAGAAGTTAAGGTCGCAGATGTCGTGAAATCCTGGAGGGGCCGATTAACTTTTCCTCATGTGGATGTTTTAAGTTTCCTGCATCTTTCTCGCTCAGACACGGATCAATGTTTGCATTACGAGCTGAACTCTGGTTGCAGGTGTACAGATACTCCTACACGGCGTCCTACATCGTTTACAACATCTACACCAGGTGAGCCTAAAGCCTTCACACTTCGGCTGCAGCCACACGTTGGCATTGAGGAACATGCTAATTGTTAATTGATACGTGTTTGTCTATCAGGGAGGTGTGGGAGCTGAACCCTCCTGAGGTTCACAACGCTGTGCTCCAGCATGCAGCGTGGGGAAGACAAGGACAACAGCTGGTAAGACCGAGCGTCTCAATCTTTCTCTCCCCTCGCTGTCTGTGTCATAAATCCAGACTGCCTCATTCCTCCGGAGGGGTTTCATCCACACAGCGATGTTTTCTTCTCTCAGTCTTTACAGTATATTCTCTGTTTACATCCACACTGAGCTGCGTCTGCCTGTTATTGCTCCGACACTGACCTAATTTACAGCTCTGGCTTTTCTTTTACATTGCATCACACTTTTTCCTGGAAGGTTTCTGACTCTAATTGCGTGAGAATGTTCTCGGAAAAGGACTCATTTGTGACCAATTGCAAGCAAATGAAGAGAGTTTAACACATTATAAGCAAAAATGCAATTCCTGCACACCAGCACGCTGCTCTGTATTTATTGTCTTCTGCTCTGGATCGAGATGCAACATGCTGGAAGTTGTCAGCGCACTGATGAGACTAACATGTCGTGATAAGGAGCGATGAAGGTGTAAACGAAGCTAGCGTGAGACTTTGGGAGACGTCAATCAAACTCAGTCTGCGCACAAAAAACCCACAGTCCTGAAACGAGGAGAAGTCGAGCGAAATAATTAAACTCAACGGGGTGGGTTTGTGCGCCGTTCTCCTCTGGAAGTCGACAACAAGCCTGCGAACGCTACACAACCGCTGTATCATCGGATATCACTTCCTGATTCTGTCTGTACAAAAACGCAGGACGTTATCTTAATTGCTCTGCTCCTAATATGAAATTAAATTGTCCTTTTGAGGGAATTTGAAAAGGTAATTATTAGGAAAACTCTTTTATTAGGTGACATGTTTGTTGTAATGCAGCTTTGCTATCTTGCTGTTAAAGTTTTAACTGTCTTACTAAGTTTGTTAGTGAACTGCTGAACAACCATGTTTGTTTAAAGTGGATATAATGTTAATATTGACTCTGAGGGAAACATTTCTCTGCTTTATTATCATCTTTATCGAAGTGTTTCATACTTTGCTTGCTTCTGTGTGGCAACTTTGGCTGTTTTTGCAAGATTTCATTGTGTTTTTTAGTCGCATATTTCTATGTTGATGTTGCCTTCCGTTCATAGTAATCTCTTGTTCTCTGTTGCATCTACCTTTCTCGTTCCTCCCCAAGGTATGGTCACCTCTGGCTCCAAAAAACCAAGATGCCGATGTTCAAAATGCCAAAACACGAGTCCACAAACCGTCAAATGACCACACAGTGTCTATGATGGACTTTCAGAACAGAGCTGAAGATAAATAACTCCAAAAAGGAGAAATGCTCTCTATGCACGATAGAAATGGATTCCGGCAGACTTTGGGATATTATTGAACATGCAGGATGTGTCGGTCTGATCAAACGCAAATATTAAAACACTGATGAAAGGAGGAGAGTAAACACACACGCGGCTGCTGCGTGGTGAGATAAACCGCCGGCTTTTATATGAAAAAACTAAATCTCATCAGAAAGGAAATCAAAAAGAAAAACGGATCAAAAGGACGAGCGGACAGAGAGAAGCGAGGATCACAGCTCATAGAAATCATGTCAGAGCGTACAGTAAATACCTTCCTCTCTTCTTTCTCTCAGATCTACATATTTGAGAATAACATCTACTACCAGTCCGACGTGAGGAGTAACTCTCTGAGAATCACCTCCTCTGGGATGGAGGGAGTCATCTTCAACGGACTCGCCGACTGGTTGTACGAAGGTGTGTGTAATCACAGCGAACAGGTAGAAGAGTGTCGTCGGGGTTCACTTAAGCTGCTTTTAAAGAGTTTCCCACATTTGTCTGCGGCAGTAAATATGCAGCGCAGCAGGCGAGACAAACTAAGCAGAATGGCGATGAAATATCAACAAGCCTGTAGTTCCATTAAGTCGCTGTGTAAACAAATTCAGTAATGTGGCGACGGTCTGTGCAACACAAACACAGGCCGAGGCAGATGGCGACATTATAGAATCATCCCTGTTTGTGGATTTACTGCGAGCTCCGTGTTCTCGCTCCTCTTCATTTGCATTTACGTTAAATTTAAACCGTTTGAATTGGCTGATGTTTGACAGAGAAGGAAAGAGCAGAACACGTGTTGAGGTCCATTTCGCCAGTGGTACGAACAAACAGCAACAAGAAGAAGTGCTCAAAATGAAGAAATAACTGTTTGTTGTTTAAAAGGAAAGGTTAACCCAGAAAAATCAATTAAGTTATTATCTACTCACCCTCAAACCGATGGAAAGTCAGATGAAGTCAGGAGTGGAGACAGGTCTGTGTAAAGATGTGATGGAGACAGGTCTGTGTAGAGATGTGATGGAGACAGGTCTGTGTAGAGATGTGATGGAGACAGGTCTGTGTAGAGATGTGATGGAGACAGGTCTGTGTAAAGATGATGGAGACAGGTCTGTGTAAAGATGTGATGGAGACAGGTCTGTGTAAAGATGTGATGGAGACAGGTCTGTGTAAAGACGTGATGGAGACAGGTCTGTGTAAAGATGATGGAGACAGGTGATGAATTTGTTCATGTCTGTTTCTGCTCAGAGGAGATTCTGGGTTCACACCTGGCTCACTGGTGGTCGCCTGACGGAGAGAAACTGGCGTTCCTCACCATCAACAACTCTCTGGTACCCAACATGGTTCTGCCCCAGTTCACCGGCAACACCTACCCTAAAGGACTACAGTACCCATATCCTATGGTGAGTCCGGACCCGTCACACTCACAGGAATCATAGAATGATGTCTTAATATTCTCGTATCTCTGAATATCTAATCTTCCCCCGTCAGGCCGGTCAGACGAACCCTGCTGTCAGATTGTCTGTGGTCAACCTGTTTGGAGCGACACACACTCAGGAGCTGCAGCCTCCGGATCAGCTCCGGCTCAGGTGACACACACACACACACACACACACATATATATAAATAAATACAACACACACACACAGGCACCAAATCCTCAATCTGACTCCGTCTCTGTGTCCTCTGCAGGGATTTCTACATCACCATGGTGAAGTGGATCAGTAATACTCACCTCGCTGTGCGCTGGCTCAACAGGCCCCAGAATGCTTCACTGCTGACGGTGTGTGACGCCACCATCGGAGTCTGCGTGCAGGTGGGTGTCGCAGAACAGATATCGAAAATCAGATCCTAAGATTAAAAGTAGGAAGCTTTAGAGAGGGATGTCTTTTTGGTTTTAGCTTGATTTCGATTTGAAAAAAGCAGCGTACAAGATTCAAATGAAATATAAACCCCTTATTTTAAATGTGTAGACATCATGTTTAACCATGTTTTCTTCTTTTTATTCAGAGACACGAGGAGTCTTCGGACACATGGCTCACACGACAGGTAAACCCGCACACAGACATTTCTCAACGCAGCATTCACCGACAATAACTGACTCCTGCGAACAATGAATGTATTATCCTCTGAGCGATATACAGTGCGTTGCATTATTGAGGGAGAATACAGCAGCAGCCATCGATGCATAAAGTATGTGACCTCTGTTTGTCTCCTCAGGGACAGCAGCCGCTGTTCTCCAAAGACAGGAGCCGGTTCTTCTGCACTCTGCCGGTCAAACAGGGAGGTCATGGAGACTTCCACCACGTCACCATGTTCAGCAGGAAGGTGACTCTCTTTCTCCTCCACAAGCCGTCCTCATCCCTGATTCGTAACCTCGCCGTGCAGATTTTTTCCAACCCTCCCTACTGATTCTCTTTCAGCTACGAAGTGAGCAGGATGAAGTCCGACACTTGACGTCGGGAGACTGGGAGGTGACGAAAATCGTAGCCTACGATGAAAACAACCAGATCATGTGAGTTCAAGTTCAGACCCCCCCAAAAAACGTCTCCACTGGCATCAGCTCAGCATGTATAATCTGTTCCTGTTGGAAATCTTTTCAACGAATTTTGCACAGAATACAAGAGCTCAAGATTGATTTACTAAGAAAAATCTCTCTAAACCAGTATCAATAATCTGGCAGCTGAACAATGAGAGAACACTGACCACAAACGGCGTCATGATTCAGGACCAGTCTCGGATTTTCTGGCCCAAACAAACTGGTTGTTGGAGCTTTTTTCGAGGGGGAAGATCTGCAGACAGTCTTAGCTGAAAAATACTACACAGAATGAATTATTTATCATGAACACTCGCTCGTTGTTGCCAACGTGTAATCATTATATCTTCCTAAAAATACGACTTTACTGTGCCCTTCCTCCAAGCTGGTGAACTGATATTTTCTCTGAGAAACAGAGACGTGCGAGTCTTTGTGCAGCTTCCAAGTCTTAAAGAATGTTTTTTTTCTCTTAAGATTTTCCTCCAGCGGTACGGCCGCTTCGGCGCTGTTCTGTTGAAGGAGATAAGAAGTAAACAACGGTTTCACTTGTGGAAACATCTTTTGTCTAACAGGCTTTGCCGGGTTCATGACTGTTTAACTGTGGTGTTCCTGGACGGTCAGCTATAATACGTTGTATAGGCTGAGAACAGATCTATAATGGATCCGTGACCTTGTCCTACTTTCCTCCACACAGATACATCCTGAGCACGGAGGACTCGGCACAGCAGAGACATTTATACAGGTAGAGCAGTCTCAACCGAACTGTAACGATCGTTTCATTATTTACCTTCCACTGTCCAGTGTAAACACATCGTCTCCTTCCTCTGACAGTGTGTCCACGCTCGGCCTGTTTCCACGGCGATGCCTCACCTGTGGACTGAAGGAGGACTGTTTGTTCTTTGACGCCGACGTCAGTCCCGACGCACAGCACGCCATCCTGTACTGTAAAGGTCAGAGACAGTCTTCTAGCTACATATTTACAAATGATGTGTTCAATTTCACGAGGAACTCAAAACGTTCTGGTGCTCCGGTTTTGTGAAAAGCATCTTGATGGGTCCAACATTTTAAAACTTGAGAAAAATGCATATCAATACATAATTTTAAATGTGTAAAGCAGATTTATCGGCATCTTTGTTTCCGTGCGGTCGCAGGTCCTGGAGTTCCCGCTGTGCTGCTTCTCAGTTTGGATGACGAGGACTGTGAGTACTCTTTATCCTAAACCATTTCATGTTCCTGTGATGTTTGTGTGGGCAGGCAGATGTGCCTTTTTTTCCGCTCCCTCGTCTGCTCTGAAATGGAAAATAGTTTGCAGCAATTAAGCCTCATCATCTCATTTGTTTGAAAACATCGGCAGCTGTCGGGTTTGATGCCGGTGCCAATCTGCACCTGCAATCATCATGTTTGAGATTCACATTTTTGAAGGGCCCCCGATTCATCTCCTTTATTATCAGTCTGATATAGTCAATACTTCTGAGGACCCGTGCAGAGACATTTTATAAAGGAACATTTGGAGGAACAGATATTACAACGTGTGTCACTGTGTGTAGGAGCCCTGCCCGCTGTATGGATCAGTGGTTATGAAATAAAAATGCAGTCGTGCTCTTCCATCGCTGAATATTTCATGTGAACGGTGGTCTTTCTTGTCTTTACGTCTGCACGACCTCACACTTCACCTTTGCTTCTAGGCCAGCAGGAAACACGAATATATGAACAGGAATGTAAACGTAGATCTGCAGCTACTCATGCTAACGTAACCCCCTCATGTTGAGGACGGATGTACATAAAGTAATTGTTCATTTCAGCTGGAATACACTCAGAGTTAAAGGAACAGGTCTGTATTTTTTTCGCCGTATCTATTTGCAGCAGAGATTCACTGACACCAATAGCTCATTACTGCCCCCTGTGGCCAGAAAACACCCTCTGGTATTTTACGGTTAATTAGAGCTGCAGTTGATGTAGGTCTTGTTAACAATGAGGCCGATCAATATTCAAGTGCTATTGGGTTTCCTCTTCTGGTTAACCTCCTGACCTTTTTATATTAAAGCTGCAACAATTAGTTGATCAAAATAAAATTGATTGCCAACTATTTTGAGTCATTTTTCAAGCAGAAATATCAAATAGTTGCTGGTTCTAACGTCTTAAATTTGAAGATTTTCTGCTTTTCTTTGTCAATCGTGACAGTAAATGAAGAGTCTTTGGGTTTTGGGACTGTAACCATATAAAAAAAATACTTTAGGACTTTTCCAAATACATTTCCAAAAGCACTTTAAGAATTCTCCAAGGGAAATTGTTCTTTTAGGATTTTCCCTGTCACATCTAAACTTGTGAAAACAAAGAAGTGGTGTGCCCGAGGACTTTCTTTATATAATCAAACTCAAGAAAAACGCAGGTGCACATGAGGGGAAAAACAACCTTCAGGCACTCATGCTTGAATCAGGAACAAAAACATGCGTATTATTCATAACAATATACTCAGAGAACAGTAAAGCAGTGAAATGTTTCAACCTTGGAGATCTTCATCAGGGTTCCTGTTGGTCATCTGTTTTTATTCCACGAGTTCTGATAAAATCCTTTAGGATAGGAAAAGGTTTTGGCATCTCACATTCTGTAGACCTCACTTCTGGCTCTGAGAAACTAAGTTGACTTTCGACGAAACAATTCAAGTTCAGCCAAAACTGAGAAGTCAGTCATTATCTCCTCGACATCTTTCTAGAAGGAAGTTATCTGAAGCTTTAACCGAACGCCTCCGGTCCTGTTTGGTTTTCAGAGTTTCATTTTGTGCAAATAAATAAAAAGCTGCTCAAATCTGAATTTTTATTTCACAGCATATTTCATCTTGGAGAACAACCTCCCCCTGCGGTCGGCGCTGGAGACTAAAAAGACGATTCGGTCGGAGATCCGGATGATCACTAATGACAACTTTGGTACAAACGATCTGCACTTAACAGCTGTGTGTGCGTTTGTGTGTGTTGAGATCTTTAATACATTGAGATAATGAGCTACTTAGAGGCGGAATGAGTGTGTTTGTGTGTGAACGTGTGTGTGAGTGTGTGTGTGTGTGTGTATGTGTCCTCTGGTTCACCTCATTGTTTCTGTCTCCTGCTCACAGAGCTGCCTCTGAAGCTCATCTATCCTCCCGACTTCTCCGAGTCCTACCTCTACGGCCTCCTCCTCATTGTGTAAGCCCATTCCACTTTATTACATTTGCATTTTTTTCATTTACCGCAGCAGCAGTGTGAGCTTCAAAGGCCGAGCTCGGCGAGGACAGACTCAATCGTCTCTGTAGCTGCAGGCCGCTCAAGACATTTTACAAATCAACAGCAGTAATAAGTGAAAATAAAAAAGGAATTACAGATGAGAAAATGTAAATTTAGCGTTACATTTCTTTAGCTTAGCTACAATTTGAACAACCTTTAATGCTCTTTGTATGCAAAGTAGTTTCAGTAAAGTCTTAAACTGGACAATTTCTTCTTTTGAGCTCAATTTCAACTGTTATTAAATAGGAAAAACAGCATATTAGCATGATAGCATTTCACATGCTTTAATTAGCAGTAAATGTAGTTACTCTCCATCACTTCATACAGCTCTTCAGTTCTGGCAGTTCTGACTTTTATTCTCAGAATTCTGATTATTTTCTAAGAATTCTGTCTTTTCCTGAACTTTGTGGCCCTAATCAGCTTCACTAAAAGGAAAAGAAAAAGAAAGTAAAACAAACTGTGTGGAAGCATCAATAAAAAAATAATCTGTGCATCTTGCATTCTAACTGTGTGTTCACTGGTTGTCTGGTGGTAATTGCATTGTTTGATTGTGAAACACAAACTCAAACGATGAAGCTCATAAAGTGGCCTGTGAAATGTAGTTTCCCCAGTAAACACAACAACCTCTTCACAAACACAACTACCTCTCAGCTGTCGCAGCTGCAGTGTCTCTGGGATGGAGGTGGAATAGGTTGGTGTGTTTACTGGGAAAAGTTCATAATTTGCCGTATCAATGCAAGAAAAACAGACACTACCAGAGAACGCAACCAACAGAGGTTATTATGACCGACATATCTCGGTCTTGTCCTGACAGTGGCAGTTCTCTTGGCGACCAGGCAGTGACAGATGAGTTCAGACCGGACTGGGACTGGGTTCTGGTGGGATCAGGGCAGGTCATTGTAGCACGACTGGATGGCAGAGGTTCTGGGTTCAGAGGTCAAAGGTACTTCACCGAAACGCTCAACATGCTGTCACAAGTTCTTCCTGCACATTTTGACTCAATAAGTAAAGTGAAAGTCAGTCTTATCTAATAACGTCTGACCTTCATCCTCCTTTTCTTTGTCGCTTCTCAGGATTTTGCAGCAGGTCCACCAGGGCCTCGGCACCGTGGACACCCAGGACCAGATAGCAGCTCTGGAGTACGTAACACATTTTGTCCCGTGTGTGTGCATCATTTCAAAGGGTTAGTTCAGATTATCTGGAGTGGAGTTGTATGAGGCACTCAGTAGTTGATGGCGGTCAGAACGCCCACAGCAGCGGAGTGATGAAGTGATGTGGAGGGAGGCCAGTAATAAAACAATGTTAAGTGTTTGCTGTATTTGAAATATGTCACTGCTTTCACTTCGACCAGACAGCGCTGTCTGTCAGGGAACAGAAGCATTTATATCCCTCTATGCTCGCTCAAAAACCACCAGACTTCTGTGACAAAAACAGTAATTTAAACTCACAGAACACAGGAATTTCTGCGCTCCCGTCGCCTTTATCATTTAGGTTGTTTTGTATTATTGTGTGACTTGGTGAATCCGAACCAACGCTTGAAGTCACACAACAACACAAACAGACCAACCGATCCAGGCTGTCGTAGACAAGCAACTGCGGTGTTCTGCAAGGTAGAATTACTGCTTTTATCAAAGGAGTTTGGTGGCTTTGAAAAGAGAGAATAGATTAATAAAACTGCTGCAGTTTCCTGTCTGAAAGGGCCGTCTGATGACGAAAGCTGTGGAGATATTATAAAGTTTGGGAAGAGTCTCTTTATGTCTGGTCTGGTTTGTCAGATATCTGTTCAGTTTTGAAATATCTGTTCAGTTTTGAAAGGCAGAGCTTCAGTGCTGCGTTTCTGCGATTTGAATGTCACAGATGCCTTTTTGAATTGTTTTGTGGAGAAATGGCAGCAATCGCATAAACAGATGGGTTTAAATTAGGGTTTCATTAATGCAGCTTTCAGCAACACCTGTGCTCGATGAAAGTGTATGAACAGAATTAGAGAACACAGAGCGTTCAGAATGTTCTTACATTTGAATTTAATTTGAATTTAAACACAATTAAAACTTTTTCATGGAAAATTCCTACAAATCTGGGAAGTTTATAAGTGAAAATGCCAAAAAAATATATATTTCCGGATAAGTAGATGTGAAGTTACTCAATTTCTTACTCAGTTTCTAACTTCAGTGTGAGCAAAGTGAATATTTCTGGGTTTTTTGCCAACAATCAAAGAAAATAACATTTAAATGTCACAACTTGATATCCAGAAGATTCTGATTGACTACAATCTCCCGTTTTATAAACCAAATGATTAATCAATTGAAAGATGAAGGAAAAGGGGAGATTTTCTTTGGATGGTGTGCTCATGACAGATTTTTATGTAATCACATTATTTTTTTCTGTTAGAATTTCTGACACACATTTAGACTTTTAAAGACTAAGATGAGACTGAAAAAGGTTTTAGAAAACATAAAAAACAGTGAAGGAACCATGAAGTAGTTGATTCCTTCCTGGTTTTCCATCTCTTTTCCCAGCAGCTCCTGAAGGCACCACACAAGCATTGTCAGTAACTTCCTGTGGCTGTGACCTTCTTACTGTTGGTCACTTGATCGTCTGTGGACTAAAACTTCTCACTCTCCTTAAATCAGAGCTTCAGCCGAGCGTGCGAGATGAAATGTAAAAAGCTTCTGATACAGAACTCCACTTGTTATTTGGTTGATTTAAGACGTCTCCTCTGTGCGCCTCAGGTACCTGACGAAGCTGCCGTTTGTTGATCGCACTCGAGTCGGAGTCTTCGGAGAGGTTCGTCCATCAGACTGTGTTAATCGAATCTTTCACCCTGATTTTGCAGCTGACTGAATACTGGATCAGTCTTCGTCAGCAGTCTGGTTCAAAATGCTCAATGAGGCTCATTTAAACTGTCTGACAACTCAATTAACTCAAACAGGGTAATTTAAGAGGGCACATTGTTATGACAATAGATATAGCCTTCTGCTTATGTGGGTTTTGTTATGTTTGAATCAAAATCACAATACCTAAAAGAATCCTCTGTTCAGAACTGCTTTTAAAAATGTGTATTTTTAAGACAGTACTTGAGAAAATAGTGTACAACTTTCCCTTTATTCCACCTAACAGTGAATATTCAAAACTTTTTCTGTTTTTTTCTGCTTTGGCTGAATCTGAAGAGTATCTTTACTTTCAACAGGACTATGGCGGCTTCCTCACACTGATGATGCTGAAGTCGACGGAGAAGCTGATCCGATGCGCTGCAGCTCAGGCTCCTGTCATCGACTGGACAATGTACGGTGAGCGGTCCTTCATATATCTCCTCTTCTTTAATCCACCCTGCAGGGACGTGGAGGCTTATTACTTCTGCTGCTGCAGCGCTGACGTCTTTATCCTACACGGTGTATTGTCTGGGTAATGTGACTTTAATTATCCTCAGGTTGTGCTTTCGGGAATTCTCTTTTATTGAATTTTAGGATGAAAAGCTTCCTTCATTTCTGGGAGCGTCGACGGAGTATTGAAGCAACTGTACAGCTGAGGAGATGCAGCTGGATGTGATTATAGTTTAATAGACTTCTTCTGGTTCCTGTGTTAGTAAAGAGTGCAGGCAGAGCAGGAGAAGGATTCGGCTCACACAGTGTATATAGGTTTCTCTAATGTTACTGTTAAAGATGTCAAATCCGTTAAAGATCTTAAGACCACATACAACATATTAACCTTCATATCTCTTCCAGCTTCTGCGTTCTCGGAGAGATATCTTGGCTCGCCTTCAACTGAGGAGAACAAATACCAAGTGAGCTGCTTTAATCAATACTCCATCTGTCGCTGAGCTTGTTTTTATTATTTTTATTCCCCAAATTGCATATTTTCCAGCAGCCAGATGCATGAATGGAAAAAATAAAAAACATTTGGTAAGGCGGCGATAAAACCCTTAATCTGAAACAACTCCAGACCAATAATCACATAATTTAAAAATCAACAAACCTGCCTTTATAAAATCTTTTAATGATTTATCTCTTGGCTAACTGCTCTGTTCTCACACAAAAACATGATAATAACGGATACAAACAGAAAGTTAAATGAAACTTGTAACTTGACAGTGGATTGTAAAAGCCCCAAGCCTCAATAACTGATGTGGTGGAGACAGATCTTTGTAAAGATGAAGCTGGACAGGTGTCTGTAAAGGTGTAGTAGAGACAGATCTTTGTAAAGATGTGATGGAAACCAAACAGAATTATTGGAATTGCAATTTTCCTTCCACTGACTTGAATAAAGCCACAACTGAGAGGCTGCTGGTGCGCAGCTTAAAAACGTAATAACCACAAATTATTTCTAGAATCCAAATAACATTTTAGACTAAAAGAAAAATACTTTTTCTCTCCCCAAAATCTTTTTTATTTTAAATTCCAGGTAGAATTCACAAAGGTTTGTGGAGCAGACCACACACACACAACTCTCTGCTCTCATTCTTTGGTTCAATTCACAAACAAAACAGTCTCCGTCCGTGCTACAATAAAAACAAAAATTTGGCCACGAGCAATTCAGGCGACACTCCAAATCTTTGTCCTTTTGCAAAACGCACAAACATGAAAAATAGAAATTGCCCGAGGCTGAACAGAGAAATTACACAATTGTCCTCTAAGTGAAGGTTGCAGTCAAAGTGTGTTTTTCCTCCTAAGTGGGTTGCCTTTAACTGGGCCAGGGTACGCTATTTTTGTGACTGTCACAGCTGGAGGTGGGGGGTCTGCTTTAAATGACATCAGAAGGAGGGAGAATGTGGCGCGATGTGATCAGACAATAATCAGCAGGACATCATCACTCAGCCCCGACCTCCGAGACTGAAATGGGTTATAAGGCGTCCGGCTGTTGATGTGCGGTGACTGACAAACCGGAGAAAGCTCCCTGTTTCAATCCCAGCTGGGAACAAACTGAATGATGCGATTGAGATATCCTCCAATATAACAGCCCCAAACCAAACTCCCCTGAGCGATAGATCTAAATGCAATCTAAAATACCAGACACTCACCAGTTATGTGAGCGTGAAGATATTTCTCTCTGCAAATGTTCAATTCCACTACACACTATAAAGGCCAAGTCGCTTTCAAAATATCCCTCCGTGACCTTTCCAGGACCTACTTTTCTGCTCACACCGGCGTTGTTAGAGTCTCACAAACACAACAGGAAACATTTTATGTTGTTTCCATTTAATGCTTTTATTTAAGGCACCTTGTCCTGTTTCATTATTGGTTTTTAATACCTTTTTTTTTATCAATTGTCTTCCTTTGTGTTAATTATTTTAACATTTTATTGTAATTTAGCCTAAACAATTTAAATATAAAGTGTAAATTAGTGAGTTTTAGAGATGCTGGTAGAAATCTGAAAATGATGGTTCCAAACTGCACTTAAAAAATTGCATTTTTAAGGCAATACTAGAAACATAACCCCTTCACATCCACTCTTCCAATTATTTTGCCTGAAAGTAAGGGTTGGTAATGGTTAGCTTGGCAAAGCTTAGCTCTCCCAGAAATATTCCTGGGTATAATCACCACTAAAACCACACCAGGATATAACATCAGAGGTGCTGGTAAGTTGATTGTGTTACGTTTAGGCAGAGAGTCAGAATATCTGAAATCCTCTGTTCCAAACTCCACTTGAAAAACTATAGTTTTAAGACAATACTAGAAATTAACCCATTTAATTTCCCAAAATGCCCAACTATTCCTTTGAGATTTTACATACAAACATATAAAGTGATAAAATACAATGTATTGATTAACAATGTTTCTTTCTTTTTGTCTCCAGGCGTCTAAAGTCCTGCCCAACATGAAAGGTCTGCAGGGCGGAAGTCTGTTTCTGGCTCATGGCACCGCTGATGGTACGCACATTTCCTCTATTCGTCTTCTCATTGCAAACAAACATACGAGCTGTGATGTGTGATATAAAAGGTATGTGTGAGTCTCTTCAGCTGGTGTCCTGTTAGAACTGAGCTTGTCCGTGATGCAGAACATTAAAAACTTGACCTTGACGAGAGCCGGAGCTTTTATATCCCAGCGGTGGAATTAACCTTGTCGACTCTTGTGTTTCTCCACAGCGAACGTTCACTTTCAGCACTCGGCAGAGCTCATCAAACACCTAATAAAGATCGGAGCCAATTACACTATGCAGGTAAACACGACACACTTTAACAGAATACTTTTCATTCTGTAGAAAAAAATACTTAAACTGTGCAAATTTCACAAAGACGGTGACGTGTGCTTTAGGAAATTTGTTTCTGATTCTGTAATTATACTGAAGAACGGTGTGTTGTTAAAGAAAGTTACAATCCTGAATGACAATCACAATATCTGGGGGTCCTCTGTTCCAAACTGCATTGGAAAAAGTGCGTTTTTAAGACAATACTACAAAGTCTGTATTAAATGATATAGCAAGTGTTGAAGAACCCAAATCATGACTGAAATATGTTTATCTAACATTAATGTTTGTTTTTACCAAAAGGTTTTCCTTCTAAATACTACAAAGCTTCTGATTCAAGCAGTTTATGAAATACTGTGCAGCCGTAACTCTTCTGTAATCTTTTATGGGTTTTCACTTTAGCTGAAAGCTGACAGTCGTCTGTGATCTCAGATCAATTTTAAACGTCCTTGAGCTCATAAAAACCTTATTTCACCATTGAATAGACTCAAAAAACACGCTCCTGGAACTATAAATGAAAGTTATTTGTTTTCATGAGAGAGAAGGGACATTCAGAGAGACGGAAACCAAGAAATCTGAACAAAATCTCCACTCATGATTCTCTTTCTATCTCCTTCTGGAGCGTCTTCAGTATTTGCAAACTAAATATGTAATTAAGGCAATTAAAGGGACTTTGAGTAGTAAAAATTAGCTCTTTTCTTCCTTCATTGTTGGAGTTGAGTTTTGTTTGACCTCGTGTGTGTTTATATCTTCCTTACTTGTGCATCTGTCGTGTTTTTTTGGGGACAGATCTACCCAGACGAGGGACACTTCCTGTCAAGACGCAGCCGGATTCAGCTGACTCACTCCCTAATTGGTTATTTTGGAGGATGCCTGCTTGACGTATCATCATTACTCGGCCAACAACAACGTGACGACGAGTGAGAGGGAACGTGGTCGTTACCAGAGAGTGTGTGTGTGTGTGTGTGTGTGTGTGTGTGTGTGTGTGTGTGTGTGTGTGTGTGTGTTTTATACCTGTAGCACAACGTTTGATGGACAAAACAAGCTTCTTCAACATATCAAGTATAGTTTCTATCACCTCAGTAGAGTAAAGCTCCTACAGTCGAGCATCAAGTTTCACCGGTAGATCAGAGAAAATGCTTCATTTTTGTGTGACGGTGAGATTTTTCTTAAATACGACAAAATGTGGGTGAAGTTTGGTGAAGGAGGTGATAGAATTAGAGTTTTTCTCTTGATGCCACTGGCACCCATGACAGGCACATTCCGCTGAAACAGAAAGACACATACTTTGACGATTACATACCTTGACAGTGTTTTGTGCTACTTTCATGCATCTGTGTCATATAGAAGCAGGATAAAAAAAAAACAGGTTTAGTCATTGTGGTTCTGGTTCAAGTCCCTGAAAACTTAAAGTTTGGACAGAAACATTCGTATTGTACAGGTTAGTTCAATAAAAGGCTTTACAGATGACAAACAAGCACATGACAAAGTTCCCCTCTGACGAGTTAAATAAGAGAGTTCCAGCACATCACAGTGGAGTTCTGGGACTGCTGTGGAGATACCTTATGGAGCTAGCATGCTAACCAGCTAGCCTGTCCTGTCTTGTAATACCAATTTGTATCTCAAGAGGTGGTTGTCAGATAACCTGCGGAGCCCTGGAGGTGACATGGATGGGTTTCTTTTTTTTAATCTGGTGGTACATGTAATAGGTATTTTGATGTCCAGGTGTAGGTTTTAATAGCTGTTATGCTAGCCATGATGATGGAGGAACAGTAGTTTGGTTATAATTCATTTATGAAATAAAGTTGCAGCAGTGACAACTGGCAATCAGGACAAACGATTAACAATGGATGCAGGTGCATATAGTATTAATTTACTAAAATACCTTCAGCCTACCTTCTCTTGGCTTTCACAGAACCAGTAAACACGTTTGTTGTGTTCTGTTATTATGTACAACAGATATATTACTTGTTCTTTATACCACAAGGGGGCGCTGTTGTATATGGCAGGTCGCAATATAAAAAAACCCATCCACGTCACCTCCAGGGTTCCGTAGTAACCTCCTTCTCCTGACGCTCCAAAGTTCCTGTGCTAACAGTGTGAACAGAAACACTAATAGTCTGGCTTGCTGCACAGCTAATTGAGCTAACTAGCTAAAGGTAGCCATATTCATGTTGAGGTTACTGGGTTACACTTCCTGTGCTCGTCTAAACTACTGTGTGTACTGTGACTGGCACTAGAGGTACTTTCAAGACCTTAGAAGCATTCGCTAATTGTGCTGAGGAATAAAAATAGTGTTGGTACTTTTAACTCGATAAAGTTGCTGGGTTAGATCCTAATGAATGAATGATACGCCATACTAATCACTGTAAGAAAGATTTGGCGTCCTGTTACCATGGAAGCCCATAATTGGAGCACGGTATGATGGGGGCTAGTTAGCAGCAGTTAGCATAAGACTGCAACATTTTTATTAATTTACATCAACATTTCTACAGGCTGAAACTTTACCTGAAGGTGTAAAGGGAAGCAGAACATTTGTAACCGTGAGACGACCTCGAAGAAAGAAACCCGTCTGTCACGTCCAGTCTCGTGTGTTCTCGTGGGGGGCGGCTTCTTTTCCTGTTGACCAAATATGGTAGCAGATCTGTGAGGTCATCGAGCCTTTAATTAGACAGCAATAGAGCTAAACACATGTACAGTACTTCATGTTGTAAGATCTTTTTTATTACTCTGTCTCCTGGTTGGTGTTCGTGTTTAACTGAGAGTTATTTATTTATTTATTTATTATCGTTTTGCAGCAACTTTTTTGACTAATAATTTAAAATGTGTGGGATTAAAGGGACAGGAAGTGATTTCAGTTTGTTTGTTTTTACATGATTTACTGTAATTTCTGCTGTAATGTACTCGTGCACTCGTTCATGACAGTTGCAGGATGCTATTTGCTATTTAATTTTCTATATTTTTTATATTTTCTACTGGTTGCCAAAGTGGTTTCGAGCCATAAACGCTCCTCTGAGTCCTCGCATAACAAAACACACTAGCATCATTTCAGTTATGTAAACCTCAATTGATACTCGTGTCCTGATTCATAAATTAAAATGAGTTTAAAAAGCTGTTCTGGATGCGATTCCTCTTCACTTTGCAGCCGAGTTTGTCCTTAAAATATTTTCTTTTGCTGCAAACAGTTTGGAAACACTCCACGGTTATGCAGCATAAAGCACTACAGATAAATAAAATCCTTAAGCGTTACAGCTAAAACAAGGACGGAGAGCGTTCATGGCTGTGATTACATGTACGAGAGTGATTCAGACGATTACGTTCGGCTTCACGCGAGAATCATTAATCACAACGATGAACGTCCTCGATGCTGTTTGTGCTTTTGGAGCACGACAGCGCGGTAAAAGTCACTGAAATCCAACGTTATTTAGGCCGAAACACCTTCAGAGTCACGTGTGTCTCATAAAAACCATCCTGCTGATTCGTCCCGCTGTGTGTGCTTTGACGCCACATCGAGTCCAATTTAAAGAAACAGTGTGTGAAGTCATGGTTTATTGTTTCTATCGGGGTTTGTACTGTGACTGTTTTCTTTCTTTCGGGGGGAGAAACACTGTGGGGGCGAGGGACGGATAAAGAAAAGCTTATTGTATTTTTTGGCTGTTTTAATATTAAAGAACAATGAATGAGCCATATGTGAGTCGTGGTGTTTTGATTATGATCGTTTCATGTGTTTCTTGAAGAGCTCGGATCCTGAGTGGCCAGAAAGAGTTCAAGATGTCCTCCAGGCAGCGCTCATGGCCTCGAGTCTGAAGCCGTGCTTAAAACTGAACTTTTCGTGCGCGCTTTAGCCTTCAACGCAGCATCTCAGCTCACCGAAAACAGATTTTTGAAAGCTCCTTCCAGGGTGAAGAGCTTCAGAAACTCAGTTTTCAACGATTACATCTAGACGTGCGGAAACACAGAGTTCTGGAGGACGATTACGAGTGTTTGTAGCATCCGGACAGGATGGACATTTGCTTTAGTAACGACAGACAGACAGAATATGCGGTGATGGAAAAGAGATAAACGGTTGTTTCTGATGTTTTGCTGACCAGTTATCGAGGTGGATTCTGTGAAGCAGCGTCACGTTTCGTCGCCCAGCGACAGATTTATTTACCCGTGTTTGTGTGGACGAGGCTCCAGTGTGGACATTAGGGTTGTTCGTTACATCAAGCCTTCCTTTTCCCCTTTGTGGCCCTTTGTACCGACCCGCCGTGCCCTTTTGTTCTCACTCATACAGACTCTCTTAAGTAAACTCTCTCTATCCTCCTGCAAATCAATAAACAAAGACGTCTGTACCTAAACTTTCGGTATTGTCTTTGCAACGACAAAGAATACAAGGATCCGCTCTGTGTTTGTGTGGCACGGAGGATTTTCGTCTGTGCAAATCTTTTGTTGCACGCTGACAAATAAATCGAACGATCTGAACATCGCACAGCGAAAGTACTCCAGGTCTCAGCTCTGTGACGATGCATTTCCCAGCTAATCCAGGTTTCTAAAGAGTTTATTTAGCTCAAGAAGTGGAAGAACGTTCTCACCGCTCGAACAAACATGTCATCCGTCAGTTTGAATGGAAACGTCGCATTCAAAACCATCATATTTGGAGATAAACTCACTTTCTTTGTCTGTTTATTGCACCTTTACCATACAGCAATCTGTCTCAGCAGCACCCTTTAATTTCCTGTACCGAGAAGGTGTGACAGCTGAAAAGGACACTTCATGTTCTTTTTTTTTTTTTAACAGGAGAACTTAACAGCTCCCGTGAAACAGAAGAAATTTCAACATTTATCTTCCTCTCCGTCCTGTACGACCTTTTATAAATCCCCTGTCCACACCGCCAAGATTCTGCTCAAACTGAGCCTTAATTACATCAAAGCAATTACAGAGCCCAAACGAATGAAGGCCTCCTCCACCGAGGAGGGAGGAAGAAAAAAAAGTCCAGAAGTAACTTCAGAAACTCCGAGTTAAAGACCTGAACCGGAGTGTCGGCGTGTCTCTGGTGGCTCTGCACAGGAAATCCATAAAGGAGGAGAGAAGTCTTTTGTACGTTTTTCCACTGTGGCAGAAGACAAATCCGCTTTAGTGGAGCTTTTCTCTGAGTATTCACAGTAATAAGTCAGCACGGCACAAATACATTTCAACTAAAAAGAAGATAAATGATAATAAATGTAACTGGAGTCATGAGGGAAAACAGGTCGGGACAGAAAAAGCTCTGAAATGGGCCGAGTTATATCGCTTGTGTCCACATACTTTTGACCATGTAGTGTAAACTGTGTGTTTGTGTGTGTGTGTGTGTGTGTGTGTGTGTGAATATAATACATGTCTGTTGGCCTTCAGATGTCTGGAAGCTGTTGTTGCAGGTGAGTAACGCCACACTGCCATCTTGTGGTAAATTACACCCATCTCACCCGACTGGTTAATACATCAGCTGTGAGGTGTTCTGCATGTAACTGAGTGCATTTACTCAGGTAAAAATTGGAGGTACTGATGCTGTAATACAATTTTATAGTTCTTTTCTACTTCGTCTCAAGAGAGAAATGTACTTTTTCAGGAAATATTTTAATGTAAAAAACACAACAATACTTTTCACTTGTTTAGTCTTTCTTATTCCTCTTTATAGACAATGTTTCTCATTTTATGGAGCTGAATCTAATGATATTACTCAAACAATCAGTAGGTTAACACAAAATGAATCATACTTTTGTTAAAGGTAACAACTTACCTGCTAATATCAGGTCAGTATGCTCTTATTTTGAAAAGAAGGCAAAATATGTACTACAGTCATGATGAAATTTGTGTTTTCAGGCTCCTCGTACAAAATGTGCACAAGTACAATCTCAAACATAAATAGTACAAAAGTTAAAACACTGGAGTAAAACTCAACAAAATGTAACATTAAATAGAGTATTCTTCTGTATACTGAGGTAGACTTGTGATGAAATAAAGATAAAATAAATATTTGTAGCTGTGATGTGTGCAGGTATAAACAGAAATAAAAATTCCCTTTATATATACAGTATGTAAATATATATGAGGTCGTGTGTGGTGCAAAGCTGAAGAGTCCAACTGATTGTCTGTCTGTTTTTAATACTCGTCCCCTACTTCTATTCCTTCGTCTTCGTCGAGGAAGTCCCTCCCGACCTCTTCGTAGTCCTTCTCCAGGGCAGCCATGTCCTCTCTGGCCTCTGAGAACTCTCCCTCCTCCATCCCCTCTCCGACGTACCAGTGGACGAAGGCCCTCTTGGCGTACATCAGGTCGAACTTGTGGTCCAGTCGAGCCCAGGCCTCGGCGATGGCGGTGGTGTTGCTCAGCATGCACACCGCCCTCTGCACCTTGGCCAGGTCTCCTCCAGGAACCACCGTGGGAGGCTGGTAGTTGATGCCCACCTTGAAACCTGTGGGACACCAGTCCACAAACTGGATGGAGCGCTTGGTTTTGATGTTGCTGATCGCCGTGTTGACATCCTTGGGCACCACGTCGCCGCGGTACAGCAGGCAGCAGGCCATGTACTTTCCGTGACGAGGGTCGCATTTCACCATCTGGTTGGCCGGCTTGAAGCAGGAGTTGGTGATTTCGGCCACGGTCAGCTGCTCGTGGTAGGCCTTCTCTGCCGAGATCACCGGAGCGTAGGTGGCCAGAGGGAAGTGGATGCGAGGGTAGGGCACCAGGTTGGTCTGGAACTCTGTCAGGTCCACGTTCAAGGCGCCGTCG
>CAEMYA010000048.1:130143-160746 GCA_903131615.1 Diplodus sargus | reverse complement strand
TTTTTTTTTTGGAAAGGAGAGATAGTTTGTGACGGCCGGATAATGGAGATCTTTTTCAAGTGTTGTGTTTCGTCCGCCTCCCCTTGGAGGAGCACAGATTACTTTTCTTTTACATCTTCCCTCAGACTGAAAACTATTTCTCCACAACACTTCTGCTGACAGTTTGGCAGCTTTTTCTTTGTCCTGTTTGCATTGGCTCGAGTTAAATAAGTGTCCATCTTAAGTCATTTAGTCAAATCAAGGAGAAAAAGCAGAATTTGGACACTTGGACACAGTTTTGCAGGTTCAAATACCCAAAAAAGTATTTAAAAAAAAAGGTTTTCTAAAGGTGTTACCCCGACTTTAAAGAGGATTACTACAGTTAGCAGGATATTAAAGCCAAAACTTTGAAATATTTATCCTTAAACTGTGAAAATTGCTTTGTTTGTAGGACTTGAGACATAAAAATCTAAATTGTGTTACAGCTGAAAACAAGAAGAGGGTGCTGTTCCTTCAGGCAAATCATGACCGTAAACCTCTTCAACATTTTCATCTATTAAACTGTTGAATCTCAGTTAATCGAGCTCGTTCTGGATTATTCTCCTTATGTGATCCAGCAAATCCCTGTTACCAACTTCCTGTTAATGAATTAGCTCAGCTTTGGGGTTTTAAAAGGTTCTCGATGCCTCACCTGGGCTCCTCTGTGTTTTCTCTTTCTGCTGAAATAATCCAATCTGCTGATTCAAGTGTTTAGACTGCAGCTAGCTGTTAGCAGAGAATGCTAATTTCAGGGACTCCCTGAAGGATTTAGCCTCAAAAATAAGGAACTCTAATCCCTTCCAATTATTGTCTTGTTGTTGTCGACGGCAGGAAGATTTGGAGGAGGACCCTTCATCCCGACATAACACTAATCTGTTTTAATACAAAATCCACTGATAGCTTTCTTAGACAAACAAAGCTCTCAGAGAAAGACTTCATGGTGTTCAGATTTGCTCATCACTACTTTTTCACTTTACTTGTTTATTGTGTTGTTTTTGTGAATGACAAACCTTTTATTAAAGATTTTAAAGCATAAGAATTGATTTTACATGAATGGAAACACGACAAAGTGTGTGAATTAGCTTTAGCTAGCTACTAGCAGTCATTGCAGTTTGGTTTTCACCTCAGTTTATGGTGCGTAAGAGTTTTCTTTTAACACGTCCTCCTACCTGAACGATTAATGAGTCAGCTGCCAGTGACTCCTTAAAACAACATGAACAGTATCAGCGTATTTCATGCTTTAAAACAGTTAAATCTCAATAAATATGACAGATTATTGTCATTATCCATCATCAAAGAGAAGGTTTGGTTGTTTTTACTAAAGGTGGATATGAAATTTAAGGGATTTGATCTTGTGTTCCCAAGAATGGATCAATCAGAAGTTACACGTCTGTCTCATTTATAATTGCAACAAAGGTTGGAGCATCTGCTCAGTAATCTGTAATAATCTGTAATGGATTACATGTTGAAAGTAACCGAGCCTGTAAATCCGTCGTGATGCTGCCGGTCTCTGGGCTGCTGGTGATAAGGGTTAAGCTGTATTGAAGCTGGATGGATGCAGAGATCAAAGTCGGCAGGTCAGAGCCTCTGAGAAATCCCACAAGTTGTGCTCTCGAGATAAAAATACTTGATGCTCCCTCAAACCGGCCCGAGGGAGGGCCACGAATCTTCAGGGTGGCCCCGAAAAAACAACCTGTTACTGGTGAAAGCTGAGGTAAACCTTAGAGGGGTGAACATGGTCCTGTTTTGGGAGGCAGCTTAGTTCTTTCTTAAATCTTGAATATTCCTTATGGAGTTCTGAATGGTGAATCATTTGCACTTGATTTACCATCACTGTAATATTTCTATGGCATATAGGGGACCAAAATATGTCTTTCCATGAAGCACATACATATTGTAATGTCTTGGCTGTACACTACATGGCCAGAAGTATGTGGACGCCACCCCAGTTCATCCTAAAGATGTTGGATGCGGGATGGGAGCACATTATTGTCTAAAATCTCATTATTTTGTTGTCGCGTTAAGATTTTTGAAAATGATGTGAATAAAGTAACCACATCTCAACCTAATTTTACCCCTCTGAGGAGATCTAAATCAGGGAATACAATTTAATTGATTGAATTTTAATATTCTTTCTGATTATTTGTCAGAAAACAGTCATCACAGTTTGTCTTCCAGTGTCTTGCTTCTTCGTTTAAACAGTCCAAAACAAGGAACAAGGTAGACTTATAGTCATTTTTTTAAACAAGGGTTTTAAAAATGGCACTTTTCCACTTTTAAATTTCCAAGTGGTGTGACTTTAAGCTCTCTGTGTTGCAACAGGTAATGTCTTCTGCAACTTATATGAGTCGCTGTCATGCTGTCTGTCCTGCTGACTCTTTGTCAAACTTCCGCCATTAAAACAGCTTCTGTTCCCGCCAGCGAGATTGACAGATGACGACTACGTGCCGCGAAAATCGGCAAAAACTTCATCCTCGTTGAATCTGCTTTTGTGCCGTTGTAGTTACCGTCTCTGGCGGCTTAAATAGAAAAATTAAAACACCAAGTTGTATGAGGAAAAGTCACAGCGACAGTCCGTCCCTCCGACTAAGTCTTCTGGGAAAGCAGCCTCGCTCTCCGGCAGTGAGAACCAGACAAAATGAGTAAGAAACGTAATAAAGTTGCTTTAAATACACGAAAGTAGCAAAACCACAATGTAGAAATACTATGTAAAGGTCCCACATTAAAAAAACATCAAAATCTATTTAGTATACCAAAAGTAAAAGTGTTTTATACTTCATCATGTCACTGCTAGAACATCCGTACCTGCAGAGCAGCTGTAGGCGCTCGCTCTGTAATCCTGCTGTGCAACATCTGATATTATGTTATACTCCCTCTCTGCCTGCCAATCACCATCACCGTCAGAATAAATTGGACTTTTCTCCGATACCGCCATCGATTCATTTCTATCTCCGCCCGCCACGCCGGAGCATCGAACGGCCTCCACTACTTATTGATCCGCCGGCCCATTAAAACCTCCTCGGGAACATCATCCTTTTCTTTTTTTTATTATATAAGACCTTTCTCAAACCACAAAATCAATTCCTTCTCCCAGGGAGAAGAAAAAAACATGTCACACTGTTGCAGACGAGGACGATTCAGATCTGATTATTCGACTCGTAAGGATTTGTTAGTTCACTGGACTTCTGGAGGCAAAATTAATGGTTTTATTTCTCGACGCGCTGACGAGCTCCGGCCACATTTGCCTCGCTGATCAGCCGCTGTGTGTTCTCGTACGTCTTGTGGACTTTTCTCCTGACTAACAGCGGCAGAATCAGACTTCTTTAATGCCACGTCTAACCACAGGGCTGCAGAAATGTCAAGCAGCCGGCAGCCATTTTAACACACACACTTCTTACTCCGTCTTTTTACTTCATGTCTCGCACAAGGACGTATGACTGCGTCTGTCAGCTGCCTCTCTGTAACATGTTCAGGGTTAACTTCACCTTTGACCTTCATTTAAACCTGCAAATATGGAGATTATGGTCTGTTTGACAGAATTTGTCCATTTTTTTGACTAAAAAATGCAAAAAATACAGAATAAATGTGTGAGTTTTCAAAAACAGCTAAAAGTAAAAACATCTCACGCAGAATTAGTCTGTTATTTACCATTTTGAACCAATTTTATTAATTAATTGAATTATTTTCATGTGTCTTGTATTGTTTTATACTCTACATTAATCTCATCTTCTTAAATACAGCTTATATATTGTTTTCCTGAATGTCTACCTGCTGCAAACATATTTGATCTGGTTGTTTTAACCCTTCAAAGTACATTTTCAGTGTTTTTTTACACATAGACATGGAATGAAAAATCATCAAACTCTTTATTATCATGTTTTATTTTGAAGGAGAGAAAATGTGTTTTTCAGCTAAATAAGAAATTTTAAAAATGCTTTTATTCAGATATTAATGTTGCTTTTTTAATGTAACAGAGTATATTCTGCCTTTTTGGACGTTTGTTTGGATAACATCTTCATTAAATCAATTTTATTTTATAGCCCATAATCAGAACAACATCCTCGGCCCCTCGATTTGAGTGAGGAACAACTTTCCACAATTAAAAATCACAGTTTTCTAATTTCAGTGACAGAATATCTGCTAAAAAACGACATCTGTCTGTTCAATCTTGCTGTTTGATGAAACTATTTAAGTGTTAATTATGTACATATTCTATAAAAAAACAAACAAACACACAAAATAAAGCAGAATCCAAACAGGCAGAATCTATCCTGAGGTGCAGAACATCCACTGGAGTGAAGTGGAAAAGAAATCTACAAGAAAAATTTTGTTTTTTCTTACATCTTATTTAGTTAAAAAAAATAACGTTTGTACCTGTCTGTGTTTTTAAGAACAAGAGGATTTAACAATTATTCGACAGGCAATTGGTGCATTTTTACTTCTGTGGATCTGCCACCTGCTGACTGGAACACAATACTCCAACTTGAAGTTTTAAATGGAAGCATGAAAGGTTAAATATAATAAATAATGTCTATATTATAGCTTACATGACCTGAACAGACAGAACAGCCTCTCCCGACAGCTCAGTAAACCACACAAAGGCCTGAATTAAATTAAATTATCTGCATGTTTTTACTATATACCTCAATATAATAAGGAGAAATATCTTTAACTTTTTATCTCACCATGTTTTTAAACACAGCAGACATTTAAAAAAGTGTTGCCTATAAGACTACAACCTTCATTCAAGCTCACCAATGTAAATTAATTACATGTCTCCAGATTGGCATTTCATATCAGAAAATAAATGTTATAAAAGTAAAAATGAACAAGTTTTAATCAATATTTTTGATGGATGACATCATTTTCAAAATACTCCCTTCTATTTTCTCTCTCAAAAAATAAAATGAAACAAAGAAATTAATAAAATGAATAAATTCCAGCAGTAATAAGGGTCATTTATTTATTAAAACATGGACAATGACAGTTTAGCACTCTGAAAACACAACAGTCTAATGAATATTAATATATTAATCGCTAATATGTGTTAAGAAAACCCTATAAAACTGCCTGTATACAGAGTGAGAGGCAGAAAAGTGTCAGATGGAGTCAAACAGGCTCTTTAATCTGTTAAACATATATCAAATAAAATAAAGTAGGAATATAAATGAGCAGTAAAATTGGTCCTTTTGAGCCTCCTGTGATCAGCACAGTGAAAAAGTCCCCATCACTGTTTAAACTCTGGCTGATATCAAGGAGGATTTTACAGGTAAGTGGTCACAACTCTTCGATCTTTTAATTTGTTTCGAGGAAATCTGATGAGGAAAAATGTTTTTTATGCAGTGCACAGACGTCAAACTGTCAGGATCGACTCCTGAGATTAAAACAAAACAAGTGGATGGGGCAAAAAAAAAAAAGTCCCCCCATGCGTGTCCTCTGGTGTCTTTTAAAATGGCAGCGTGTCGAGGAATAACTTATCTATGATGGCGGGCGGCGGCACCAGATCCTCCAGCTTCAGGTAGAAGATCCTCTGCAGGCCCTGGATGCACAGAGTGCGGAGCTCACGCAGCTTTTCCAAAAGTCTGGACAGGTGGTTCGACCAACAGTGCGAGCCTCCGTCTCCCTCCTTCAGACACTTGACGATGTTGTTCTGCAGCTCCTCCACCTTCTTCGGCTCCTTCAGGCCGTGTCGCTCTGCAGCGTCCGGAAAAAAAAACACATCGGGAGTTAAAATCAGTATTTTTTTTTTTATCAATCCAACTAATCTCAGATAAACCCATTCTCCAGTCGTTCCATGGGGGCCTCCGCGCCAGATTCACCTTCAGGAGCACTCAGCCATGACGTCTGGCCCTTAAACACGATGTTGTTTACAGCCAAGAAAATTGTATTTCTCCTAACTTAAAGCTGCATCTCCCTGCATAATTTGATTGTAATTTAAAGCTGCAGACACGTAAATAAATGCTGGATTATTTATAATTTCCTAATCCTGGAAAAAGAACTTGGAAGCACTGATATAAACAGGTACAGACAGAAGTGTTTCTGAGCGTCTCACCGTTGACCAGGGCGAGGGTGCAGATGCAGGAGAAGGTGGACACGTCCAGGTTCATCCTCTGCAAATTAGCGGAGAACTCAACGATGCTGTCAATCCACTCCCCGAAGCCTCGCAGGCACTGGAGCCGGTGCCACACCGAGCCGTCGCAGAAGATCAGCTTCCCTTCCTCTGGGCTGGATCTGAAACAGTATGACAGCTCGTTAGAGGTGGATATAAACGGCCTGGTTACACTTTCTTAAGCACGAGATTGGTGCAGAGACTCGTCTTGTTTACAGGCCAATCCATCGACAAACGTATCTACACGCTACGGCGTGACCTTTAACCTTGCAAAAGATGAGCCCCTTTGTGTTTTCTTTACCTGTACGACAGTCGTAAAACAAAGAGCTCCAGGAAAGACGAGTAGAAGAGGAGGTCTTGGTCGTGTTTGGGCAAGGAGGTGAAACCCGGGATCTTCTGTGACCAACCTCGAATCACCTCCATCGATCTCGTCAGGAGGTCGTAAAACTGCCGAACGTGCTGAGCGTCGTCTTCTAGCGGGCTGCCAGGACTCTCCTTGAACTGAAGATAGGACGCCAATGAGCAGACGAGACAATGCATGAATTACAGCACATTACTCCTCACTGGTAAAGGAGTGAATCTGTGCCCACGTTTCTTACTTTAAAGCAGTCAAGAAGGGAAGGTGGAGGATTCGATTCCACGTGTGCCTTGATGAGGGCGCTCAGAAGGGTGCCGCCGGGCGAAGACGAGTCCGAGACAGCTTTCGGTTTGGACGGCAGGCGACCCCTTCGGCCTTTCAGACTGTCGGTCCTCACCACTGCAGAGCACAGAAGGAGAAATCGGTTAACTGGATTTAATTTGACCCTGAATGTCGTATTCAAACCAAGTCTTCAAGGTGTATTGGTTTACCTTCTTTGACCATTCCCACCACAAGGCACTTCTGGAAGCGACAGTATTGACATCGGTTCCTCCTGCGTTTGTCCACAGGGCAGCTTTTGGCGGCCAAACACACATATTTGGCATTTTTTTGTACAGTGCGCTGCAGGGAGAAGAAAAGATTTAGATACTTCTCAGAACAGAGCTTAGAAATGTAATACCTGCCTTTTGGACGGTGCCCAACGGGCCGACAGTGCAACGTGATACGATATGATAAAAACACATTTTGAGCTCTATGGTATGAACCTTCACCGACACAAAGAGATTATGTGATAGTGTTACATCTTAAATGTCTTCCTCTCCACCTCCAACCGACCTCCCCAAATATATCCCACTGTCAGACACCATAAGAAACGATATGATGAGATACGGCACGATGCTAAACAGCACGGTACGATGCGATGCGACCCGATCGATACAATATGATACAATGCAATTTGATACCACACAATGCAATACAGAATGTTGATATCGATACGCCAAGATTGATACGGTACGATACGATACGATACGATACGATACGGCAAGATCGATACGGTACGATACGATACGACACAGTCTGATACATCAAGATAGGATGCGATGGGATACAGTAAGGTATGATACAATACAATGCAATGCGCAATACAATACGCTGTGATGCGATTGTGAGATACGGTACAACACCATATGATTTATGCAAAACAGTACACTTAGATGTAACAGTAAGACATCTTACTGTTCTTTTAAGGGTAAAATGGTATCACATTTTATTGGCACTATAAGGCAGGAGATACAGGGGTCGAGTGTTTTATCTTGAATGTTTCACTGCGCTCTGAAAACCTCTCTGACTGAGTGCGGCAGTCAAATAGGAACCAACTGGTCCTTTGCTGGACTTTGGAACAAACTGTGAGGGCATCTTGAAGGAGCATTAAAGCCCAGTATTGGTATGTACAGAACCAATATCATGGTGTTGAGTGGATCGCACAACAAGGGTGCTTTCTCCGGGATCTGGAATCGGAGCACCTTTTATGAAAAAGGTCTTGATCGGTCCTTCAGAAAATGGTTTAGCGTGGCATCTTTAAGACCCACTTTGTTACACCAAAGTAAAAACTCCTAAATGCTCCTTTGAAAATGATAATCAAACAGCAGCTCTCCTGCTCCTGTGGGCCAGCTGGGGCGGTATAAGGCATTCAGCCGGGCGGACAGGGCAGTCTGGGTAAATACAGGGTCGTGGTCACTCATAATTTGGAGAATCGCCCCCGGGAATCTCCCTCAGAGAGGAGAAGGGGAGGTTTTTTATTCACGGCACGTCGGTGGCCATTTTCATACAGGACATTTGGCCCTAACACGCGTGTGTCAAGAGATCAAAACGTGCGCCTGAAGCGTAATGACCAATTTAGGAGGCCAGTCAGGGGTCCCAGAAGGACTTTTATATTATAGTTTATTACTGGAATTAGTGTTTTATTACGAGACGGCGTGGCTGTGAAGTCTTCTCTTTACGTGGACAGAAAAATGTGAATATATCCTTCAGATTTTCACAAAAGCAGGATACGATCACTGTTTTTGTTCTTTTGACGGACACTTTCACATGTTTTAATCATTCATGTTAAATCAGCTGCCTCCAGATATCCCAGTTGAAGCGTTAAAAATAAAGTTTCGCCCAGAACAAACCTTGAAGAAACCCTTGCAGCCCTCGCAGGTGCGCACTCCGTAGTGCTGGCACGCTGCGTTGTCGCCGCACACCGCGCACAGCCCCTCCGTGCTCAGCGCCACTCTGCCGGCGCCTGACGACGTCTGGTAGTCCATGAAGTGGTGACCGAGCTGCAGCGGGTGAGGAAACCCCACTCCGTGCTGCTTCCCGAGCGCCGTGGAGCCCAAAACCCCGGAGCCGTCCAGCGGCTGGTGCGCCCCGGCTGCGTCCAGGTTCATGGACACGTGGAGAGACCCGTCAAATTTCATCTGGCATGTTGGGAAGCTCTGCTGCTGCGCGTGTTTGAGCGAAAAAAGCGAGAACCTGGAGAGAGTGTTTTTCCTGTGCGCTGCGGCTAAATAGTCCTGTCGGAAACTGTACAGAGAGCCGGAGTCCTCCCACAAGTGACCCGGCGGAGTCTGGAAGTTGGGTGCGTGTGGCGAAGGAGAGCGGTAATAATAAACAGAGCCCGGGGAGGAGAGCAGCTCCTCGGATTGATGATGCTGGCTCGGCTGATACCGGTGCGCATCCTCCACCTTTACGCACGGAAGCTCCCCTTGCATCGGCATCTGGAAGAGACACGGCGGCTTCACGTCGTAGCCGGAGCCGTAAGAGTCCCCCAGAGTGGCAAAACCGGGACCTGACGTCGCAGCCGAGATTTCGCTGTTGGTGAGGTCCATGCTGAACTTGACAAACTCCGGGGTGAGGAAGTCACAGCTGCGCTCTCCGCCGGCGCTCTGAGAGGCCGGGCTGGCGCCTTGGGGAGAGGAGCCGCACTGGGTCTGGACACACGGCATGGCCCCTGGAAACATGGAGAAAATGAGTCAGTCAGAATTGGATGGAGTTAGCAAGTACAATAAACATCCATTTAAAATGTTTGCTTTGTAATTTGGGTCATGATTATTTTAAAAAGGTCATTTGGAAACAAATTACGCGCTCGTCGGTATGAAAAATCCTCACAATTACGACCCTAAAACAGCATGAAAGAAGCATGCATGGAGACCAGACTTTAAATAGATTATTACCTTAAAGCTTTAGTCGTCTTATCTTCAAGAGTTTGCTATGGTCTGCTCGACTTTGCCTGGTATGAAACAAAAACACCAGATCACTTGCAAGCTTTTCACTGACATGTATCCATTCAATTCTTCACGAATGAATCAAGAAAAGTCAAATATACTCCACCTCAGACTTTCATCCAGTGCAGCAGGACGGTGGCGAGTAATCCCATCTTTGCTGGAGTGTTGTTTTCCCAGGATCTGTGAACGCTTTAGCCGCTGTGACCAGAAAAGAAAAGTCCACTCTGTCTGCAGCGCAAAAAGGAAATGACTGTTCACTTCTCCCACTCTCGGGCTGCAGGACTGGCTGCCAGTGACACCGACAATGTGCTTTTGTTTACGTGCCGCGCACCAGTGTGCCAAACCATATTACGCACAAGCCACAGAGGGGCGGGCTAGTGTGTGTGTGTGTGTGTGTTTCCCTCTGTGTGTGTGTGAGTGTGTATGTGTGGGCCATTGACTGGTGTGTAATTTGGGAATAATGATCGTGGCCCACTTTCTTGCAGTTTTCTTGCATCATATGTCAGGAATTTTATTGCGATTTCCGAGCATTTTCTGGTAAACTTGCCACTCTGAGCAGATGCATTTTTTTTTTTTAGCATTTATTATGAGTAACACTTAAAGATAAAGATCATGTTCAACAGCCGTTTTTTATAAAGGAACAGTACCCCCAAATAGATATAAAATGTCCAAATGTTGAGATTAAATGGGAATTAAACCCTTATCTCGGCTCCTCGCGCTTATGTTGATGGAGATGTTGAAACTTGTATTAGTTTAGTTGATAACTATCGTTAATTTCTCCAAAGAGGACGGAGGAGACGGAGATAGAGGAGGATGGAGGAGGAGGATGGAGGGAAGACCGCTGTTGTGCAATCTTACCCTCCTTTTACGTCACCAACGCGGCACCGCCTCCGCTTGAACGCCATTGGACGAGCGCAACCGCGTCCTGCGCTCTGATTGGCTCCCCGCGGTGTCGCTCGCGCCCGCTCCGTTTCCTGGTTGTAGCTGTCAAACACACAGGCTGCAGGTTCGGATAGCAACCGATGTCCTCAGTCGCCGTCCGGCATCGCCCCGAGCGACTCTTACCCAGCCACAAAACAAGAAAGCCTGTAAGTGAGAACGTCTGTTGTGTCGACGAGTGTTTCCCGGACATTTTTTAATCTACCTAACGTGTGGTTTAACCCGCTGTTTGGCTGGCAAAGAGCCAAAAACGAGGAGCAACATCTGCGAGCTTTGCTAGTGACTCTGTCAGGGAAGGAGTAACCCCTTCACCTCAGCTGCTGTAGCGAAGGACATGCCCTGTTAATGTGTCTATTTTAGTCACTTCAAACCGTGTACATATCTAAAAAATGTCCGCCGAAGTGAACATCTTCCTGTTAGGTGCGCGAGCCGCCTTTAATATCACACGAAGAGCTTATTCGCGACCGTTAAGACGAAGCTTATTGCTGCTTTTCCTCAAAGACCAAACTGGGCTGACATTTTAATCCACAGTAAGATGAGTGAAGATAGCGTTGACTTCCTCTCATGTAGCCAGGTATGGAACAATATACCAAGTACCTGTCATAATACATCAGTATAGTACCACCTGCTGTTGAAAGAAAGGGGTTTTTGTCAGCGCAACAAGCGGGATTCCCGAGTATTCTTTGGAAATACACAGGCCTTAAAACAGCAAAAATGTCAATGGACCTCGCTATGTGTTTGAAGCAGGAAGCCCCCTCTCCTCTGCTGACTCATAATGAGTGTGCAGGCTGATGTAAGCACCATCATGAGGAGGGAGAGTGAAAAGGTTCTGGTTGTGTCAGCCACATGATTTAGGTCTGGACGGTTTTGGTGGTTCAGCTGGATGAACTACATCCGTCAAGAAGCTTCCTTGGGGCTAATTATTGTCATATTTGGCCTTTTGAGGTGTTGAGTAATGAGCAGCTTGTGAGAAGGTGTGAACGCCGGTGGTAGATTATTGTGAAGGCTGATACATCAGAGCAGGGATGGATATTGATTGGAGGTATGGACTTATTTAAATGCCTCGCTAGGAGAAAGATAAAGAACAAAACTTAGCAGAGATGCACCTGTTGAGATGGTTATTGTTGTTATTTATTCCACCTGAGTTGCCAGGGAAACCAAGAAACCTCCATTATATTTATAAAAACAATCATCCCGTCATGACACTATCTTTGAAAGAGTACAAATTCAGTGAAACAACCTTTAATACAACTTTCTTTCACTTGAAAAATAAGCTATTTCTTTTCGGTATGGTGACACTTTATTATAAAATCACTAATAATGGTAACTGTATAGTTGATTAACCTTTTTTAAAGAGTTATTTAGCTGTTAACAAACAATGAAATGCTTAATAAACCATTTATTGAGCCAATGTTTGCATCTTACAAACTGATAAACCTTTACAGCTGCTTCGATAAATGGTTTATAAAGATTTACATTGTTTAATTAACTGTTAGTTTACCAATTATTAATGATGGTAATCAAAAAGTGTCAGTTTCAGCTAGGAAACCAGGAACTGTTTGAAAATCAGTGGGTTTGATATTAAGCCCTGACAGAATATATATATATATATATATATATATATATATATATATATATATATATATATATATATCATATTATTAATCAATATTTTGATAAATTTCTGTTACATAATGGAGTCTTTTTTATTCTTGTCACTGTAGAACAAACCTCAGTTGAACTTCAAACTTATCTTGGTGCATTAAACCCTCGGTCATAATTACACTCTCTGTGAGCTATAATTATATTACATACTGTAGCTCACAGCTTTAGTATCTAACAAATGCAGTTGTGTAATGATAGATTGCAGTTACAGTTCTGTAGAAAAGCCGTTACACTCTTTATAACTTTATAACCGGTGATAAAGAGACTGACTCCCTTTAACCGAGCAACACTTCTAAGTCAGACTTTTTCTGTTTGTTGGTCGTTTTTTACAGTTTAGCAGTCGTGTAAAGTAACATGTTATAATTTGTGATTTTTGGGGCTCGTGCTCGCCGACAGGATATCATGATAGGTCATTTTATTACACCGAACCGGTTGTTGACATTTGTGCCATCTGCAGCAGTGTTTTATTAAAATGCATTAGAATCTGCTGCAGCGTATGCCGCTCCCTGGAAACCTCAGTTCGAAGTACTGCGAGGCCCCTCGGCCCCCGATGGTGTCGTGTTCGGCTCGCTCTGGTGCTCGGGGTCGTTATGAAAATGTGGAAACAGTATCCGAACAGTTGCTTCTTAATAAGCTGCAAATAGTTAATTCTAATGTTGGTTTTAAACATGATCTGGCCATGTGTACGATACTGTCTGCTGTTATCCTGTTTTCAGTCCCATCAGCGATATTAATGTGAGTTATTTGCTTATTTTTGTTATAATGCCGCAACTTGGGAACTTCTGAAACAATTAGTTGATGTTTTATCAGCAAAATGCGTGATAAATTCAGTAATTTCTGTCATTTTTTGAAGGAAAAATGCCAGAAATTTCTTATTTAACTTCTCAATTGTTAAGATTTCCTGCTTTCTTTGTAAAAAAAAGAATTTCTCACGGTTTTCTGACATTTTATAGACCAAACCATTGGTTAGTTGCAGCCTTAGTTTTAAGTAGAATCGCACTATATAGTTGAGTTTACACCTCAACAACCTGGAAGAGTTTTATGCACACATGATTCTATTATTTATTGTGTGTTTCCAGCCTCGTTCCAGAAGTCAGCATGAAGTGTCATACGTCATTTGATTCAGAAGATCCTGAAGTTTCACTTGAAGTTAAAATTTTACATTTGTTTTGTATAAAAATGGATGAACTTGCCAGAATTTAAAGAAAATACCAGTTGAAATTTGGTGTTTTTCTCTCAATTGTGAACCTCAGGAGGTTTAGTTTGTTGTTTTTTAAGAGATGTAACTGGTTGTTTAGAATTCCATATGAATATTTGTCTACATCTGACCTTTCCAAAGCAAGTTACAGCCATTTATTTTCATATTATCCTCTGCGTTTCCCAGTGACAGACGGGTGTAACCCCATATTTCTCTCAGAGAGTAAACAGAAGGTTATCAAACCATAACAGAGGAAATGAGAAAAAGAAAAGTTACCTTTTTGTAGAGAAATATCTGATACAACCAACAATCGATGCTGCAGAACGTGATCGTGAGTTTCAGGCTGTCGTTAACTGACTGAACAACAAGTCAGGAATGCACTTTTTTTCCAGCAAAGCAGCTGCTTGTCTGGGAATTTGAGGCCATTAAGGTTAAAAAGTAACATGGAGGGACCCGGCTGCATTTTTAAAAAGTCACAATTTGGGCTGCAAGATGTCCGACTGTCAAACAAACAAAATAAAGACACATAACTGAGACTAAACACGACAAGAAAAAGCTGGAAGAAGGACATTTGTTGATATATTTCTTAAAATCCAAATAATTGTACTGCGTCATTTTTGTTATCAGCTATTTAAATGTATCACAAAGTCCAGTGAGAGTCAAAGTGTGGTGGATGAAACGTGCTGCAGAGTTGGACAAACATAATGATTTTGCAAAAGGTGCGGCTAACATTTAGTTTCAATATTGATGAATCCGTCAATTAGTTTTCTTTCCCGACTGATCAATGAGTCTGATGTTTAAATGTCAAAATAATCACAAACTCCCAGCACAAGTTACCAGTGCTTCCTTTAAAGATCGAAACATTGATGACAGAAAACAGGAAAAACTAGGATGACGTAATGAGTGACGACCACCTGAGGGACAAAAAATAAGTTGTTTTTCAAGAAAACGTGCTAAATATTTGAGGTTTTATTGTATTCAAAACCGGTTTTTGGAATGTTGGTCAGACAAAACAAACATTTAAAGACTTCACGTTGGAGGTTTGACTTTATTCTGATGTTTCATTTGACATATTAATACAAATTAAAGAGGTAACTCCCGACAAACTTAAAGTTCGTCCCCTTTCTGCTCAACAGGTGACATAACAAAGTGTTCCCCCTTACATGAACCTTCCTCCTCTCGTCTCAGTCAGCCTGACTTGCAGCTTTTTGGATCCTCCCATCCCCCCCTTCTACTTAACTCCCTCTGTCTGTCAGACTCGCATGCCTCCTTCACATGATCATGTCAGAGCCTTCTGACTCTGCTGCGTATCCTCACTGCACTTTACTTTCTCCGTAGGGCCGAGGATGGCGTTCAGGAAGGCTCTGAAACGGACGGCGATCCTAGGCGGCGGGGCGGTGGCCGCCGTGTTCGGCCTGTCGCAGCTGATCGAGTACAGGAAGACGCAGGTAAGGATTTTGTGACGCTCCATCAAATGTTTGCTTTTTGCTTCGTGTTGCATGAGCTTTTGAGTTTTGCAGCATTTGATTGAAATGTCGATATTTTGTGCTTTATCAGCTTCCTCCAGGCAAAATTCAGGGATAAATTCCAAATGCTCATGTTTTAGGTGTAACAAGCGTGTGTTTTCACAATAAATATCATTTTTTTTGCTTGAAAACGGTGTACAGTACGCAGGGAGGGACTACCTCCCGGGGCATGTCTTGTCTAGATGTTGGAATGTGCTCTTGAGGTCTCCAAGGTGTGTTTGATTTTGTTTACCTGGTGATTTCCTGCTGGCGTGCAGGACGCATCAGCTCACTCACAGGAAACGCCGGCAGAGGATCCTGAACTGCTTTAAAACGAGGATAAAATGAACAGATTTATTTTGTTACCAGCAGGTTTTTACACTGCAGAGATTCTCCTCTGAAACTGAACTCCTCCATTTGTTTCTCTTCCACTTTGCGGTTCAATAACTTGGTGATTTATTATTATTGAGGAATTGAGGACAGCTTAAAGTCATAAAGTCAAGTGTTTGTTGACACCGTTAATAAATGGTTAACTAACTTATTCCCAAGATGACAGTTCTACATCTTGGGAATAAGTTCATCCCTTCCTTGCTAGAGTAAGATAGCTTAGCAAAGAGCTAGTTGGAACTAGTTGCCAGGCAGCCGGTATAGACTCCAGGAAGTCACAGATTCCGGCTGACTAATAAAACCCCCCCAATAAAACAGAAAGCTGTTTAAACTTAAAGCCCTGGGGCTGAAAAATGAAGCCAAACACTGCAGAAGTGCCGAAAAACAAGACTTAATGTTGAAACGTCCAACAGAGGGACAGCAGAGGTAAATGTTTCCATGCTTCCAACCCAGGTTTAAAAAATAAACAGTGTTGGTCTCCTAGCTGAATTTATGAATACAGAAAAAAAATATATGTTCTGTGTTAATAACTCTAATTATTGTGACCCGTATACAATAACATAATATTTTACAGGACATGCTTCAAGAAAATGTAATGTTTGTATGTATTTTCACACAGTTTTGGACCATTTGCTACTAGATTGGTGTACGAAGAAGTTGGAAAAGTTAAAGAGCGTAAACCAAAACACTTGTTTCACTAAAAGTCCACAATTCCTTAGATGTGGAATTTGGCTTACTGTGCATCTAAGCCTTATAATAAAAGGGAAAACATGTGTTGGACACGTTTAGTTGTTTGATATATTGTAACATTTGTGTTTATCTACCGGCCAGATTGTCTCATTCTTGTTGTTGACCCGACATGATGTTTAGCTGTAGACGCTGTAGATGGACTGCATGATAAATGTGAGGAATGAAGAAACTAAAAACAATAGGCCAATAGAGTTATAGACCGGTGCCGGAGGTCAGTTAAAGCCTCACCTCGCCTCCTGACTGGCGCTCTGCCGACCTTGAAACACTCCTTGAAGGTCCGAGTCATTTGAGGCGGCGGCAGCAGCTGTGACCTCTGACCCGACTCGGGCCTATTTTCGGCATGCCTCACATCTACATGCCAGACTTCATGTGACTTTACAACCTAATGTGAACTTTGTTTTTGTGTCCCGTCTCCACTGTCGTCCTCCCAACCAAAGCACGGATTGGTAAGCAAGAAGTCGCCCCCTGATGAAATATAATTATTTTCACAATAGTTTGTAATCATGCATGCCTCTCTAATCCCAGTAATTGCAATGCTGATGAGATGAATGTCCGTCTTGTCTCCTTTCGCAAGGGCATATGGCTTGGTGCAGTTTTTTCGAAGGCAGCGGCCGATTGGCTATTAGCATGGGCCTCGCGGCGCCATTGACTGACTTAACTTGATTACGGGGGGCAACGCTGGCTCTTAATTCTGTGGCGGTGTTTGTCTGCGTGCATCATCAAAAATAGACAATGATTATATCATCGTCTTGTTTGCGGTCGCAGAGCTAAATTACAAACGCCTGCTTCTTCTATTTGCAAGTCAAATGCCAACGTCTGCTTCAAAGCCGCTTGATGCAATCATTTAGCTTCAACCTGCTAAAGAGAAGGAGAAAAAAAATGAATAAATATTTCATTAGAGGTGAAATCCCACATCCTCACATCAGAGGGTGAGCGGGGCTATTTTTTTAATTTTATCTCTTGTAAATTAATTATTTTGCTAATCAAACAGTGGATGTATGTGATGTTCAGTGGCTGAATGTGAGGTTGTTTTGTGTTTTTTGTTTTTTTTTGCGGAGCTGAGCAGCATGTTGCAGCGGCAGACAGTCACCCTCAGCAAACCTTTGCATGCTAATCACCTCAATAATATGTTGATTTTTGATTTTTGTTTGGTTTTTTTTGGGCAACACTTAGAAACTGAAGGTGAAAATGAGACATCATAAGCACGTCTTTATCTCACTTTACCAGAAAGAAGAGCTTGTCATAAAACGCTTTTCCAACAACATCTAAGTATTCAGATTGTTTACTGGTAAATAAAAGCAGCAATTGTGTACATAAAACTATGAGTAAAAGTCCTGCATTCACTCTTTAATGGGTAAAAGTTAAATAAAAACAGGCTTAAAGTAACAAAATTGCTAATTTTGCAGTTTTTTTTCTGGTGCAACAAATCGATTAGTTGTCAGTTATCAAATTAGATAATACTTTCTTTGATAATCAATTAATCTGTTTGAGTAGCTCAGCAAGAAAAAAAGAGTCAAAATGATCTAATTCCTGATTTGTAGACGTGAATTTTTTCCGGTTTTGACAAAAAGTGACAAAACTTTCCGCCATTTTCTGACATTTTATAGACCAAATAATCAACAAGAAATAATTGTTAATTGCAGCCCTGAATACATCAATAAGGAAGCAGCCTTGTCGTGTTTTAACGAGTATGAACTACTTTTATATATTATGGATAGTTTAACGTACAACAAGTCTTTCGTGGCGTCAGATAAATGTAGATAAACGTGTCTCAACGTCGAAATCCAAATCAAATCTAAAGCAAAAGTGTAGAATAATGGAATATTAGCAACACATCTCTTTTAAAAAATAAATATTTCTAAACTGAAAATCAATCCGCCTTGTTCGGGCGTTATTAAACTTTTTAAATAATAAAATCATTAATGCACAATACAATAATGTATACAATAAGCCAGAATACAGCGTCTCCATCGTGACCTCATCACACATTCATCACAACCTGAAATCCATAATGTATTAAAGTGATTGCGAGTCATTATGCTTTATGTCACATGTGATTATATGCGGTGATTGTAATGCAGGAATAATGCGTAAACACGTTCCAGTGGGGAACGTGTCTGCAGTGCGCTTATAATGTGTCAGAACGCACCTGAGGGGAAGTGTTGCTGCATCTTCTGTTAACATAGAGTGTAAATAGCAACATTAACATAGAGACTTTAGTTCTGCACGACAAAGGGAGCACAAGTGTTTGTGTGTTTGTGTCACATCAGGCGCGGTTGGCTCACGTGGCGGCAGAGGCCGAGCTGAAGGCTCCCTTCGCGGACGAGCTTCCCTCCCGGCAGGCGCAGCTGGCGGCGCTGGAGAACACCGAGGAGTTTGATGTGCTGGTCGTCGGGGGAGGAGCCACGGGTGTAGGATGTGCCTTAGACGCTGTCACACGCAGTAAGATCACTCTCGCTTGCAGCTCCTCTCGTGGGAGGTAACAGGTTTCAGGCTCTGTTAGTGAGCTCAGTGAGTCAGGAGTGAACGAAGGAAGCAGTTTATAATGGTGCCTGGTGCATTTGTCCATCCACAATCCAGAAATAATCAGTTAATGTGATATAAAACAGAGGAAATGTCCATTAATCAGTAATAAATAAAAGAAAAGATACATTTTCAGTCCTGTATTGACTCATCCTTTGTCATTTTGTCCCCCAGACCTAAAGACTGCCCTCGTGGAGAGAAACGATTTCTCCTCGGGGACGAGCAGTCGGAGTACAAAGCTGATTCACGGTGGAGTCCGTTATCTCCAGAAGGCCATCATGAAGCTGGACTACGAACAGGTTCCTCCTCATCCTCCTCTTTTCATTATTTATTCTAATCTGTTGCTCTTCTTCACCTTCGTCTTATCTCGTTCTCTCCACCTGAACAGTACATGATGGTGAAAGAGGCCCTCCACGAGCGAGCCAACCTCCTGGAGATTGCACCTCACCTCTCAGCACCGCTGCCCATCATGCTTCCTGTTTACAAGTAAGAGACACAGACTCCCGAAAAATCGATGATGCATCAGACTAGAATGTTTCCATTGAACGTTTCTGTAGACCACGGACATGTTGAAACACCGTCACCTTTTGATTATTAATTTTATGTTGACACAACACTGTGCTTATGGTCTGGTTGGATTAAGGGACAAAAAACACTTGGTTAGATAAAGATCATGTTTTGGCTTAAAATGTCAGATTCTGTTGCCACAAAAACAAACACAAAGTGTTCTAATGTCTCATTTGAAATACACAGTTTTGTTGCAGAGAAGACAGACAGAAAATGGATGAAAAATATAGTAAATATGAAAAATAATAGTTTTATCTCCAGAAATAAGACTGTAAAACTGCCCGATGTCTTGATTTTGTCGCCACAAAGAGAGATGAAATATGTCCTGAAATCTCCTTAAAAGTGAGCAATTTTGTAGCTACAAACACGGCAGCAAAATGTCCCGTCACCTCGTTAACGATGCTCTGCTTTGTTGCCACAATGATAGCTAGAAAATGTCCCAACATCTAGCTAAAAGTACCTGTTTTCATCAGTTGAAACAGCAGAGATTGGTCTCAAACAGTGAGTCCTCGCTGTCTCATCTTTAATGAAAATGCCAACATTTTATTTTATTGTGGCGCTGGCTGTTCTTTTATCTTTAAACTTCAGGTGACTAAAGTGTTTTGTTCATTTTAATCTGGAAAGAAAACAAACACCAGCTCGTGACGACTTGAAATTGACCCCAAACAAACTGTGGATCTTCAACCTAACTTTAATCACTGTGTTCATTTCTGAGATGGTGGCAGTTGCCTTATTACTGGGCCGGGATCAAGATGTACGACGTGGTGGCCGGGATCCAGTGCCTGAAGAGCAGCTACGTCCTCAGTAAGACGAAGGCCTTGGAGCTGTTCCCCATGCTGAAGAAGGACAAGCTGGTGGGAGCCATCGTCTACTACGACGGTGAGTCAAAGCTTTCTGCCTGCAGAGGTTTTTTTTTCATCTGCTTTTCTTTAAGTAGGATATTTTCACACGGGTGCTGGCACGTGTGGACAGTCATCTTAAATGCATGCTTCGTTTGTTGATTCATTACTCACCTCGTTATTTTCTGTAAACATGATGAAGGCTGCTGAGTCAGGCTCTCCTGCCCTTTAACCGCTGGTTGACTTTTTGTTCCTTCACACTGACTAAACCTGCAGCCAGTTTTATTAAAGATTTTACATTTTCTTAGCCCTTCATGAGCCTGGTAGCTTGTTTTTGAGAGAAAATTCCAGCTGCAACATCAATGAGCCTGTAAAACAATGCAAAATTGAAAAACAATTAATTTCTCAAGTGAATTCTCGTTCTGAATAAATTGTAATCTTGGATAAACATGATTAAGTCGCCCAGATGAGGCCCCTCAGAAGTAAATCTTGCCCCGTGGCCTTCACATCTCCACTGGTCCCTAACAAAACGTGTTGACAGGCTGGTAGGATGCCCTCTCTGCCCCGTGGCGGTAAAGGTTGCGTGTTCCCTGGATGAGAACGGAGGAGAATCAAACATATGCTGAGTGTCCAGCTGAGTGTGAGGAGCGCTGGTGCCGCGGGCGTCCTTTTCCTCTCCGCCACCGAAAATAACAAATCTGTGTCTGCGGGTGATGTGTCTGTTACTGAAGGCTTCACTGAGCGTCAGCTCGTCACGTCTGTGTCAACGGGCTGCTGTTTATTTTAGAGCTGATGCTTTTTTATTTCTAAGCCAAGATATCTGATAAATCTGCATGTTTTACTGCCAAATATAACACATTTTTAAAGGATTTAACTTGCATTAAATTGCTATTTATTAGTTGTGTTAATCAAGTAAGATGTATCCACTCAACAGTCTGTTTTGGAGGCGTTTTACTCGTCTAATCTTCAGTCATAACTGGATTTACTGCAGGCTGGAGAAACGGATTCCTTGGTGCAAAGCAGCATATGTTTGATTTCCACCCCCTCCCTCACCGTCATCTGCTCCGAGGGGGAGGAAGGTGGTGGGGGGGAGGCAGGGCCGGGATGGTGGAGGGGTGGGGCATCATTTCTCCAATTATGCCGTCTGGAACAATCACGGCGGTGACATTTCGAAATCTGACCTTCTCTCCCGGCGGTGTGGAGCGCAGAGGAGCGGCGTCGACGGTCGGACCGGCTGAGCAGCAGCTTTTTCTCCCGCTGTCGTGGTTACTGCTGCTGCCACCGACAACACACACGCAGGACTGTGAATGTGCAAATGTGACGGCTCTGTCCTCTCCTTCTGAACTGGCTGTTGTTTATAAGGCCAGAATGCTTTGGGAAATGACACGAGAGTAGTTTAGTGTAGGTGCAACACGTCTGTCAAAAATGCTTCAATATACACAGAAGTCCATAAACAAAACAGATGATTTAAGGGTAAGACTAAAGTGTGTTTACAGGCCTCAGGAGTACTGCGGCATATGTGACAAAAATAGTATAAAGCCTTTTGTGGCTCTAGACGATCTGCATGTAATCTGATAAATTGCCTCCTGAGTGGTTCAGTTGCATTGTGGGTATTGTAGGCACCATGTTTTGTTTAAAAAACAATTAAAATCACTGCGGTAGAACCAGAGGAGAAATTAATGAAAATATCGTTAAAGAAAGTGAGGAAAGATTCCTGGATGCGTCCTTTAATCCAAAGCTTGATAAGGTCTGTTCTGGCTGAGACCCGTCCTCCATCCTCTGTGTAATCCTGCTGACAAATCAACAATCCGTGCTGGATATCTGTTCAAGTTTTCATGCTTGTTGTCCATCCAGATGTGTTTGAGTTTGTTTCTGTCTAACCTAGAAATTGCTGAGGAAACAAATCTCATAGAACCGAACAATTCTTCTTCTCTTTTCTCCTTCAGGGCAGCACAACGACGCCCGTATGAACCTGGCCATCGGCCTCAGTGCCGCCCGCTACGGCGCCGCCGTCGCCAACTACACCGAGGTCGTCCACCTGCTGAAGACAAAAGACACGCAGACCGGCAAGGAGAAGGTGTGTGGAGCCCACTGCAGGGACGTTATCACAGGTGAGACAACTGAAAATGTTGTGGTTTTCTTGGGTTTATCAAAGATGACTCAAACTGATTAATTGATTATCAACATAGTTTGTGATTAATCGTTGCTGCTTTCATCAAACTCCCTTCATCATCATCATCATCATCCTTCCCCTCTCACAGGAAAGGAGTTTGACGTGAAGGCCAAGGTTGTGATCAACGCCACCGGCCCGTTCACAGACTCGCTGAGGAAGATGGACAACCAGGAGACGCAAAACATCTGCCAACCGAGCGCCGGCGTCCACATCGTCATCCCCGGTTACTACAGGTGCTCACACACACGCTCACACGCTGACTTTAAATTGGCTGCCATGTTTGTATAGGCGATGTTTGACTTCTCTCAAAGTCTTCTGTGTTTCAAAATGCATTAACAGCGTTGTCTCATTCTAATGTGTAAATTCTAAGCTGGCTAAACTGTTACCTGACCTATTCCATCACGCACGGTACAATCTTCTCTGGTTAAGATACAGCGCGGCAATAGAGCGGTTCTGTTGAAGTCGGGGGTTTTTAAAGTTCAGCGAAAGCTTATTGAGTGAAACCCGAGGGAGCGCGAGCCCTTTGAACAGCGGCAGAAATGCCAACCACCTAATTCTCTTCCTCCCGCCGCTATCTGCCCCCTCGACACCTCCTCTTCCTCCCACATATCTCAGATTTTTTCCATTTGTGCTTCCTCTCCAACTCTTCAATTTGTCTTTCCTTTCCTGACTTTGTTTCTTTGTGCTCTCTCTTATTGTTTCTTCTGTAAAACACCTCCCACTCGTCCTCACGCTGAGGCAGTAAAGACAGTCAGACGTTTAGACGTATTGATAAAAGGATTATTTGTGTATTTCAGTCCTGACAACATGGGTCTGCTCGATCCGGCGACGAGCGACGGTCGTGTCATCTTCTTCCTGCCCTGGGAGAAGATGACCATCGCCGGGACGACCGACACGCCCACTAACGTGACGGCACACCCAATCCCGGGGGAGGACGACATCAACTTCATCCTGAACGAGGTCCGCAACTACCTCAGCCCCGACGTAGTAGGTACGGAGACTGTGGTCATGTGTTTGGCGTTCTCCTGAAAGACAGATGAACTAGATGAGAATATAAAGACAGCTGCTCTCTCTAATTTTTATGTTTTGCTCTTGCTAGCCACTCATTATTTTACATTAATGATCATAATCTAAAACGCATCTTTGTGTGTCGTCTTCAGTGCGCCGCGGAGACGTGTTGGCAGCGTGGAGCGGCATCCGACCCCTGGTGACCGACCCCAACTCCAAAGACACTCAGTCCATCTGCAGGAACCACATCGTCAGCATCAGTGACAGCGGACTGGTCACCATCGCCGGTCAGTCAGCCTCGAGGATTCAGCCTCTGAGTTTAAAAAGCGGCGTGTCGACCGTATTAAAGTGCTCGTTCTGTGTGTGCAGGTGGGAAGTGGACCACCTACAGGTCCATGGCCGAGGAGACGCTGGACGCCGCCGTCAAAGCTCACGGCCTCTCGGCGGAGACATGCAAGACTGTTGGTCTGATGCTGGAGGGAGCTAAAGGCTGGACGCCGACGCTCTACATCCGCCTGGTGCAGGACTACGGACTGGAGAACGAGGTAAAACAAACTCTTTGTTTCACCAACTCAGCTCAACGTAGAAACGTCTTGGTCCAATTGTTTTTACATTTCTGTTACAACGTTTGAGCCTCAGAGATGCTTCCTCTTCCAAATTGTTGAACTATTCCTTTCCTGCATGTCTAGACGCGGCAGAATCAGACCTTTAGCTCCGTACTGTACACGGGAGCAGACTCGCATTCACCTCCTAACAAAGCTGTGAAATCCTCCTCACACAGACACATTCAGCGTCTCCTTCAGTGGAGCTGACATTAAAAGCTGCTGCTGTAACAATGCTGACATTTCTGCTACACAAAGACCGGACGCGCTGAAATGCACTGTACGCCGCGCGATTTATCAGCGGCATTGAGTAAGGGCACATTGATTTACATCAGCTACACGCCATCTTTCCAATAATTAGCCTGTGCGTTTTTCATGAAATCCGATAGAACATTGTTTCATGAAGAAAAAGTGCTCGTTCGCCGAGCGTCTCCGGTCTACTTACTCCTCATTAGAGGCGTTCTGCTGTTCTCCGGAATATTCCTCAAAGGTCACTGTTGATATTTGGACAGCGTTTGCCCTTTCACATGATCGGAGCGCCAACGATCTGAATAGCAAACAGGCCTCTCGTCTTCTGTAAACACGTGACACCTCATCGACAAAGCGGCGCTAACGCTTAGCGTTTAACTCCGAGGAGGTGAGATCGATCATGTGACGAGCAGCCGCCACCGCTACGAAGTACACTGTGAAACCTGCGATTTTATAGCTCCTGTAGTTTATCCGTTTTTTGAGTATCGTCATTGAATAAATGTTTCATTCATTGTCCACAGGTCGCTCAGCACCTGGCTGCCACGTACGGAGGAAAGGCGTTCGATGTGGCCAAGATTGCTCAGGTCACCGGGCAGAGGTGGCCGATCGTCGGGAAGCGCCTGGTGTCAGAATTCCCTTACATCGAGGCCGAGGTACAGCCGGAGTTCCTGCATGTAGTCGAGACTCTCACAGCTGAAATTCTCCAGATTTAGCCTCACGTGAGTCCTCTTTTCTCAGGTTTTGTACGCGATCAAGGAGTACGCCTGCACCGCCATCGATGTCATCGCCCGGCGAACTCGCCTGGGCTTCTTGAACGTGCAGGCGGCCGATGAAGCGCTGCCTCGCATCGTGCAGATCATGGGCAAAGAGCTGGACTGGAGTCAGGAGAGGAGGACGGTACGACGGTTTATCTCACAATTAATTGGAACTTCCTCCCTATAGCTAGTTTGCTCGTTTAGACAGATAACACTTAAAATAAGCGTTTTTTTCTGAAGAGTGCGGAGAAAATCTCTCAAAATTGTTCTGTGATTACACTTCTTTATTTATCTCGCCAGTTTGTGTAACACTCCTCCCTGACCTAGTGAACCTGCTCAGTTTTGCATCCTGCTTTAATCCTTTGTGGGGATTTTTTTTTGAATTCCCTGCAGTTTCTTTTTCAGCAAGTGCACAATGGAAAGGTCCACGCCCTTTATCCCTTCAGAACAGAAGCTTCTGTTTGTGCATGAGAGAGATGAAACTGAACTCTCACTGTTTTTTGAGCCGTTATTGTCAAGTGGCAACACCGGAGTCTTAACTCGGCTCAGGTGAACAACATGTTGATAAAAACAGTTGCCTTTGAGTAATAAATGTTCTTGTCCAATTAAATAATGGCCACGCATCACACAGATGCCGTATTTCAGCTGTATTTCTTCAGTCTACTCGTCTAATAGTTGTCATAGAATATAATGAATGTATACTCGCCTTAAAGACATGTTTTAGGGTTGAACATGTGGAGGATTAGCCTCTAAAGAAATCACTTTTGATTCCTTCTGTCCATGTTTGATTCAGGCGGAGCTCGAAGCAGCCAGGAAGTTCTTGTACCACGAGATGGGCTACAGGTCTCGCTCTGAGCAGCTGACCAAGACGTCTGAGATCAACCTGGACTACCAGGAAGTAGTCAGGTAACTATTACACATCCGTTCTCTTTGAAACTGGGTTTCTGCAGGTAAACTGCTGAATGATTTCCTTCCTTCTATCTACTTAAAATCTCCCTCTCTCTCTCTGTTATCTGTGCGACAGGTACAAGAAGCGTTTTCACAAGTTCGACAAAGAGAGCAAAGGATTCATCACCACTGTGGACGTGCAGCAGGTTTTGGATGTGAGTCGTCCGTCTCTGTGTTTTTTCCCGTCTTGTCTTTCATCTCCACATACTTGTCTTCATTACACGTTATCGACCTGTTCTCCTGGTCTTTTGTCTCCGCAGAGCATCAACGTCCAGATTGATGAAAATGCCCTGCATGAAATCCTTAACGAGGTGGACCTCAACAAGAACGGACAAGTGGAAATTGATGAGTTCTTGCAGGTACGTAACACACAGACAGAGATCAGTGAACAACGTGGAAACATCTAATAATACCTGATTGTTTCTGCAGATATTTCACTTTTACTGCAGCAGGTTCATGTGTAAAAACGTGGTGCTCGGTCGGTACAGTCTGAGTTTACAGTTTTTAACAATATTTCCCACATATTTTTATTTTTTACGTTTTCTTTTAAAGCTCTTAAATGTGTTTCACATTTTTACTTCTAGCTTTTTGTAAATACAATAAGAGAGGACTAATTTTTTGACATGCCGAAATGTTTAGAAAATCAGAATTGCAGCGGTGAATTTAAAAGAAAAGGTAGTTTTGGAGGTTGACGTTCTTTCAAAGAAGCTGACAAAATGCAGGAAGAATTAAATGCAATAAGTAAAATCAAATGTCCAGTGAGTCCTCTCGGGATCCACTGAACAGATTTAATTATTAAATGCTTGCAAGAGCGGAAACAATATGAAGAAAACTCTCTTTTTGCAGTGATAAAACCTTATTTTTCTAAATCAAGAGAAAGATCTTGCATTTGTTTCCAGTAGAAATCTACCAGCCATGTCACTTTCACATTAAGCTAATTTATTCTTTGTTGAATTCTCAGCTTTTAACGATATTATATAATTAAGCCTCTAAAAAATGTTTCTCCCTCTAAAATATGCAGATTTCAACCAGTTTCCAATAGAAATTCATCTTTTTCCTTGAAGATAAGAATTCGATTTTATAAAACCCTGAAACATCTTGATTTACGTTGTAAAAATGATCTTTGACTGTATAAAAATTGTCTTCAGCTGATGGGAGGAAGCATTAATGCCTCACACCTCTGACAGAGTCTGCAGAACAAACAGCACTGATGACATGAGGGACAGACAATAGACGCTCGGGGGAACTCGAACCATTACACAATTATTTCTTCTCGGTTTTTTTTACCTTCAGAATTTTTCGTGTGAAGCCATATTCTTGTTTCTAATCGCGTGTCTTGTCACGCTTGAAATTGTCACAAAACTTGGCTTAAAAGTCAAATTTTATACATATATTTGATCCTGTATTTTGAATTTTGACTGTTTTTATACTGTAGATGAACTGGTGCAAAATATAGAAAGAAGTACAATGAAGATAGTTACTGAAGATTAAAATTAGGTATTTAAAGGATTTCCAAAGAAATTAAAGGAGTAGTCGGCACGTATTTACACATACAGTGATCAGAAACAGATCTAACGAGTGAGGCGTGTAGTGCAAATACGAATTAATCTCAGGAAATAGTTACAAATTGGGTGTGTACAGAGCATAAATGAAGACAAAATTAGATGGTTTACTAATCAAATTAGATTAACGACAGTACAAAAGCAAGAAATGTAATCTTTAAGCTCTTAAACTTGCTCTTAAACAGTAACGGTCACTAAAGCTGCGACGCAGGTTATCGTTAAAAAAAGACCTTGATCCACCTGAGATGTGAGAACAGTGACGTCCGCTGCTGCGAGCAGAAGGTGTGAAGTCTCAGACGGAGTTAATTAGGAAGGAGACTCTCAGTTTAATGAGGCCTGAAGTGTGTCAGCGTTCTCACCGGAGTCCAGAAAAGAGTCGTTACGCAGCAGCGTGATGACAGTCGATGATTTAAGTCTTCATTAGTGGGTCGAAGCGCAGGACTAAATCTGTGTCAGTGAAACGGGACGTGGTCAAGTGTTTTTAACTTCATGTCGTGTGTATTTGTGACGCTGAATGTGTGTTTCTGCTTGTGTTTGTCCGACCTGCACGTGGACGACTTAGGGACAACAAACAGGTAGCGTACAGCGCGGCGCTGATGGGAAACGAGCCCGACGTTTGGGCGTCCTCTCACTGAATAACAAAACGCTCGTGTGGTGGAGAACGACGACGATGGCTGAAGGGATTAAACTCACTAAAAGCATCCAACAAGTGTTAAAGCTGCACGAGGAAACTTTAAACATTGATAACTTGAAGGATAAAAGTGGCGGTATTATTTATTTCTGTCTTATTAAATGCAAAGTTTGAAAAAGACCAAAATAAACTCGAATAATTTATCTTCCATCGGATTTTTTTAATGATGGTAACACTTTATTTTAACTGTCATTAACAAATGTTATAGTTAAATTAACTTTAGTTATTTAACTGCTTTGTAAATCATTTATTAGGCATTTTAATCTAATGTTTATAACATTATGTAAATGCTAAATGGTTTATAAAGAATGTAAACAGTGAAATAACGTTAAACCTAAGTTGATATTAACTATGATCGTATCTTTTATTAATGATGTTTGTAAAGTGTCACCAGAACGTTGTGTTCTCTCACAAACCATGAGGAGGTTTTCTACCCGGAAGTTATTAAAAACAAACACTGTGATTCTGTTGATAGACAAATAAAGTCAAACAAAAATAATAATAGTAATAATAATGGTAATGGTAATAAAGGACAGCTTGCAAAGGATAAATAAACCCATAATTGTAATAATACACACATATCTTTTATTTAAATCTCCAGAAACATCAAGACAAACATGTTTACTTATTTATTCATTTATTACACAAGGTTGGGAGGATAAAACTACACAAAAAGCAACAGAATGAAAAAACTACCAACTAAAAACAACATAAATAAATAAACTTATTCACTGATTAGAACAGTCACAGCAGAGACACAATATAGGACTCAAGTTCAGTTAATAAACATGCAAACAATCATGTATTTGATTGTGAGTTATTAATATCCTCGTTCAGCTTTAACACGTCGAGAACACAGTCGGTGTCGGTTTCATGTTCTGCCTCTTAAAGTTCTGGGATGTGAAGGTGCTCGGACGGCTCCGAAGCCTTGAATTATGGGTATTTTCACCGTCCTGTGACCTTAACTCGTTACCTGACACACCGCTCTGTTTCCTGTGCAGCTGATGAGCGCCGTGAAGAAGGGCCAAGTGTCCGACAGCCGCCTCGCCATCCTGATGAAGTCGGCGGAGGAAACTCTGGATGAGAGAGGCCCGGTGTCGGTGGACCGGAGCGGAGGCGGCGTCTGAGCGCGAGCGGTCTCTCAGGGATGCCAAGAAGAACCTTCTGGTTGTCTTTTTTATAGGTGGTGATGACAGAAAAAAAAGGGGTCTCAAATGCAAATGGCGCTATTTGAATGACAATAATGCAATCAAGGATGCGGCGGGATGAATTTGGCCAAATCAAGTGCAGACCAGCGTCACTCCTGAGTGTTTTTTTAGGGTGAAACGGGATCTGATGACGGAAGCTGAGGTTTGTGTTCTCATGAAGTCTGTTTTGTCCGTCTTTGTCTCGGTGGAGTGATTGCTTCTCAACATCAGGTGCCTCTGACATTACAGCACACAATGTATCTGTTTTATACACTGTCTTTTAACGAACCCTTTGATATTTTAATCATGACATCATCCTCTTCAAACACTCCTTTTTAAACTGATTGTCGGGGGGAGAGATTGTCCTCCATGTGATGCAGCTTTTTAAAAATGGCAACTGAGCGTTTGGTTCAGTTTTTTATTTTACGGGGTCCATTGTTTTATAGTTTCCTTGAAAGAACGATGTGATTTGATACCAAACGTAGTGAAAATAGACGGTTTTAAGAGTGTTTTCTCCGAATTATCTTCACTTTTTGCTCACTTTTCCTCAAATAAGCGCTGAAAAGCAAGTGTTGACGTTCGACTGTTTGTCACTCAGAGGACAACGTTTAATACATTTTAAAGTAGTTCTGTGTTTTAACTGTTATATATAATAATGAATAATCAAACTGCTAAGCTTAAATCGCTCAATTAAAATGTTTTATACTTGAAATTGAACCATCTTCATAGTATTAATTGAGGGAGCTTCAGAGGAACTGGGAAGCTGATTTTGTTGCCTTCGGACAGAGACAGGCTAACTGTCTCTAATCTTAATGCTAAGCTAAGCTAACCAGCTGCTGTGGCTTCCATATAGACGTGATAGTGATGTGGATTTTCTTCTCTCAGCAAGAAAACAACCTAATTTATATAAAGAATAGAGTTTAATTAGTAGCAAATCACTAATTCTTTCCAGGAAACTTCCTCCAAAATGAATGATAATATTAGTGGACCCTGAATTAAAGCCTTAAAGGGCATTTCAATGTTTTGTTTCTGATCTTTGCATGTTACAAGCACTAGTCAGGTGATTTTTAACGGAACTTTAACACTCTGAGATGTTTCTGACGTTGTTGTTTTCTGGCGTACGTCCAGGAGAAATCTTCCTACTGTCCACTGTGTTTTCCATCTCTTGCACTACCTGCCACTACTGGTACTGACGTTTACATGATGAGGTCTCCAGCTTTAGCGTTACTGAGGAAGCTGCTTTTAAATCACTGCTTTATGTTGAATTATTTATTCCTTTTGTCTCTTGTCACTGCAGCTGTTTA
>CAEMYA010000048.1:111429-130022 GCA_903131615.1 Diplodus sargus | reverse complement strand
TGATCGTATATTTAATCCTGCATGCCGTTAGCTTCATTGTTTATGTGACAGATGTTTGATCTTCAGATATCGAGGGGAAAGGGAAGGCATGAATGTATGATATGTGCCTCGATGTGCCTAAGACATTTTCATAACGCCACACTCCATGTTAAACAACACAGGAAATTACGCTAAGAATGAAAAAATATTTAAATCACAATTGTTATATAAAGATGAATATTTAAAATGTGTTGTATGTCATTTTGTTTTTGTTTTTTACAACAGGGTTCTGTTGAAAGTTGCCATGTTGGAGAGATTAACAACCAGAAATTGAGTTTCAAGTGATCATTTGGTAATTCTAAGTCAAAAAGGACTTTTATTTTGAAAGGGTAGGACACTTATTTTGAAGAGATAACTGTCAAAAAGGACACTTACTTTGTAGGTGTATGAGACCAAAAGGGCACTTATTTTGAAAGAGAAGAGGTCCGAAAGGACACTTATTTTGTAAGGGTTTTGTAAGAAGGACATTTATTTTGAAAGGGTTAGCATAGAAAAAAAGGACACTTATTTTGAAAGGGTAACAGTCAAAAATTACACTTATTTTGTAGGTGTATGTGCTCAAAAGGACACTTATTTTGAAAGGGTAGCTGTCAAAAATGACACTTATTTTGTAGGTGTTTGTGCTCAAAAGGACACTTATTTTGAAAGGGTAGCAGTCAAAAATTACACTTATTTTGTAGGTGTATGTGCTCAAAAGACACTTATTTTGAAAGGGTAGGTGTAAGAAAAAAATGAATTTTAGGTAACATTCCTACGGAAGCTGAGAGTGGCCAAGCTTGAAAATGTATTTTCTTAATGTTTCATCTTGAGATAAAATGAGAAAGAACTCTATTAATGTCCAGAAGGACATTCTTGTGCCGGAGCCTCCTGCAAAACACTAACCAAACAAAAAAAGAAAAGCTAAATTACAGTAGCAAAGTAATTAACTTGTGATTTCTTATTAACGGCATCAAAAGAAAACGTTGCTCCAGTGGCCTTCCTCGGATGTTTTCTAAGGACTTTTTCCTCTGATACAGAAGAACAGAATTATTCCACAGGTTTCCTCCCAACACTGTACCTGTAACTGAGGTGTGTGTGTCAGTGTGTGTGTCAGTGTGTGTGGTCACAGGGGGTTCGGCTACAATCCCTCGACGCCGGCGACCCTTCAGACTGCCAGGGATCGCTCGTGGGCAAGCGCGACTCAAATCCGCATCCCGATGTTTGATTGTCTTGCGTGGATGAAATTACAGCTTCATCCCGGCTCAAAGAGAATCAGATCGCTGCAGCTGTAAGAAAAAACACAGAGTCATTATCTAATTAACTGTATCTGGTTGCTCTGGAAAGCTTTGTTTGGTTTGTGCGTTTCTTCTCCTGTCATTCATACGTGGCGTCGTGTCAGCAGAGAGACGTCATGTGACGGCCTGAGAACAGACAGAAGAGACGAGGACGTGTTGAAGAGTCGGGTTTTATTCTAATATGATGCGTTTATCTTATGTTCCGGCTTCTAGGCTAAAATTAGTCAGTTATAAAGGAGTTAATCAAGAATATATCAACTTTTTTGATAAGTTATGAATCATTTTCAGACTTTTGCTCCTTCCAGCTTCTCTAATGTGAAGATTTGTCTCTGTGTGAGTTGAATATCTTTGAGTTTTGGACAGACAAACAAAACAAGAGCCTTTGAGACATGGGCAACCTATACAAGGGCCCAACTAGATTTTTTTTCATGGGGCCCAAAATCCCTGGCGGCGCCCCTGATTACATCATTGATGTTGTCCTCATTGTAAACAACAATATTAATACCAATAAAGTTCAAGAAGTTTTCCATAAATAATTTTATAAAAATATAGAAACAATTTAATTATGAAGCTTTGTTTTTGTTTTCTTTTGTTTTTTCAATTCTTCTTTTCACTTTAGATTTTTTTGTTCACTTTTTTATTATTATTTTTCTTTATTTTTTTCTATTTTTTTCTAAATTGTTTCTATACATTTTTCATACAATTTTTTTCAGTTTTCTTCTCAAATTTTTCTTTACTTTTTCTTTTTTCTTTACTTTTCTCCTTTTTCTCAATTTATTTCTTTTTCTTTATTCTTTACTGTTTTCTTTTTAAATGTTTTTCTATTTTTTCTTCTTTCTTTACTTTTTCCTTTTTCTTAATGTAACATGTTGTGACTCGTCTCGTATCCTGAGTTCCTCTGTGTTTCCGTCCCCTACTCTCATGTAGGCTACGTTAAAAACAGCATAACTTAGCATTACATTAGCATAAAGACCGGAATAAAGCGAGACAGCTCGCCATTCTCTTTGTTACAATGCCGGAGCTTTAAAGGTGCACGTAGGTCGGTCGTTGCCTCTGAACGCAGCTGTTTCAAGTCCTTATGCTAGGCTTAGCTAACTGTGTCTTTGCTGTCACACATCACCAGATCTTCATCAGTTCTCTTTACATTTTTCAGGGTCTTTTTATTGTAAGTCCTCGTCTTAAACACTCTGCCCTGTGTGTCGGCCTCTCTGCTGACCTCTGTTGTTCACAGTGGAAACAACAACAGCTGTAGATTCACAAACTGACAGTTTATCTCCATATAAAGCTGCAGGTGGAGTTCAGAAGGCTCCAGTTTCACGTTAAGTGTTCCCTGTCAGTCCGTCGGCTCCGGTTGCACTCGCTCAGGTCGGTTTCTCACAAAGACAGAAGCGCTCACACATTAAACTTCCTCCACCTTCTGCCTCCAAACTGGGTGAAAAACAGCCTTTTTTTCCCCTCCTAAAGGTCACGCTGAGATTTGAATGACAGCTTTAAGTCCTCGCTCATATTACAGAGGCGTCCGCACTGCGACGTCTTCCTGGGAAAAGGCCGACAGGACAGGGGAGCAATTAATTGTAATGAATAATGGGACAAATCTGGTCGGCGTATGACCGCTGATGCTCTTTTTTTTTTCCTGTCTCCGGGGGATTAAGACGCGAGCTGAGGTGTCTGCCTGCACACTAATTGAAAAGTGTGAGGATGAAGATGAGGGGAGGGGTTCTTCTGCTCAATCCAAAGGGAATTCTGGTCCGAATGTGTCTCTGTTTTGGAGCCTGGAGGGGGAAAAAAACATTTGATTGGTCTCTTGAAATGTCTAGAAATGTTTTAATTAGAGGTGTGAGTGCGAGCTGGACAAACTCCTCAGTTATTCAGCTCTTAATGATGGCAAATAAGATGATAATTAACTGAGAGATAAATCACATCGACCTCCTGCAAGCGCGTGAAAATTCACATATTGATACAAGAGAGGGCAGAGCTGATTTTAGTCGTCATTATTTGTCGATGTTTGTGTTTTTTAAGACTAATTGGAGGTGAAAATCACTAAATAAAGAGGTTGTTATTGAAACAGGAAGTCCAAAATTGACACTGAGGTGACTGAAGGGCCCTGAAGTGAAGGGAAGAGTAATAAAATGCTCTGAAATAACAGCTCAGCCCTCTCTGAGCCACTCTCCAACCCCCCGCGGTGGAACAAAAACCATTGTCAAAGGTGTTCTGACATTTACCTGCTCGCTCACTGGCTTTGTGAGGACAGGAAGCTCTTTCAGCCGCTCTTCAGTGGACACCTGCCAATCAACCCAAACCAGAGAGAGGAAGAAGAGGAACATTAACATCGTTTCTCAGTAAAACAGAGGCCGTTTGTCTCTGAAAAATGTGTCCAACTGGCGCCGAACGAGACCAAACATCTGAATGAGACGGACGCGGACAGCAGCCGCAGTGTGTTTGGTGACGGCAGTCGCTCCGATTCCTCCTACGCAGTGAAAATGAAGCGCAGTGTTCATGAAGAGCGGCTCAGATCGAGACATGTTGTGTTTCTGCCCGGCGACAAAAGCCTCCTTTCAGGCCGAGATGTGCACGCTGACTCATTCACTTCAATGAGAGGAATCTGCCGGGAGATCTGAGAGACGTCAGCGCCGAGTCTTTGAGGAGAAATATGTGTTTTGCGATTTCATAATAAACGCGTGAGCACTCTTCGTGATTACCTCATCTGTTTTCCTCTCACTGGTGTTTTCCTTCAAATTATTGTTGCCTGTTTTTCTTTAGAAAATCTTGGATTATCTGATTTTGTTTGCCTCATTGTCCAGAAATGTTTTCCTTCTAGTTTAACCATTTTTTAAAATTGTATTCCGAATATTTTTTTTCAAGATTCCAAAGATTTTTTATACATAAAATATTTTCTTCAAAGTTTCCACCTTTTAGAAACAGGTGAGCATCATCAAAGATTGTATAGTCTTAGGGTTATCTTTTCAGAGAGAAACCCTAAGACTACCTGGTTTCCACCTTTGGGAGCAAAGAACCGCTCGATGGAAGCAGAATTTAAGGTCGATGGCTGAAATGATGTTTTCATGCTTGTAAATGTTTGTCACACTGCTGCCTTCAGACTGGGAGGTTGTGGGATTGATCCTCTGACCATCTTCATGTTGGAAAAACCAAATCATTGCACTCCTGCACATTCCTTCATGTTATATATACTGTGAACTGAGTTTATAGTGTAGCAGAATAGCTCAGTAAGATGAGATGCTGCTGCTGCTCTTCTTCTGAGGTTCAGGGATCAAATCCCGGCTGGTCCAGTAGGGTGTTTTGAGCTTTAAAGCATTTTTTGGGCCTTTTTGAGAAGAAAAATGAGTAAAATCCTCAGCTTCACCAGGACTTGAACTCACAACCTCAGAACTTCTACTCAGTCTTCTTACTCACTGAGCTACTTTCTCTGAGATAATTCTCCTGTATTAGCGCTTTTCACTTCTTCTTTTTGACAAAATACTCCAAAGTCGAAACTTTGAGCGAGGATCAAACCCACATCAGGAAAAACGGCAAGGAATATCCTGAGCTACTTGACCAGTGAGACTTCTAAACTGTTTCTTGGAAGTTTTGAGGCTTTTTCTTGTTGTTCAACTTCAAAGTATTGGATCTCACATCCTCAGCACTTACGATCCCATGTACACCTGTTAGACACTGGCGTACATCAGATCTGAAGTGCTGAGGATGTGAGATTCCGTTCTCAATCCCTGAAGTTCAGGGATCAATCCCCAACTCATCTGTGGGGCTGTTTTCAGTTTTAAAGTATTTTAAGGTCTTTTTGAGAGGACAGATCAGCAAAATCTTCCATCTTCCTTGGAATTGAACTCACAACCTTTGGAAATTCAGCTCAACCCTCTAACTAACTGAGCTATTTGTCCAGATGTATGATACCTTCATTAGGGCTTTTCATTTATTTTTTTGATAAAAGACTCCAAAGTTAGTCCAACTAACATCATGAAAAACTGCAATGGGTTCCCAAATATCCTGAGCAACTTGATCACTGAGTCTTCTGATCTGTTTCTTGGAGGTTTTGAGTCTTTGTCTCGGTGTTCAGCTTCAAAATTAAGAATCTCACATCCTCAGCACTTCCGATCCCATGCACACCTGTTTCTAATCTGTTTCTAATCTGTCACCCAAAGGTGGAAACCAGGTGTTTCTAAAAGGTTTCTAAAAGGTTTCTAAAAGGTTTCAACCTTTCAAAAACAAATAAGAATAAAAAGACAGAAAGTCAGACACTAACAAAGAAAGAAAGACACCAACATAAGACTTCTAAAAGGATTCCAGCTTTAGAAACAAAAAGGTTTCCACCTTTTCGAAACAGGTGAGCATCATCAAAGATTGTATAGTCTTAGGGTTATCTTTTCGGGGAAAAAAACCCTAAGACTATACAATCTTTGATGATGCTCACCTGTTTCGAAAATGAGGAAACCTTTTAGAAACGCCTGGTTTCCACCTTTGGGAGCAGAGAACCACTCGATGGAAGCAGAATTTAAGATCAACGGCTGAAATGATGTTTTCATGCTGTAAATGTTTGTCACACTGCTGCCTTCAGACTGGGAGGTTGTGGGATTGATCCTCTGACCATCTTCATGTTATAAAAACCAAATTATTGCTCTCCTGCACATTTATTCATGTTATATATACCATGAACTCCTATTATTGTGTAGCAAAAATAGCTCAGTAAGATGAGATGCTGCTGCTCTTCTTCTGAGGTTGAGAGATCAAATCCCAGCTGGTCCAGCAGGTGTTTTGAGCTTTAAAGCATTTTTTGGGTGTTTTTTAAAACGAAAAATCAGTAAAAATCCTCACCCTAACCAGGACTTGAACTCTCAACCACAGAACTTCTGCTGAGTCCTCTTATTCACTGAGCTATTTGCTCTGAGACAATCTGCCTTCATTAGAGCTTTTCACTTCTTTTTTATAACAGACTCTAAAGTCAAAGGTTTGAGCAACAATCAAACATACATCATGAAAAACTGCAAGAAGTTCCCAAATATCAGTTATCAATATCAGATCACTGAGTCTTCTGATCTGTTTCTTGGAGGTTTTGAGTCTTTTTCTCGGTGTTCAACTTCAAAATTATGAATCTCACATCCTCAGCACACCTGTTTCTTAAAGGTGGAAACCTTTTAGCACCTCCAAGCAGTCCTCTTACACCCTGAGCCACGCGTGCCTCTGAGGTTATCACTGTTTCCTTCAGTAACCAGGCCTTCAAAATTCACTGAACCTGATTAGGATTGAACCAACAACCTCAAAGGCAGCAACCATTCCTGTAGCACACTGAGCTATTTGTTCTGAGGAGCTCCTGCCAATCCTCAGATGTTTGACTTCTTCTCTTGGAAAAGATACTTGGGAGTGAAATGTTTGAGTGAGGATCGAACCCACGTCCTAAAATCCTACAAGTAGAAGTTTATCATCTTGAACTGTTGAGCAAAAACACTTTCCAGGTGTTTCCTGAAGCTTTTGATTCTTTTTCTTGTCAATGGACTAGTGTTTGTGAGTGGACTCTGTGTGTTGAACGTCAAACTTCGATCGCAGAACGTCTGATCGGGCTTCAAACATGTCCCGAGGTACTTCTTCTTCTTTTCTTTGAACTCCTCACTTTTATTTTCACATTTGAGCCGGACTCCGACGTCCCTGATACCTCCGATCAGACGAATAACACCCCGAGCTATCTGATCAACAACACCCAGAGTTTGATATTCGAGGCTCTTTGTGAATTAGACGGCTTCAGGTGTGACTCGAGCTGTCGGGGCTTCTTTAACCTCGTCTGAGATGTCGCACCAACCTGTGATTTCTCTGTACAGGAGACCCGATTTGCCCCCGCTGCACCACTTAATGACTTCTTTAAATGTCACGGTGGAGGGTGCTGCTATATACGTGGGATTAAAATCTCATTAACTCAGAGTGAGATCCTCCGAACGCTCCTTCCAAAGGAGACTGTAAAGGCAGCACAACATTAAAGCGGAGGATTTACCCACAGCCCATGATTCAGGCAAAAGCTCTTCATCGATCTGGTTCCTCGTTGGCAGTCGCTCCCCCTTCTTTCCCTCAATATTACCCCCCGACTTGTCACAAACTCCCTGGGAGCATCAGGGACGATGACGCGCCCGGGGCGAGCTGTGATATTTCAGCGTGACGGCGGAGGGCGACCTGCCCTTTACATCACCTCGCTCGCTGAGGATTCCTTCCCCTTCCTGCCTTTTGTCTCCCCGCCTGAAAAAACGGAAGAAAGACTAAAAAACAAAGACGACTGCAGCAGGAACACATTTTTACTCGCAGCTCTGAAGGTCGAAGAGCGCCCGCAGTGTCTGATCTGGAAGCCCTTCCTGCGACCTTTGACCTCCAGGAGCCCTGAAGCTGCAGCTCGTGCTCACTGTAGGGTGAACGCTGACATTTGGCTTTATTCAAATGAAGCTGAAACATACGAGGTAATTTATGAAGAATGAATGTGTTCTCCACTGCAGCGACAGGACACATTATAAAGGCTTAGTGCTCGTGTGTTTTCCTGCTGATCACCTCCACCTGCAGGGGAACATCCGCTCCGTCACTGAGGACCGGAAGCTAATGAAGTGGGAAAATATGGAGTCGGGCCGAGCAAGAATAAATATTATTCATGTGCTGACAGAAGCATTTTTTTTTTAGTTTAGTGTGAATAATTAAAAAAAGAGGTTTTCAGGAGATTCTTTTAACATCAAGTGAAAAAAAATCTTTCAGAATAAATAATGTTTTCCCATATTTTACCACTTGAAACATTCTCTTTGCAAGAGAAAATAATTTTTCAGGAGAATTTTTGATTTTCTTTTATTAGTAAAACTGAGTCAACAAAAAGATTTCCAGTAGAAAAATTTGTTTTTCTTTTTGAAACCAGGTGAACGAAAACAATTTTCAGAACTTTTATTTCTGTCAACATCTTTTTCTTTTCCATATCTCTGAAACTCACTGATTTTTTAATTTTTTTTGCAGGATTAAAGAATATTTTGAGGAATTTTATGATTTTTTTTAATGAACAATACTGAGTAAAGAAATTAAAATAATTCAGGAGTGAAACAAAAACTGTTTTTTCAAGATGAACAACAAATGTTGTGGGTTGGGAAAAATCTCATTCAAATAAAACTGAGTGAAATGACTTTTTTTTCAAACAAAAAAAGATTTTAGGAGTAACGTTTTTTCCATATCTGACACTGAGTGAATTTTTCCTTTTTTTGCAGGATTAAAGATTTTTTTCTGAGAATCGTTGAATTCTTTAATGAATAATACTGTGTAGAAAAAAGTCTTCTTGCGTGAAACCAAATCCAGTTGAATTTTTTTATGTGAACAAAGTGAACAAAACGTTTTCAGGAGAAAGAATTGTTCTGCAGGGTTTTTTTTTTTAAACAAAGGAAACAGGATTAGAATTGACTAATTGACTTATTGATCACCAGAAATAAACTTCACTTGTCCTTCAGGGCTTCCGTACATCTCTAACGTCACAAGGTAGTTCAAGCCAGCAGCAGATTATCTGAGAACTGCTTTTAAAAAATGATACTTTGTCACTAAAATGTGACACGAGATACAGAGTTTTATATTCAGTGTGACTTCCACTATCAGAGAATATCATTATCTTTGAAGACCATCATGAATAAACCTGAGTCATGAGTTTTAAAGTCTTCTTTAATATCAAAGTATTTCTGTGATAGTTGTCTCTGCAGACTGTAACTGCTTTTACATAATTCTGCATACTTTAATCGGTGGCAACTTTTTTCAAATGTATGAAAATATTGTGTGTGTTGTTGGACAAAGTCCCAGCAAAAAGATGAATATTACAAGTGTATTTTCCAAAATGTCAAACGATTCCTTCAAGATGTGCGAAATCCCCCAAATCACAATCCATCCCTCAGAATCCCACCAACGCTGTCCCCTAATTATCCACTCAAAACAATCACATGATTATTGGAGAGTGTGCTAATTTTGTACAAACAAAGGAAGATATTGTGCTGAACCGTCATCTGATGATATTATCACACACACACACACACACACACACACACACACAGACAGAGCGGAGGCGCCATCTGTTGTCCAAACCGCGTATCGTAAATAACGCGTTATAAATCTGTTCTGTGTAAAACAAATCTCCTGTAGCAGAAATGAAAAGGTTGTTTTCGTGTGTGTGTGCAGATATCGACTCACACACAGTCAAGATTTACGTCCACACACATACACACACACATTGATCTCCAGGTTATGGGTTAATCCTCCTAATGCACTGCTGCTGACGTTCAGCCACCACAGCAGTTCTGTCATCTTTACTGAAGCTGGAGGACGCAGAGTCAGAAATCATAATCAGACACTTCATCTGTCCGCTCAGTTTTAAAATGATGAGATGGAAAAAATGCAGCAAAACATTCTTTTATTAACCGGACTTGCACACTTTCCTTTATTTCCTTTATTTATCTGCTCTATTGTTTCCAATTCTTTGCACACAGATGTAATAATGATCCAGAAATTATGGAAAAAAACGAGCTGTAAGTGATAAGAAGCCATGAATCTCCTCCTGTGTGTGAGCAGATGGGATCTCTCTTCATTTATCCTCAGAAGAAGCAGGATGAAGTGTTCTGAGCTCTGACAGAGGAGCAGCAGGACAGATGTGAGGGGGCGGACGTGAAGCCTCAGTCAGGAAGTATTGATCGATGCAGTTTTCAGGATCTCTGTGTGGGCAGCAGAGGAAGAAACAGGCTGATTGAAGCTTCACTTCCTTCAAGTTTGTCCGAACGTTTTACACCTTCTGAAGGTTTGACCATCATGACTTTCAGTCAACTGCTGAGGCGACGATCCTTCAAGTGAAGACGTCAAACATTTGCTGGTTCTCTTTTTCTTTTTTTCACAATGTCAGGACTTCTGACTTTGTCCCAGAATTCCAGCTTTTCCGAGCCAAGAAGGTTTCAAAGTGTTTTTCAGCTGAAGAAGGAGGGGAATCTTCTCAACTCAGGAAGGAACAATTCACCCTTCAGTCTATAAGATAAAGTCTTCCAGAATTCGAAGGCGTCATTTTGAGCTCTGGGAAACTATGAAGAGCATTTTTTTGTCGACTGTAAATATACATATGTTTATATTTTCACAATCTCAGAACTCGAACATTTTCTGAGAATGCCAAATTTTCCCAGAATTCCAACTTTTCTGAGCCAAAAAGGGTTCAAAGTGTTGTTAGTTTGTAAGACAAAGTCTTCCAGAATTTGAAGGCGTCACTTTGAGCTCTGGCAAACTATGAAAAGCATGTTTTGCCGAGTTTAAATATATCGCCACAGCTCTGGTGGGATGCCTGTGTCATTATACACTCCAGGGGGTGCAGAGTTCCACCAGGGCACCAGGTGACTCTGTTGTTTTTAGTTTCAGGCCGAGTCCAGAGAGGAAGCAGAACTGACTGCTGATTGGCTTTCAATGGGCCCGGTGTAGCCCAACTGTTAAAAACCTGAGGAGCTGCCAGTTTTTCTGATGCCGGCCTTCTGCTCGCTGCTGCCTGATTGCAGGCCAGAAGCTGTCTGGACTTTTCAGTCATTTACTTGTATTATTCCTCATTTTCCTCAGTTTGTAGATCTACAACTTTTGTTCAGTTCATTTTGTAAATTAATGATTGTTATTCTGCAAACCATCGTGTGTTCTCCCATTTTTTGTCCAGTTTATGTGCCAGAGTGACATATATGTGTATATATATATATATTCACTCACAATCTCAGTCTCAATAATTACACTCTTTAATCGATTTTTCCACTTCGATAGAAGGGGTTTAAAAAAATACATATTAGTAGAGTGAAGCTGAGCCTCTCAGATATGTTGGAGTAGAATTATATGGTTGAATAAAGTGAAACATTAAAAAAATGAGTGCTATGATTCAATTTCTTCCATAGTTGCTTGAATATCAGCAGCGTCAGAAAAGAAAATTCACCTAAAAACAACCTAAAAACATTAGATTAGTTAAATTGAGTGCATTTAATTTGTTTAACAGAATTCATTTTTATACGTTTAAAGAACAATTAACTCGATATTTTAGTAATTAGTCATTATTTTAAGATGTTTTATAACAATGCAAAGTGACTATATGGTCAAATTATGCGTTTAATTAAACTGATGATGAAAGTTTACAGTGTAAATGTCACACAGTTATACATTCAATTATGTGTTTGAATTACACTTAATTTGATTTAATTTTCAATTTGACTTATGTACATATTTTAATTACATATAATACACTTGATGTTAGTTCTGTACATCTAATTAATGATGATGACATGAAAGTTAAACACAGTAAGAATGTAAAGAAACGCACACAGATGTCGCTCTGTCACTCATGTGTTAACGTCTGGATTCTGCCCGGTAACAAATATCAACCTGATGATACCATTCGTTAATTTAAGGTGGACGTGGCTCGGCATGCTGGCGAATATTCACAATTAGGCTCATCGGAGATTAAGGTCCGGTCCAGACCTGGACCCAAAGGTGGACAGCTCTCAGTCCGTCAGTTCACACCTGGCATTAACATGTGTCTCCATGCAAATACACATCACTGGAGCGAACAGACACAACTTTTTTTAAACAAAGAAAGGAATATCTTCATGTGTAACCTTTGCCAAACTGACAAGGATCCCTGAATAATTAAGAATTTGTCATCAACAGTGTTTCACAATATTAATAAAGTTCCTTCTTCCTCAACTGCTCACAAAATTGAGTGTTTTTTAAAGGGGGTCTGGGGGCTTTCTCTGCTGTCGACCAAGAAGTAGACCACACTGGTTACTGTTGACTGTTTTTGTAAAATCTGACATGTTTACCATCAACACATGATGAAATCAGTTGAAACAGTGAGTTCAAAAATGTCGACAGGTGAGACGCATTTTAGACACAGAAGCAGACAGGCTAGTACAACAACGCTGCAACAAACAGACTCTTTTCACAAGGAAAGAAGCGACTGAATGTATTAAATTTAATGCCGAATTTACAAGAAGGCATGAGTGGTTTAGAATTTGTCATCAGCAGTGTTTCACTAAGTTTATAAAGCTTCTTCTATCTTAATAATTTACAAAATTGAGACATTTTTAAAGGGAGTCTGGGGACTTTCTCTGCAGGCAACAAAAAGTACCTTATACTGGATATAAGTGGAGGTGTGAGTGCACACAAGATCCAGTCAGCAGCTGTTTGAACACACTGTTCAAGTGATTTATGAAATTAGAGTAAAACAGTGAACAATAACCAATATAAGCTATTTTTTGTCCACCTGTGGAGAACGTCCCCAGACTCCCTCTAAAAATCTCTCAATTTTGTGAGTTGCTGAGTGAAGAAAGACTTTATAAGCTTTGTGTAATACTGTGTATGACAAATTCTAAACCACCTGAGGCTTTTTGTAAATTCAGTAATACTCTACATCACAATACTTCTTTCTTTGTGTAAAAAAAACAACACCATTTGCACGGAGACACGTGTTAACGCCACCAGGTCTGTCCACCTGTGATCGGATCACGCAGGCTGGATGTTTCCTGTCTGATCACAGCTTCAGAGACGAGGAGAGAGAACAAAACAAACAGGAAGTAGTTCAAAATGAGTCCTCGCTGGCTGAACTCTCCCATGTTCAGATCAGCTCATTCACAGTTCTGGAGGTCCACCAGCATGTCGCAGCTCCAGTCTTCGGCCACTAGAGAGCAGTACTCGTCCGTTTCCTCCACACTCTGACTCCCTCAGTTTCATTTGAATTCAATTTGCATGGAGTGCTTCTCTCTCCGCCCATATTTTACAATAAATTAGACTTTCCGCCAGGTCTATAAATTCTTCATTTGTCATGGTAATCCACTGAAGTTCCCCAGGCAAACGCTGCTCGCCGTCCCCCGAGCTTTAAGTTCCCGCCGAGTCCCCCAAAAACTCAGACTCTGATGATGCTGATGGAGGAGGAGGCTCTGTGGAGCTGGGGAGGAGAGGGAGACAGTGAGGGAGCCGCTGTGTTCATAAACACATGAGTCATAAACACAGAGGGTCACATATACAGGACGTGACTCATGCAGTGTGTGGGACCCGCTCACATGCAGCCCCACGTGAAGTTATGCAGTCGATACATGAATGACGAGCATTACAGATTTATGAACTCATCGATGTGACATTTACTGCACAAACGTAGCTGCTCCCACCGGCCCGGGGTCGAGCTCGGGTCGACTCTTTAGCTTAATTGCAGTCAGTTTGTGTGGAAAAATGTCAGATTTTCTTGAATTATTCTTCCTGCGGGGAGGACGAGGAGGCACGTATTGTTATCGAGGCAGGCAGACGTTAAATTAATCATGTTGTTGTTCTGATCGTATCTCTGCCCCGAGGCCGCGTCTGCAAAAACAACCGGTTTTTATCTGATTCTGCGAGGAACATTTTTTAAAAATTATCACAGTGTTTAAGCATTTTATTGCCGTATTTCTTATATTTAAACTGTTTGCTTTTCATTGCTTGCTTTCCTGGTGATTTTTCTGCTAAATATTTACACTTTCACAGTCCAAAGAGACTTCTTCTGTGTTGTTTTCTGAGAAATTAAAGAACAATGTAAGTTATATGATGAGGAGGACCTCATGAACCGCTCTTTGATTCCAAAATCTGCCCTATTCTTGATGCCTCAAAGTTGGCAAGTACGCTTAAGTCGTCGTTGTGCAGCCAAACTGTACTCAAACTGACCAAACTTTATTTAAAGTTCAAGAGAAGATGCCAAAATACTTCTGGCTGGATTCATGATGTGATGCACAAATAATCGATACATGTAAAGAACCCTGTTTGAAGAGTTGGAACAAGCTGATACAGAAGAACACAGAGACTGTCTGACAGCAGGGACTGAAATGAGTTTTAGTTCATTAAAAATAAAAACAGTATGAGAGAAAAACTGGATGCTAACGGTTTGATCTCTTGTCTAAGTGCCGCTGACCACATTAGAACAATTCTGATAATCAAATGATCGTTAAAGTAAAGAAAACGTCTCTGGTTTCTGCTTCTCAAGGCGTCTGTTTTACATTTGATTTAATAAAAAGCAAATTAAAGAAAAAGAGATCTTTTCACAGCATGTTCTTAGATTATACAGACTACTATTATCTCGGAAAAGCAATCAGTAGATTAACTAATGATGAAATAATCCTTGGTTAGTTGCACACATTCTAAATAAATCCATCTGATGAATCTGTTCAAGAAGTAATCTTATCATTAATCCGCAGAAGCTTTGCAAATATTTATGCAACATTTTCATGGATTAAAAGCTCGAAAGCTGTTCAAACTGTTCATTAAATTACACTTTCACTATTTATTTATTGATTTTTTTGCAAGTCCTCATTCAAGTAATTGATTTGAACTGTAAAGATGAGTGCTGGAGTTTTTCCCGCTGACGCATCTGAATGCTTTGAGTTCGTTTTCTCTCGTTCTGAGACGCGTTTGTGTCTTAACGAGTCGCTGCTCGTTCGCAACTTGTTGGGAGTTGACCGATGAGACCGAGCGCGTCACTGAAGAGATGCAGGGCGGCAGCAGCAGCAGCAACAAGCATATGTGTGTGTGTGTGTGTGTGTGTGTGTGTGTGCAGCTCTGTTTTCAGCCTGGTTGTTTTATATTTAGCCGTGATGGAGCAGCTCCGGTTGCTAGGAGACGTGTGATGCAGCTACAAAGGGCTCTTCAGAAGAAAAAACAAAGTACTCCTGGCAGCCAGGGATGAGCATGCATTATAATGAAGAAGAGGAGGAAGAAGAAGAAGTTGGGGAAGGCGGAGGGGAAGTTAGTCACCCTGCTGCTGTGGATGGCTCCGTTGTGGTAGATGGGCGAGCTGCCGGCTGAGGCGTTGTAGTAGGAGGAGGTGGCGCGGACCAGCGGCCTCTTGGCTTTCTCCTTGGTGCTGCTGGAGTCGTTGTCTTTGATGATGTCGTACTGTCGGCAGAAGAGGGCGATGACGGCTTCGTGGAGAGGAGAGAAACAAAGTCAGCCATCTTCTGGTTAACACACACACACACACACACACACACACAGTCATGCACACACACACACAGGGAGGCTGACCTGCCCACAGCAGCAGCACGGTGGTGATAATGAGCAGCTCTCCGGTCTGCAGGTGTGGAGTCATGCCCAGACCTTCCATCGCTGGTTCATCTGAGGAGAAATAAAGTTTCAGCATGGTCAAACTTTATTAACAAAAGACAGAAACATGTCAAAAATGATACTAATACATATTCTAAGAGGACAGTAGTGTTGCTTTGGAGCTCAACTAGCTGCTAAACAAATATAAAACACAGACGGGTGACTCACATCTGTGTTCCCTCACAAAAAACTCACATTGAAACTTAAAATTAATGTTAAAAAATACTGAATTCTTTTCCTTCGTTATGAATCTTTAAACGTCTTTGTCCGAACATCCAGAGACCCAGAGGATGTTTCCATTTACGTAACTGTTGCAGAATGTTGCACAGTTATTACATTTCACCACTACTTGTTTTAACAATTCCGTGTTTCTATAAAAACACACTTTTTAAAGCAAGATTATGTAGAAATTGTCAGTTTGTGTGATTGTTGGCACCCACTACAGTGTAGCCTATAAAAGCTAATTACCTATAAGCATATTTCTCCTTGTATGCAGATATAACAAAATTACCTGCATTTACTTAAAAACATTTCCTTTGCGCCTCTAAAACTGCAACATTTTGGGAATTTAAGCTAGCTTGTGATGCTAAAGTGACTTCCTGTTTACATACAGTTGACTGCTCTTGATTGGACGGCCACATTTCTTTGTAAACAAATTAAATATGAAGTGATGATCAGTGAACTATAGAGGTTTTATCTTCAGACGGATCCAAGCTAGCTGTTGTCCTCTCTATGCTAAGCTAAGCTAACAGCAGGTGTGCTGGAAGTAGCTTCAAATTTAGCTGACGGGTGTGAAAGTGGTTGCGATCTTCTTACGTCTGGCTCTCAGTGAGAAAGCCAATAAGTGTGAAGGCTTTGTTAAAGTTTCCTTTGTCTTTTTCAGTTTAAAGTAACACAGGGGAAGGATTACTGATGAAGCTGAGCACAGAAGTAGTTTAACTGGCACATAAATATGCAATTTTTCTTCCTTTTTCCTGCTTGTTCCTGTTAAAAATGTGCATTTTAAGTGATAACTTGTGACTCATGGTGCCGGGGAATGTTATCAAGTGGATATTTTCTGAATCTGTTTTAAATAAAAAACTAGTTTCTGTGTCCGTGTGTTGTTTATTTACGGTGGTCGAGGACTCCGGCTGGGTAATGGTCGCTCCTCTCCAGGGTCCTGAAGTGGACGGCGCGGCTGGGCTGGCTGTCGCCGTGAGGCCCGACCGACTGCACCTGAAGAAACACGGAGACGTTCAGTTGAAAGCACGACGTGAACTCCTTATCCTGAAGCGTTCAGACACATCGCTCTGTTCGCGCTGCTCCCGGCTGACATTACCGGGGGATGGCATTATGTAACGATGACAAGAAACTGGCTCGCCAGGGTATATTTAGCGAGCAAATGGTGCTTTGGTTTTTGGCCGCGATCCTGAATGACCGTTGGAGGACGAACAGGACTGTAAGTGGAGACGCAGACTGAAAGCTTTTGGGGATGAAAGAGGGAATATAGATTTGAGCTTAAGACTCATTCGGAGGCTTTCTTTGGGACATTTTGTGCCACAAAGCAAAGCTCAAACCCATCCAAAGAAATGACACCACACTTAAAGTTTGATGGCGTTTCTCATTCCACTAGAATATCAAGATCCTTCCAGCAGCTACAGAGGAGTTTTATAACAGCTCGACAATCACACGGGGAGAGAGATTCATCACAGAGGCACAATTAGATCCACAAGAGGTGTCTGACTCGGCTGTCGGCGCCTACGCAAAAGTTTCAACGCAAAAGTTTCCTGTGGAGTTTGTCGCGAGTCGTTCTCGGCAGAAGTGCAGTCAAATAGAAAAAAAAGTTAATTATCGCACAATAAGTCCTTGAATTAGGGGAAGTTCATCCCCCAAAAAGTCTCCCCTAATTGGAAGTTTGATCTCTGCCAACTGTCCTTCAGCAAAAAAAACCCCTAATCCGTCCACAAACTCTGGATAATGATCAAACTTCACCAAACTCCACAGGGAAATCCTCCCGTTTTTTTAAACTCCCTCTCCTCTACGCGAAGGTCAGAGGTGATAAAAAGTCGGAGCTTCTGAGCTCCCGCTGCTGGCGAGGCTTCAGTGCGTTGCTCAATGACACTTCTGCAGGACAGCCGCCTGCTGACGAGCGCATTCAACCGAGTCCTCCGGCTGAAGGACAATCTGTGTCAGTCTATTAAGCTATAATGGATTATAAAAAGTTTAATAGAGTCATGATAATGGAGTCGCGTTAGACACTCCTCCTTCAGAGAGGAGCAGGCCGGCCTTTGATTGAAGCCGGCGCTGGTATAACTAATGGCTGCGCTATAAAGAAGTGAGACCGGTGTGCGTTAATTAAACACTGAGAGAGTCTAAAAAGCAATTAATCATCAGCGGAGCTGCTCAATTAAAGCCACATCACAGGCATCTGTTGGCTGCACCATGTTTGCATTTTCTGTTTTTCTTTCATACATTATTATGAAGTTTGTAAAGTAAAGAGGAAGGGAACGCCTCCTGATTCTGCCATTTACAACTCTGATCAAACATATTCTTAATCGGGAGCAGCCTTATTATCGAGAGTGGTGTCCGAAAACGCGACTCGACCACAACGACCTTCGATTTTATATCAGAGAGGCAGACGGAGAACGTACGAGCTTGTTGGCCGCCAGCTTTGTTTGTGGTGCGTTCAAGTGCAGCTTGACCGCCTCTTTATGGAGCTCTCTGTCCTGATTGGATAAAGTGGGCAGGGCTACCACAAAAGGTCTTGCCAGAGCTGTTTATAAAAGGTTGAAATGTTCTTTTGATTCAATAAATAATTTCCTCGTGCTTTATAGCTTTATTTGTGCCGTTAAGAAGAAGAAATTTTGGGTTGCCAGATTGTGAAAAAATCTCTCCGTGTCACCACTTAATTTGTCTTTAATCCATCAGTGCATTTTATTTTACAAACTTTACAACTTTTCTGCTTAATTAACCATTAATAAAGTAACATCTCATAATTTAATTTAGCTTGTAAATCTGCGTTATGGCAACAAATAATCAATAAATTTGAGTATTTAGTGTCAGATTTACCCTAATTTTTGCTTTCACCCCGAACTACACACACTGTATCAGCTTTTTAAGATGTGAAAAATGTGTGTGTGTGTGTGTGTGTGTGTGTGTGTGTGTGTGTGTGTGTGTGTG
>CAEMYA010000048.1:69568-108987 GCA_903131615.1 Diplodus sargus | reverse complement strand
ACACCTCATATATATTCAGCTCAGACACTTACAGTCCCACCGGGGGAAATTAGGTCTGCAGGCAAGGTAACACCGGCAATTATCGCTGGGTGGAAAACAGAGGAACACATGTACAGGCTCAGATACTCTGCTGCTGCAGAGGAGACAGAATGCATGTACAAAGAGTTCATGGATAAACAATTTATGACCTCTTTAATTATTAATTATATATATGTTGATTTAAGTATCATTTGGGCTTTTCTTAGCTCGGTATGTACCAACTGTATTCTTATTTTGGACATCATACTACATGAGTCAAAACGCAAAACAATGAGATGTACATAATCTCCGATAACGTGAAGTTTTGGCCACTTGGGAGCAACAAAAACAAGCTTTAACATTCACTTTTCACCTTTTAACTACATTATAATGACACAGTCCAACGTTCGCTCTCCTTTTGCTCTGTTTTTGGTCTCCACCACCTCCTGAGAGTGATGTCTGTCCTGTTTAGCTGCTAAACAGTCCGTTATGTTCACCAGCTCATTGCTTACTTAGTTTTATTGATTTATGAAATTATTTTAACTACATTTGCAACACTGCCCTGCTGTTTAAACCTGGAATCATCAATATTTTGGCCACTTGGAGGGCAGCAGAAACAAGCTATGGAACAAAACATTGACTTATCACCACTTTTAAGTTAATGTGGCGAACTTATCAGCAGACAATTGTTTACTCGCGCTTCCAGCAGAACATTATCATTTATTTGGTGTCGAGATGGTGTCCAAGTCCCAATATTCACTCTCTTTTTGATCTGTTTTTGGTCTCCACCACCTTCTGAGAGCGATATCTAGCTTTCTTTATCTGATCAACGTTCTGCTATGTTCACCAGCTTGTGCCAAGTTTTATTTGTATGTGTATACAGAAAATGTTAAACCATAGCAGCAGATACTCTCCTGTTCTTAAAACCTTATAATAGTAATATTTTGTCCACTTGGGGGCAGCAGAAACAAGCTGTGAAACAAAATCATCACTTTTAGGGTGAAATTTGCAGTAAAAAGTTGTGACATTCCCCATCTAGCAGTTACAAAGCACACTATCATTCATTTGGATTTAACATTCAGTTTCTTTTTGCTCTCTGAAATCTCTGTTTTCATCATTTAGAGAAGCCACTTTCATTTAGAAGTAGTGATTTGATCCATGGTTTATTGAAAAGTATTGATTAAATCAACTTTAAAAGCTATATCGAGACTGAATTTCAAAAAAGGCAATTCTGATAATCACAGCGGTAACAAAGGAGTCTTTTAGGCTCGGAGGTTTTCAGACATCATTGATCAAAGTCCTTCACCAGAGGATGTTCAGTCGGGTCCAGAGTGATGTTTAAAAATCAAAATGCTGAGCTTTAACCATCCAAGCACTCAGACAAAATCAAAACCAGGTACTTCATTTTAAAATGGACTCAAGTTCAAATCAAATTACGTCTTTCGTTCTCAAAGAGGGGAGAAGATGCACGAAGGGTTAACAGCTGCTGAGAACGACATTTATCTTCTAAAACAGCCTGTTCCACTAAGAGTCTGTGATCCAGTCAACGGTGGGCGTTAAAGTCTAGTTAAGAATGAGAAACAAGTTCCCCCGTAAAAGTAAATGTGGATGTTCAGTTCAGAAAAGCCGAGGAAGAGTCAATAAATAGACGGCTGGCAGGACGCTCGAGGCTCTCCAGATGTCTGAATCACCGGAGACCGAGCGGAGTCAAAGTGGTGTCTTCTCCTCTGGCAGCCCTGGAAGCACCGGCTCAGCGAGGAAGGAGCTTTTATTGCACTCTATAATCCATAATGTACAAAATCTCTACAGGTGGGGTTAAAGGGGGCTTCAATCAATACCGCTGACTCAGTTGTGATTTGGCCAGATTCTGATTTTTGGAGCAAAAACTCCAAATCCACCAGATTTAAGAAAGCGCCTGGCATCAGTTATGAGAGGAGTGAGTATAACAAAAACCTTAATCAAGCAGAAAGGCAGTTTGTAGATTGACAGTCACGGTGGGATTATAATCTAAAGTGACATATTGATATTGTGTAAATAATGCACATATGATAAATAACTAATCCCTTGTTTTGTTTTCCGCTCCTGCTTCGTCATAGTCGATGGCGCCAATCAACCTTCGGCTGGTTGCCATCCGCCATAAAACAGAAGAAGTCATTAACGGGATTGTTTTTCTTTTGGATGCTTTTGTACAGTTACGGTCACAGACTCTCTCTCCACCTCCGCACACTGACTTTGTTGACAGTTGACATGTCGTAATAATATCGTTATTGTTAGTTATTTAGACAGCGGAGATCATGTACGGAAAGAAACACAACAATTTCCCCTTAAAGTTAAATTGCTGTGAGTGCCTGGTAATAATTAGAGCCAACGTTTGCCTCGTTTTTGTGAATAAATCAACCTTTTTTTTCGCCGAATGACACGTTTCTTTAACATTTCCCAGCAAACATCCGTTGGAAGTGACACCACAGGCACAAAGAGAAAAGTGATCAGTGGGGGAGACAGAAACAGAACGTCCTCCTCGTCCCCGGTGGAAATTACGCCAATTAAATTTGATGCAATCACAGCCATAAACTGTGCCGCAGTGTCGGAAGGTGAACAGAAATGAGTAGGTTAAATTATTTGAGTAGTTTTCCTGCAACTTTCCTTTGTGTAAGTGGCTGAAATGTTATTTTTTGTTCAGTGTTTTTTTTCCTGTTTTCCCATGAAGTGTATAAAAAGTGCTACACAAACACAACTGACTCGACTTGACCTTTACAAAGAAAAGAAAGGTGGCTCACAGTCGGTTTCCTTTTCGGTGGGTAGATTTAGCCTTTAGCTTGGTCGCTAATGGACGAGCTGTTGCCTCTGAGACTTTTAAAAACCTCAGTAAAAGTGTCTCCTGTGAGGATTGACTCTGAAGTTTACAGGTGAAGATAAAGTTTTCAGTAACGCAGCTATTTTTAGGTCGAGGAAGAAGTCAGCGGCATTTCATCAGCGGAGTGCAGCAGGTAAACAAATCTCTATTTGTGTCGTCGGCTGACATTTTTTTCCTTTTCTTCTTGCACCAGGTTGAGACACCTCGCAGCACACCCACGGTTTAAAGCAGACTCTATCTGCGGGCGCAGCGTGGATTCATTTGATCAACGTCCACCCACACCTGCGCGCTAATCATCAATCGTGTTTGGCGATAGGTCGAGATTTATGAATCACAATAAGGATTATCGGGAGTTTGTGCAGCTCAGATATATATACGATCTCAAATTGGGTTACTTCCTCCGTCAGTGTGTTTGAAAAGCGCCTGATTGCATAATGTGTGAATCTCAGCCGCCTCAGCTCGGGGATTTGGAACAACTTCAGATGAGTGAAGCAACTCTTTGTCTGAGCAGATTCACCCGTCCTGCTTCTCCTTCACAAACACGAGGCTCGGCTTTGTTACCGCCTGACGTCGGATCCTGCAGCTAATTGTTGAGTCCGGTGTATTTTACATAACGGCATCTCGGAGACTGTTTGCCCTTTCGTACATTTTCTCCCGTTTGGTGACTAACAGCGGAAAAAGCAGGAGCTCAGTAAATGAAACATCTTGCATGGACACCCGCTGCACCTACCTGCCCCCATCACCTCCCCTTTAATATTTGAGTAGGGCCGTTACGTAAAGTGCTTTCTGAGGTTATGGCAGGAGATGTTTTACATCCCCGTCGTCTGTTTTCTTGAAAATGCCACGAGGTTGATGGATTCTGAGTCAGACGTGAGGAGACTTTAAAAAAAAGAAAAAGAAAAGACGAGTTGTTTGGCATCGCCGCCGCCGCGGATGTTCCTCCTGCGAGACGAGTCCCGGCCAAATAATTTCCACTAATGGAGACAACTCCCACTCAGAGCTCGGCTAATGTCTGATTCTGCATTTGCCAAACTGTGGGTGGTGGATACTGATTAGAATGAACCAAGCTGAGCGAGCAGCCTGGTGGATGTGAGACGGACAAAATGTGAGCGGAATTGACTGTGACACGTCTCGTTATTCCCAAGGTGGACTGAAAAATGGAGTGCAAATCATTCTGGAGAACAGAACCCTTGGATCAGAAATATACGGGCTACACATGTTGAGTCAGGAACATCTCAACACGATGTGCAACTGAGATTGTGCGAAAACAAGATAGTAAGTGAGCAGATATCTAAACTGTAATGGATTAATGAAACAGTTAGCTAAAAGTGAAAAAAATGATAGAAACGGTTAGCTAAAAGTGACACAAATGATAGAAACGGTTAGCTAAAAGTGACAAAAATGATAGAAACGGTTAGCTAAAAGTGACAAAAATGATAGAAACAGTTAGCTAAAAGTGACACAAATGATAGAAACAGTTAGCCTAATGTAGCCTCAATGGACTAATGGTTGAAACTGTTCGCTTAAAGTCCATTTTTGAAACTGGTTAGCTCAAATGAACAGATCAATGGCTAAACTGATTGGCTAAAAGTAACAACAACAAGAAATTGAGGCTAAAGCTAACAGCAGACTGATGGATAAATGGCTCAGACAGTTAGCCATGTTAGCAGAAGTGGTGGAAGCAGTTAGCTTAAAGTAACAGACAGGGTATGCTATTGAAGTCGTTAGCTAAAAGTGTTGGTAAAGGGTTGAATAAATGGCTGAAACAAGAGAGATTAGCGTCTTATATATTGTTTAAGTTCAGTGAAGGGATAAGGAAATAAAACACCATTCTCAAAATATACATTTAATTTCATTAACAATATTTGCCTGTTTATCCCAGTTTGACTTCTTTTGGCCGGACACTTTTGTAATCAGGAGATTGTTTTTTGTTACCACCTCTAAAAGTGCCTTTTGTCAACCAGCAGCCACTCTTGACATTAACAAGCCTTTCAACAAGGGAGAGTTTTTACGAGCAGATCCTCCCGACGGATCTAAAGTTGTTTTTGTTTTTTTCAAAAGGAGACAACCCTTCAGTGAGTCAGTGTCTTCTGGCAGAATGCTGACTGTCAACTCATGGATGACGCAGCGCTTTAGAAACCACCAAAGAAACTACGCACTCCTCAAGAGATAAAGACGTCCACAAAAAATACATAATTCAAGTTGGGAAAAGCTGTTTTCTTGCCCTCAGCATGGCAGCGATCCATCTGGACATCGGGTTCATAATTTAAGCCGCTTCAATTTGTATCTCTGCGAAATTAATTGGCCTTCTACCAAACGAGCGTGCGGAGGGGAGAAAGGGTGAGATCAGGGGAAATGTGACGTCGGGCAGATTGACCGAGCTTAATGAGCAGGAGGACAAACTATCTTTCAAGCTTTTTTGAGGATTAAAGCAATTAAGAAAAATCGATCTTTGAGCTCATTTGGCGTGCTCGCAGTTCATATTCACACACACACACACGCACACACACACACACACACACACACACACACACACAGTGATGACACCACACTGCTTCACTGTACCTGCTGTGAGATGGCGTATCCAATGACAGTGTCTCCCTGAGGGACGTTCCAGGTCACCATGGCCGAATGCGCCCTCAGCTGGGTCACAGACACGTTCACTGGGGCTGCTGGCACAGCTGATAAAACACAGCACACACACACACACACACACACACACACACACAGAATTACTTGTCAGGGACAAAGAGTAACACACAGGAAACAGTTCAGAGAGGAGTGTTTAAAAACAATGCACATTGTGGCCAAAAGTATGTGGACACCTTAAACGTCCTGCTCCTGTTCTCCACTGCTAGCTGGAAATGGCCAAAAGTATGTGGACACGGGTGGAAACAGCATTACAGGAGCTCCTAACTACAACTTCTTTAACTGAAACCATAAAGAAGACGCCCCCAAACAAGGTTGTCCACATACTTTTGGCCGCATGGTGTTTCTGCGTACAACGGGATGGAAATAGAAGGATGAGAAAACTACTTTTCAAGTGACTAAAGGAATAAAGAAACATTGTTGTGACCCTGAAGGCAAATCAAAACAAGTTACATCTCCAAAGAAAATCACAACAGATTTCTACCTTTCGTCCCCCTCAGCACGGTTAATACATTATAGATGAATGTGGTTACATGAATAATGCAATCAGCCTGCTGGCCTGTCCTAATGAGTGTTTTAACAAGTTGAACCACCTTTCCCTCTTTGTTATTCTGTATTGAACATATTTCCTCTCTCCATGTCACTTGTTGCTTGCGTAGTTTAGTGCGGAGCACTTAGTCCGACACAAACATCGCTCCATTATGCTGTCCACATGTGTGTTTGTCCATCAATCGTCCGTCCGAGTGTCCTTGAGCAGGACGCTGGTGAGGATGATTTTCCCCTCCGCGGATTAAAGTGTCAGCTTAATGGCCGAAATGTAAATGTATGATCATGTGAGAAGACACATACTGTATCCACTCACTCCGAGGATCGCGGTAACGATTCTCTGGAGGCAGATCAAAATGGATTGGAAATGTGAGGCGTTTGCTGAGAGTGTGAGATTCTCTTTGTCACTCAATCATCAGTAAAGGCAGTGACCTCCACTGAGAGGGAGGGAAGCAGGAGAGGAGACTATTTCCTTTGTTTTTCTTTTTCTATGAGGACATGGAAGTGAGAGGGAAGAAAAGATGGAGAGAGAGAAGTGGAAGGTGAAGAGATGAAAGTCGAGAGAAAGGGGGAAATTGGAAGACAAAATAAAAATGATTGGAGAGAAAAGAAAGATAGCAAGAATGAAAGAAGAGACAAAAAAAGGCATAAAAGGCGTCTAAGAGATGTGACAAAAGACAGGAAACATAAATAACAGAAAAAGTGAAAAAAGTTGGAGGAAAAATGAGAGAAACCAAGAAAAAGAAAAGATTGTGCGAGTCAGAACGACAAAAAAGACAACGGGAACCAGAAAAATAAAAGAATTAAACGTGACAGAAAAGACAGCAAGAAAGAAAGAAAACACTAAAAAATAACCACAAAACAAGACGAGAACACGTTAATCCGAGACAGCAGGGTGGAACGATTGAAACATAAAGGCTCAAAAAAGTAAAAAGGAGACAAAAAGACAGAAATCTTAAGACATAAAGAAAGAAATGAGAAGAAAAGCAGACTCCCCTCGAGTATTGACGATACAACATGTGACGGAATCAATAACTGGCTTTTTACTGCGAGTCAGGAGCTCATAATGATGACATGAGTCCATCCACCCAACTACTTCTTCTTCTTCGTCTTCTTTTAGTGCAGGACAGGAATAGCCCTCCACATCGCTCATCTGTTTCTCTGGCTGCTGCTGAAAGCCATTAATATGTGCTCCGCTGCAGAGTGTGTGTCCTTGTGTATTTTGTGCGTTTCCACGTGTGCACGAGGTTTTTATAGATAAAAAAAAAAAAACAACCCTTCCATCAGACGGGAGAAGCAGCCTCCACCGCAGCCAATTAGGGCATCAAGGCTAAAGCAGGGCCTTAAAATGCAGAGGATCTGCGTTATAGCATCATAAAGTCAAAAGCGGGATTTAAATTCTCTTCACGTCTCGTGTGAGGAGACCGGAACAATAATGACACTGCAGCTATTGTGCTTATCTGATCATTTTTCAGAAGATGACGGAGCTGTTTTTCTTTTTTTTTTTTGGTATAATGGCAGAGACTGAAAATGTCAAAGCTGCAGACCTCTCCGTGTGTCTCCCATGGCAGCAGTTGCCTGACAACGTTGATAAAGAGGGTTTTGGTTTTTTTTTTTCACCCCTTTTCTACGAACCCTCATGGAGTCTACCGCTGGTGATTTAAGACACCTGCATTATACATTATTTGTCTCGGCATTTCACGTACTTTCATAATAATTTCGACTGTTATGCATTACTTTTAGCCAGAGATATGAAAGTTATTGTGACTTGGACTGGAGTCAACTCAAGTCATTGCAACTTGACTTGGTTTTCTACTTAATTTGCAAACTTGGGATTTGATTTGCTTAAGACTTGGACTAAATGAGTCACATCTGCCTTTATATAACTATCAGAACCACGTATCGGTTGCTTTGGCCCAGTCGTGGACTCGTTTTGATATTTGAGGGGCAGGTGGCGCCATTGGGACCATTTATACAACACTGGTGTGTATGTGTTGCTGTGGTGGTTTCCCCAGTAAACACACCAACCTCTTCGACTTGCAGCTGTGACTTTGGGCTGGGGGAGGGACTGCAACGGCTAAAGAGGTTGGTGTGTTTACTGGGGATACTACAGGTCACCACCCCCTACATTAGCAAAAACCCTTAATTCTTAGGTCCAACTAAACTTGGAATATCTGACTCATCTCTTCTGCCGATAAATCAGCTGTATTTCCTTTTTCTAATGGAAGCAGAAGTTCAGGCATTTGTTTTTAGATAGAAACGCTTCTCTATAATCTTTCTTTTCACTCTCTTTTATTAAATTTAATCAGAAATGTCACAGCTTCATAGTGTTGTTTCTCAGCCTGATTGTTGTTTATGTATGAAGCGCTTGAAAACACAATGCCACCTTGATTAGAGCAGCGACAACAAAAAGAACGACGACAGTAACATCTCCTCCCTTTTCCTGTAAAAACAATGAAAAACTGCAAACATCTCCAGGCTGCCGGAGGCGGCAGCGCTGACACAAACTCTCCAAACGTTGGGCAGCAGACTAAAAAAAAAAAAATATTCAGTGTGATTTCAAATAAGCAGTAAGCATCCAGTGAGGCTCTGTGGAGTATGACCGTGAATGTCAAGCCCTATCTCAGGCTAACAAGCTAACCACAGCTCATTATACAGACCAGCCTTCCTCGGCTCCCTGCAGGACACGCTGGCCTGCCTGCCAAAAAAAAACCGCTCCAGAGTCATTAAAAGAACTCTGTTATCTGTGAGAGAGCGCCTTCCTACATGTCCCAGAATTCCCAGTGACAGCACACAGGGAAGGATTATGAACCTGTTGCACTCAGCATGTGTAGGTGGATTGAATGGAAGCGTGGCGAGTGCAAGAAAGTGGGAGTTGGTTTTTTTTTTTCTCCCAGTTGAGAAAAAGCAGCATTTGTGGCTGAGATGTCCTGCAGCTGCAATGCATTCTGGTCTATTTCCTCACAGTGTGGGTGTAGAAATTGGCCACTGCGGCTGTTCTGTGATAAATTCCTCTCTGTATAATTATTAAACGTCTCTGCTAAACGGTGGCTTTAGAAACACTCTGCTGACTCAAAATTCAGTGTTAGTCGCTGCATTTTTATGAGATAACACTCTGCAACAAATGGCCAAAATTATGTGGACACCCAAACCTAAACACTCACATTGGATTGTTGAACGCCTTATTCTAAAACCACAGGATTTAACATGTTGCTCCAGTCTTCCGTGATATACTGATCAAGACATATGTGATAACAACATTTAACATTAAACATTTTGCCATCTTTGGAACTTTAACAGCTTAATTGCAAACACAGCTGCTGAAAGATTCAAATAGATGCACAAAGTGAGGTGACCGTTTTGAATCCTCGAGTTTGGGCATTACGGTATTCTTTGATTTATGAAGCCAGAAGTGACCATATTTGGACAAGAGGGTGGAGAGATCACAACGTGGCCACACCCACAAATCGATTCCCCGTTTTTATCGTCTATTTTACTCTCAATGGGACCTTAATTTACAAAATGAGCATCACGCCATGCTGAAGAAGACTCGAAACTAGAGACTAGATACGTTGTCCTGCGGCTGAATGAACAAACACTGTAACACTGCTGTTTATCTGGTATCATGGTCCCCACAGGCACAACCCCAGGGGGCCTGAACGCTGAAGAGCCTCGTCAGTTTCACTTGCATAACAGCACACTGAAAGAGATATGTGCCGACTCTACAGCGACAAAGGGACTGATTCATTTTTCTTTAACGCTGGGCTGTTTTTGAACTGAACACCCACTAGAACAACCCAAAAAATTGTTCGCATTCTTGTCTTGTAAGGTCGGTCGATAGTGCTGCGCGATAAGATCTTCCTCACTGCTGATTTTCCCGTGTTGCATGCGGTAGAGGTCGTGTCAGGTTTGCGCAGTCAAGTTTAGCAGGAAAACGTCTTGAGAGTGGATCCTGTCTGAAGGATTGTCTACATATGCGTGTCCACATACTTTTGGCCAATACCGCGTAGTGAAATGAGACCGCAGGACTTTTCCTTTCAAGAGAATTGAGGATATTCAGGAAAACAAACATGTGTTCACATAATAAAAACGGGCAGAAAATCCCATCCTCCACCTACACACTCACACACACACACACACTCACACACACTCCACAGAGGAAAACACATTCAAAACCATGTTCCCTTGTCTCTGCCAATGACAGCCAAGATCCCCCCCGAACTCCCATCACGTTACGGCTGCTAAATCCCAACCGCTTTCATCTGCCAGCGCTGCGACGGAGCGCACACACGGAGAATAGACTTCTGCAATTACATTATACACACCAGAAGAGGAGATGAGAGGGGAGGCTTAGACAGAGTCAGGAAGACAGAAGGGAAAGAGATGGAGATGAGAGAGCAGAAACAGCGGAGATGAGAGGACGACGGGATGAGAGACGACGGGAATATGACAGAGAGATGAAGGATGGAGGGAGCGCAATTATCTCGGCCAGATATCAGGAGGTGGCGAGTGAATTTTTTCAATCTTTTTTCGGTTGTGAGAGGAAAGACACACGAAGGGCAAAGTGAGATGGATGGAAGGAGGGGGAGGAGGAGAAGATCAATGCTGGAGGGATGGTAGAAGAAGAGATGGAGAGAGGGTGGAGGGAAAACAGGGAGAATGAGGAGGAGGAGAGTGTGGATATTGATTAAACGATGAAATATAGCAGTTCAGGTGCATGTAAGAGAACACACACACACACACACACACACACACACTCCTTACATGTCCTTGTTTGTCCTTCATGTTTCAGGCTCATTTGTCCAACTTATTAATTTATGCCCATTCACATATATATACGTATATATATATTTGAATATTTCAAGAAGCTTTAGCCACTTTCAAGTCATTAGTGTTCTATATGAAGTCATTGATATACTATCAATATACACTTAGTGTAACAAAACATAGATTTAACACTCCCCTTTATCCTCATAGTAAAAGAAAAACTCTGTTAAAACAGCGTCTTTGCTCCGCAGCTCACATTATAATAACTTGTACATGCTGATTAAGGATTTATTTTATATTAATGTATTCTAATGACCTAATGTTTTCTTTTGCAGCAAAATAATGGCCCAATAAAAGTAATTTTTCCCATCGCACAGTGACCAACTAGAATGGCACTCTGAACCAACAAAGCAACCAACTAAGAAACAAACAAACAAAACAACCAACCATCCATCAAACAAAACAACCAACCAACAAAACAACCAACCAAGAAACAAACAAAACAACCAACCAACTATCAAACAAAACAACCAACCAACAAAACAACCAACCAAGAAACAAACAAAACAACCAACCAACCATCAAACAAAACAACCAACCAACAAAACAACCAACCAACAAACAAACAAACAAAACAACCAACCAACCATCAAACAAAACAACCAACAAACAAAACAACCAACCAAGAAACAAACAAAACAACCAACCAACCATCAAACAAAACAACCAACCAAGAAACAAACAAAACAATCAACCAAGAAACAAACAAAACAACCAAGACAAAACCATGAAGGCCTGAGCCAAAACAATCTAAAAGATGTTGAGATATTTCACAAGATAACTGAAACATCTGGCCTGCTGTTTCTTCTAGATGAAATCTCAGAGGATGACAGAAGTCAGTGAGAATCATCCTCTGGGGAACATGAACGTCTGCACAAAATTTGGTCAAAATCTATCACACCGTTGTTGAGATATTTCATTCCAAAGTGGTGGTCCAACTGACAGACTAAGTAAAATTACCGTCATCAGTGTAATAGTGCGATTCTCTCTGCTGGGATTTGTCTTTTTTAATCCCGTTTCAAGTTGTCAAGGACTCTTATCTGGAAAATTCCTGGAAAAAAAGGACCGGAGCTCGGAACAAATTAACTAATCTTGCTACGGCTGCAGAACTGAGAAACACTAATCCTAATCCTGGCTGTAGCACAAACATGAAATAAGTAAATTAATTCTCCGAGGAAGAGGGACAGTCAGGATGTGTTTACTGAGGATTTCTCACATATTGCAGTCCTTACTTAAGCCTCAGAAGTTCAGAAACACAGACACACACACACAGAGGTTTGATCCGTCCACACAATGCTCGGCTCATTTGTTGTGCTGCGAGACGGACAGAAGCTTTTCCCCGAGTGTACACGTCTTGTCAAATCCAACCCCGTGTTCTTCTGCAGCCCATCACAGCCCCACAACAACAACAACAACAACAACAACAACAACAAGCCTCGTGACGGCTGTTGTTTACATGGTTTCTCCTGGAGTAGAGCTGCTGTGACGTACGACCTGGCCCGGACAGTTGACTGTAAATCACAGCAGAGTAACAGTTTGCTGATAGACGCAGACGGCCTAATCTGGCTAATGGCTCCCCGGCACTCTCTGTGATGGATGGACGGATGTAGGTGCATGTGTGTGTGCACGTGCTTGATGGTACAGCAGCAACCTGTGAATGTTGATTCAGATACAGTACGATCAGGGCGGGTGATGAGACAAGACACGTGAAAGAATGAAAGACACCTGAACGATTTGCAATCAAAACAGCTTTAAAGTTGTTTTGCGTCTCTTTGGGGTTGTTTTGTATCTTGTGTAGTTATTTTGTGCCTTTTCCAGGTAATTTTGTGTCTTTTTATAGTCATTTTGCGTATCTTTGTAGTTATTCTGTGTGTCTTTGTTGTCGTTTTGTCTCTGGCTGTGGTCTTTCTGTCTCTTTGTGCTCATTTTGCCTCCCTTTAAGGATCATTTTGTCCCTTTTGAGGTTGATTTGTTACTCAGTAGTTGTTGTTGCATCTCTTTGTGGTTGTTCTGTCTCTTGTTTCTGTCGTTCTGTCTCTTTGTAGCTGTTTTGCGTATCTTTGTTGTTGCTTTGACCTTCTCTGTTAAGCCTTGTGTGATCTCTTTGCTTCTCTCTGTGGTTGTTTGATGTCTCTTTGTGGTTGTTTTGTGTCTCTTTGTAGTTGCTTTGCATCTTTATGGTGGTTTAGTCTCTCTTTGCAGTCATTCCTTCTCGTTTAGTGTCTGTTTTTGGTCATTTTGCGTCTCTTTGTCGTCATTATTTCTGCCTTCTGGCTGTCTTGTCTCTCTTTGCAGTGGATTTGGGTCTCTTCTAGGCCATTTTAGGTCATTTTTTTAGTTATTTTACATCTCTTTGCAGTCTTTGTGGGTCTTCTAACTGATTTTCAAACTTCCAACTCCCGAAATGCTGTTTATTGGTGGATGTGTTACGTAAGGATATAAAGGTGAGACAGGACATGATAGATACGGGTTTAATCTTTGTGTAACTGTACGAGAGTCAGCTGAAAGTTGCTTATCGCTTTCTGATTAACGACCACATGACGGAACAACACCTTTGAACTTGACCCAAATGTCAGCAATTAGCAGAGAATTATAATTTGCCCCCGGCCCGGTTGAGTTTAGTCACGTCCCACCAGAACCCATCAAAGTGAGTTCTGCTGAATTCCTGAGCAGCAGCAGGGAAGCGATGCTGCAAAACTGAAACAGCCCAGGTAGAGAGAAACCTCAAAAACCAGAGACACGGGGATCACTCAAATCGCCAGCCTGCCGGAGAAAATCAGAGCAAGCAAAGAGAATAAATAAAGACAATCAACACGGAGCACAGCGCCGGTGTGAGGCAGAGCAGAAGAAGAGCCTCCCCTGCATGAATAAAGCAGAACTTTGCCCTGCTCCTTTTAAATAAAGACCTCCTGTGGCCACAGTCGGTGCATTTTTATCCCCCCCCTCCGTGCTGCAAATGTTCAGCTTCCTTTTCTTTGAGCTCCTTTTCCAAAAAAGCCCTGTGTAGACTTCTTGGTCTGAAAGTGAACAGCTTTTTCATTTCGTTCCAAGGTTTTCCGCTGGGAGCAGCGAAGACGCAACACGGCAAAAAAACACAACCCAGAGTCCAACCAGGACTGATGGAAATCTGTCCTGTCAAGTCCAGTCAGTTTTATTTATGAAGCCCAATATCACATCTTAAGAGTCGCCTCGGGGGGATTTACGATCTGGAAAGCATACAACACCCTCTGTCCAAAGACCGTCAATTTGGATGAGGACAAACTAACCAAGAAATCTCTTTAAAAGGGAAAGAGAAGGTGGGACATTTCAGACGAAATCAGTTTATTCAGTCATGTTAGCGGCAGAGTGGTTAGTTTTCCACAAACTACGTAAGAATTTCCAGCTGTGTTATCAGGAACTACGTGACGTTACATTGAAAATCCAAAGTTGCAAAATAAAGAAAGGTTAAGTCTCAACCTATCCATATTTTGCAGTGCATTGGCACGATTTATTCCGGTGATTGGGTTTCTTCCAGACAGCTGAAAGCTCCAGAGCAGCTATTAAATGGACCTCAGCGGTGGAGGTCCAACTGGAGGTCATACATTATTAAAAAATTGGAGTTGTTTCAGTTTTTTGTCCTGCAGTACGTAAGGCTGAATAATCCTCGTTCTTATTAGGAAAAACACAGTTTCCAAGTAAATAAAGATCTTGCGGAGTCGGATGTGTTTACTTAAATCTGCTCGTCCTGCCTTTGGCAACATTTCCTAGTGATTTTTAACTAATGCTAATGCTCAACAAGAGAGGCCTTCATGGTTGCTTTTCATGAATGGAAATCGTCACTTCAACCCGAGGCGAAGCGCAGCAGCAGCATGCCGCCTGGTTAATGAGCTCGGGTGGAGACGTGATGTTATGTCAGGAGCCTGAGAAGGTGGAGGCCGGGTGGAGAAATGTAAGAGCGCGCTTCATTGATCGGAGCCTCGTAAACGCAGATTAGCCGCCTCTTGGTCATCAGCCAAGGAGATGCACGTGGCTTCGGTTTTGCCAAAGGTTGTGATTTTGTATCGAGACGACGAGACTCATGGATCTGACTGGACGGTCCGGATGATTTAAGTGCTGCTGTATTCCTCCTACAGCTAATTAAACAGGCCAGAGAGCAAGAGAGAGAGATTGCTGCAAAATCCCCCCAATCCCCTGATAGACATTCAATTACGGTTTTGACAGTTTTACTACAGCTGTTTGTCTGGTTGAAATATAAGGCGTAAACAGGGTACAGCCCTCCACTCACTTAAAGTCGCGCAGGCAGAGCAACATGTTGATGTAAAGCTGTGCTGCTGCCGCGCACTTGAACCTGACTTTACGAGTTTTTAGCCCCTTAACGTCCAATCTGACCCTCCCGTTACCCCTTAAGTCGCTCTGAGGTTGTTAAAAAGCATCGTAGCATCTCATTCTGACTCTTTATTGGAGCTACGTGATGTTTACACTGATGTTCAATCCAAGACCTGAGGGTGTGTTTTTGGAGGTTTCGTAAAGATTTCAACTCGACATGTTTTGTACTTTGGAAACGTCGGGATCCCCAACTGAATTATAGATAAAGTTATCTAGAATTGAGTCATGTTTGGCTGCACAGCGCCGGTGTGCACTGACTGGACCACCAGCAGGTTAAATGAATCAATGCAGAGAGAAAGAACAGAGATAAAAAAGAGATGTTTGCACCGAGAGCCGAGAAAACAGCGATCGTTTCAGCCATTTTTGTATGGAAAACAGTATGTTGTTGCAGTTTTTCTTTCATGCGTGCTGAGAAAATGTTTTCTGAGGATGAAAACCAAGACAGAACGTCCGTATGTGAAGAAAAAGACGAGCACTGTGAACACTGAAAATGAAGATAATTCCCCTATTTTATCAAAAATACAGGAAAAGGTCTTAAAATAAGAATCAACGAGGAAAAACATTTAAAAAATTCATGTTATGTAAAGAAAAAGGTCACCTTGGTGAGATTTACAGGATGCTATCACCTCATAAAACACCTGAATGATCACCTGACCTTTCTGTCCTATAATCATATTGTCATTACAGCTTTTTATTGACTAATTTCTGCTCAGAAATGATCGTTCCACTTCTCATCAATCATCTTATGTTTGTTCTTTTTTGAGAGGCGGGTGAAAAGTCAAAGAAAAACAGGTACAACACAGATATTCCATCGATAATTATCTCGTTTACTGATCTGACTGGATAAATGTTGCATTTTTCTAATGAAGGCTGGCGCGTGTGGAAAATCCTTCCAGCTGTTCACACCTGGAAAGTCACCTGAACTTCACCTTGTTGCAATGTGAGATGAATGTTGCCTTTTTTCTTATGTAGTTTTGAATGCGTGCTTCTGTTTGATTCAGCCTGTTTGTTGAATTCGCTTTTAGAAAAATAAATCAGTCGGTACAGGACGCCGATCAAGCATCTTGGAAATCATTATCTGAATTACATCCACTGTTTGGACCCTGAAAGTCACTCTGGACTAAACTTTGATGCGATATCGTTACATTAACACAGATTGTTACTGGTGACTGTCTGGTCTGCCATTTTAATAAGATAAACACAACATTATTCTGATGTAGTTTTGGTTGAAAAGACAAACTAAAAACATTTAACAGAAGTTCATATCAATAATTGTCTACTTTACTTCTTTGATTATCTAAATTGTGCATTTTTCTTATGTAGTTTTGAATGTGTGCTCATGTTTGAGTCTTTGAATTTGCCTTGACATTGTTTATCGTGCAGAATCTCGTCATTATCTGATCGCAGCAGCTGGAAAGTGTCTTCCTGGACTCTGAATCTGATATGAACACAGACAATGAGAAACACAAACAGTCAGCAGAGACAGAGACTCACTCGCTCCGACCATCCCCGGTGTTTGCCAGCAGGCCAGCAGCAGCAGCAGCAGCCCGGGGTCCAGGTGAGGAGACGCGGTCATAACCTTCTCCGTCTCCGGGCTCAGGCGCGCACACCTCTGGCTCTTCAGCTTCCCCTCTCCTTCCTCCCCCTTTGTGTCCTCCTTAACTCCCCTGTGGCTCACTGGAAGTTTCCCCCCCGACACCTGCAGGGTCACCACTGCCTCCTCATCATCTCCATCCTCATCTCTGCGCTGCGTCGCTGCTTCTTTTTTTTTTTTTTTTTATTCCCCAATTTGCGCAAAGTAGGTCAGTAGGTATGCAGCTGCGGATTCACAGGAGCTGAATGAATGAAGGACACTTCTCGCGGACGCGCAGCATAATAATAATCCCGCAGCCCTCCGGAGAAGCTAACAGGTAGTTCCCCTCCCCGTCCTCCCTGCGGGCTCAATTTTGCGTCACAGCCGGCTGGAGACGCTTAAATCCGCCTGGCAGGTGGAGGTTCAGCAGCGCGGACAGCTCTGAGGCAGGTCTGCTGTCATGTCAGCGAGGAAAAAGAAGCAGAAATCGTGCCGTTGATTGAGGATTTAAATAAATAAAAGACAGAGAGAAGAAGACAATGGGGTGATGATTAGGCGCACGGAGCGCAAAGGTGGTCCGCCGGAGTAATCTGGCAGATTATGGGGAGCCCGGAGGATGAGAAAATGTCTGTCTGCAGGAGCTCCGTGGTAACTCCTCCAGCCAGCCAGCCACTCATAAACACTGGAGAGCTGCACGCTGCTCCTCTCAGCGCCGAGACTGACGTTCAAACCCTGCTGTCACTACACAGAGGATGGAGGAGGAGGAGGAGGAGGGTGGAGAGGGTGAGGAGGGTGCGCATTTCATCACCTGCACGCAGTCAGTAATAAACTGTTGATTACCAGGACTCACCTTGACAGGACTGGACTGTAATAATCACATCATACACAATAAAATCATCATAAAAATCCACGAAGCATGAACTGAGAGTTGATGTTCTTTTTGACCTTGGAAAACGTGCACTATCATTTTATTTTGTGCCTTTCGCATCTCAGAGGAGGAAACATCCAGACAGTCCCGCAGTGTAAGAACAGGTGCGCACGTGTAATCCGGAAAATGTACTTAAAGTATTAAAGTGCAGTTAATTGTTCCCTGTAGCTGCTATATTATTGTGTATGATGCCTTCAATTGATTCTGACTCATGTTTTGACAATAAGTGAGATTTTACTCTTGTAGTTGAAATGGAGCTCATTTTCAACTATTATATAGATATATGACTACAAATAATGATTATTTTCATTCGAGAGTTATCTGCTAATTTATCGTCTATTCTGAAAACATCAAGAAAGTCATCAGAATGACTTTCTGACGTAGTAACTCGAAATAATGACTTGGTATCTCCGAATAATGACGTGGTAAGTCGAAATAATGACGTAGTATCTCCGAATAATGACGTAGTAACTCGAAATAATGACTTGGTATCTCTGAATAATGACGTAGTAACTCATAATAATGACTTGGTATCTCTGAATAATGACTAGTAACTCGAAATAATGACTTGGTATCTCCGAATAATGACGTAGTAACTCATAATAATGACTTGGTATCTCTGAATAATGAGTAGTAACTCGAAATAATGACTTGGTATCTCCGAATAATGACGTAGTAACTGAAAATAATGACTTGGTATCTCCGAATAATGACATAGTAACTCGAAATAATGACTTGGTATCTCCGAATAATGACTAGTAACTCGAAATAATGACTTGGTATCTCCGAATAATGACGTAGTAACCGAAAATAATGACTTGGTATCTCCGAATAATGAAGCAGTAACTCGAAATAATGACTTAGTATCTCCGAATAATGACGTAGTAACTCATAATAATGACTTGGTATCTCCGAATAATGACGTAGTAACTCGAAATAATGACTTGGTATCTCCGAATAATGACGTAGTAACTCATAATAATGACTTGGTATCTCCGAATAATGACGTAGTAACTCGAAATAATGACTTAGTATCTCCAAATAATGACGTAGTAACTCGAAATAATGACTAAGCATCTCCGAATAATGACGTAGTGACTCGTAATAATGACTTGGTATCTCCGAATAATGACGTAGTGACTCGTAATAATGACTTGGTATCTCCGAATAATGACGTAGTAACTCATAATAATGACTTGGTATCTCCGAATAATGAAGCAGTAACTCGAAATAATGACTTAGTATCTCCGAATAATGACGTAGTAACTCGAAATAATGACTTGGTGTCTCTGAATAATGATGTGGTAAGTCAAAATAATGACTTAATATCTCTGAATAATGACGTAGTAACTCGAAATAATGACTATCATCTTTGGAAAAAAAATATTTAGACCGTAAATATGATGTATCTCAAAAGACTGACTCAGTACCTTCAAAAAAATGACTTAGCATCTGGAAGTAACAACTCAATATCTCAAAATAATTACTACCCTAAAATACAGACTTAGTTTTTTCTAAATAATAACTAAGTATCTTGAAAGAATGACCCAGTGTTACAAAATAATAATTAGCATCGCAAAATAGTTGGTCACTTTGTCGATATAATGTTTACCTGCGTCATAATTTTGTGATACTGGGTTGTTATTTTGAGTCATAACGACTTGTAGGGTCACGCTTCCTTTCTTCACACTTCGAGTTACAAACTTCCATTCGAAACATCCTCAGGAGACAAACAAGATAAGTTTAGCTGAAGAGAGATGCTGTAAATGCTGTATTGACGCACGATAACACCACCAATAAATCCCTGAATCATTGTTATAAAAGACCTGCTGAAGTATTATGAGCCTAAATCTGTAATTGGAGAAAAGCTGCAATAAAAACAGGTAAAATAGTTCCCCAGAGTGACATAACACGGTGGGGTTATAGATTTTTGTTATAAAGCAAAAGAGAGCTTATTATTTTCTGCTCATTCTGTTTTTTCTCACGAGCTTCGGCACTCACGCTTCTGTAAAATACAGGATGGAGCATATTGACCTTGCTTGTAAGATTGACTCCATAAACAAAGGACAAGGCTCCCGACCTTCTGCAAAGCTTTTTCTATGGTGTGAACTGGCATTTGTCCCAGATATGGTGTCAAAATAAAATACCTGCTGTTTAATAAAAGTCCCTGTTCAAACCCTTTGGGGCAGCGGCGACAGCTTTCACACGCCATTAATCTTTTCGCTGAAGCTTTTTTTTCGATTGAGACTCTGATTTATTTTACCCATTTTTAGCAGCGCACTCGTTATTCCACCACAAAGTCACACAGTTTGACGTTTCTGACGTGGCATATTGATTCAGGATCAAACGCCGCGTGAGGTTATACCTTCGATTTTTCTGGGATCAGATGGCATCAAACGTCTCAGAAGGCTTCAAAGGGGGCTGAGGCAGAAGAAGCAAGACTCTCATGTTGGAAGTGAACTTGTTTTATTTAGTGAAACTGCAATAATAAAAACCTTCATCCTCGTCAGATGAGAGTCTGACGTCTGTGTGGACTTTATCAGGAAATGTTGTTGTCAACAAACCATCATGTTAAAAATGTAAATACTAAAAAGCTGCAAACGAGCGCTCCACCCTGAAAAAGTGATCGATGAATCTCCCTCCAGGCCTTCACGAAACTCTAAAAAGACATTAAAGGTTTCACGAGTGTGCAGATTACCATTTCGTCTGTGGAGGGAGAATAAAAAGTCCCTCAAACTCCTGAAAACATTTGAAATATATGGCATACTTCAAAATAAAAGCTGAATCCATGACTACACACCAATTCTCAGGCATGCACTCACCATAAATACACACATATTATATACATTTATTAGATTATAAAGACATGGTTCATATTTATAGTGCGCTTCATACTGTATATCTATCATTACATCACATATTACTTGATACATATGTCAGTCTGTATACTGTGTCCTTTACATTTAAGCCGTGCAATTATATTTATAGATTTTTATACTTTTAAGTATAATATCACACACCACATGTGTATTATATGGATTATTGTTATTTTTATTATGTTATTATCTTTGGGGATTGTTTTGTGCCTTTATGATTGCAACATCTGGAGATTATGAGAGTTAATGGGAGACAGAAGAAGCGATAATGTTTCAGGTGTTCATAATCTTTAAGTTTATTTTATAAATTCCATTTTTGTCTTGTTCTGAATGTTCTGTCACTGTTCTTATAATCATTTTTATCTCATTTGTTTTACATGATTAGCAGCTGTTGGTTATTTTCCTGTTGGTATAAAGCAGTTTAATGTTTATTTATCATATACTACCTGCAAAAACAGTTTACTTTAAACATCAGAACTATATTTGGGTTCATCTGTACAGTTATTTGGTACAGAATTGGGACGAAGTGGCCACCTGGGGTCGCCAAAGTGTGACCACTCCACCAGTTTACAGTTACTGTCAAATACACACAAAATGAAACAAGACACTTCCTCTACAGATTGAATCTTCCTCCAGCTGTCTTCAGCACCGCCCGTCTTCTGTTTTAATCGTTTGCAGCTGTGAGCAGCTCCTCCTGCCCGGTGTCACCGACAACGGCACGCTCAGAAATCAAGATGGATTAGTATGCACGATGAGACCTTTTAGTCCAATTTTGTAACAAGCTACACGCCTAAAAAAAACAGCCTGGGATAAGTAGGGCTGGACTGGGGCACAGCTTGAGTTTGAGTGTGTGTTGAGGAGTTTTACTGTCTTTCAAAAAAGGAATCAGAGTTTCTTTAAAGAGGCTTTTCTGCCACAATTTAAATCACTTTGATGGACAGGAAAAGACACAGGATCGACCTGTACTGTAGCTGAGTATATCTGAAATAATCCAATAATGCCGAGGCAGTTGAGAAGCTTTACAGCTTAGTTTTAAAAAGTCTACGGGGTCACAAATCTGTGAAATAAATAAATTAAGCAGACATAAAAATCAGTATTTTCTTTTGTTGACTGGAAACAGTTGAGCTGGTGGAGACATCTGCTCAGGGCGCCTCCCTGTGGCGATTATTAGGACAAACTGGGAGAAGACGAACGCAGGGAAGATCAAGAAACACGCTGCAGGGTCCAAATATCGCATCTGGTGTGGGAACGCCTCGGGATCCCCCCCGCAAGAGCTGAGTCATGAGCAGGAGGGAAGGATGTGGCTGCTGTGAGGCCAGAGAACCTGGAGACTGTAAGAACAGATACAAAAAGGTGATGCTGTTTTATTATCATGACTGTTTTTGATACTTTGAGGGGAAAATGGAAATTGAACCAGTTGTCTTTGCAGCACAACAATGAAAAGAACTTGGAAAGTTTCCACTCTGTGATGTTTTCTGGTGTTTTTTGTGCATAAATCGCTGTGACACGAGAGAAAGAGATAAATTCTACGTAAACAAACTTATCTGGGGTTTAACAGAAACGCACTCAGCTGGCGTTTATCCTGCCGATTGGGTTGTAAAAGTATTTTAATTCAGTCATCACACGTAATACAATAAATACGGACAGTCAGTCAGCAGTCTTTGTATTCAGTAGTGACTGAAGAGGCCGAGGCAGAAGCTAAATGCTTTTATCTGCCTCTCCTGCCTTCATAATGAAAAACAGCTCTGTTGCTAATCATCATGTGCTCCCAGGACCTGAATGTCCTTGATGGAAGTAAAAAACAAACAACAAATTGACGGGAATATTAAAAAGGATGGAAGTCGAACATCACGTTACCTTGAGTAATGATTTTCATTTTGACTGGATGGAGCTTTGTTTTGGGTGATTTTAGGAGGACTGCAGGGAGAGAAAGAACTGTTTGTTAACTACTTTATATACGGCTGGTCGGTTAAATCTACAGCGATGCACCATATTGTAGAAGATTTCCAGTGAGAATCTATAAAAAGTCAGAAAAAAACGCCTGTTTTCAGCTTTGTGACGATGTATCCTCCTGCTAATCTAAAGGAGCATTTAAAGTTCAATCATTCAAAATACGTTGATTAAAATTGGATTAAAATACCGTCTTGGTCGCCACAATCACGGATGGAGATCGTCCGACTTCCAGGGTAAATCAGCCTATTTGGGTCGCCAAACTCAGCTAGGACAGGAAGTTTATGAAAAACTCTCTGAAAAGTTACAAAAAGCTGCTGGACTCATGCAGAAAACACAATATTTGCCTCATAATTGTTGTGGAGTAGAAGTATTAAATTGTATAAGATGGAAATACTTGTGCAAAGTAGCTCAAATTCGTATGTAAATGCAGCATACAAGCACAACATCCTATAACGTCGACATAACTTTCCAACTTTCTCTCTGCCGCCATGAAAACTGGGATCATCACCACAGAATCATGGAAGTTTTCCGCAGCTGCAGTCGCTTTGTTGTTAAAGTTCCACTTTACTGCTCGGCTTGATGAGCTTTCCTCTCTCTCCGCGCTCCCAGGAGGACTTGTTGGCAAAAATCAAGTGTCGCTCTCTCTCTCTCTCTCTTGTTTATTCCAGTATGCTAATGTGTTTCTGCTCTGTGGTGAAGGAAAAAAGAAAAAAGGCCCGAAGTCAAGATGCAGAGTGAAAAGGATTAAGGTTGGCTGCTGCTTTGAATGAGACACAATGCAGAATAAATTATGAATGAAAGTCCTTTGATTAATTTCAGGCTGACATTTAGCCTTTGATATTTGAGTCTGCGCTCATTTTTCTGCCATTTATTTGAAGTCTCACTCAAAATCCAAGCTTGAACATCTCATAGTTGGATTGATATTATTGTCTGATGCAGGATTTGACATTTTTCAGACAGGCTTTGTCTTCTTACATCACATGATTGGATAATAATTTGCACTTTTTATTGATTTTATCAGCTGTAACTGATGGACTGCTGGACTTGTGTTTACATCTGTGTACCGAGTCTCTCCACCAAGGGGAGCTAGCAGCCTACAGTATGCCACATGTCCTTTGGCAACGCCAAGATTATGAGTCAACCAACTTCAGATCATGTCTTCCTCCAGCCGAGCACACACACACACACACACGCACATCCATTCCAGGCCCAGTGAAACGAGGCCAAACCACATCACCATGCAGACGTACAGTGGGATTCGTCTGGGCTCTTGTTTAACCTTATTAAGCTCCAAAAACAAGAGCGATCGTCACTCAGGGATTGTTCCGCCTCAGTGGTGTTAACTGCAGCTGGACTGAAATTATTTAACAGCCAAACAAGGAAGCAGCGAGATGCAGTGATTACAAAATGCACACAAGCAGCACGAGCCCGCAGCAGAAAATACTTAATGAATCAAAATAGCGTGAATTGATGGGATACGTTTACTGTTTATCATATGATTTTATTTCTTAAAAGCACCATTCATCAACCAATTTGTGTTTTCGAAGGCTGAGACTGATTATTCTGAGTATTGCTCATGTCCAACTAACACGCCACTACATTTTACATGAAAGGCAAGTGCATCAGCAGCTTCTTAAAACAGCCTCCACCCCCTCACACCACAAGATATAATCCATAAAAGGGGAAACTGGAGGACATCGCAGCCTCGACATCAAGAGTGCATTTAGAAAAATAAAATACAGATGGATCGAGAACACGACTGAGGGGCCTTTCTCATGCCGCCTCCTACACCATCTCCCTGACCACTTCCACTTTGGTTGCGTGTCCGTGTGGAGGCTAAGTGCCATCCCAAACCAATTAGCAGGGAATGAAATGGGTTTTAAAAACCTCCAGCGGCGAGTCCACACTGATGGTGATTTACTGTGCACATGCAAAGCTGTTATTTGTTTGTCATAGAAGATGCTCTGTACAAAACAAGTTCCCTGCAACTATGAACTTAAACCGATCAAACTAAGATAGACGTTTAATATCAACATAAAGGTTGCATTGTTTTTTAGATCAAATACATCCTTCTCTAGTCTAGAAAAGTGTAGACATTTTCATTTCAGTCTTGTGTTTTTGCAGAGTCTGTTCCAAAAACCAGTCAGCTTCAACATCACAGTGAAAAACACAATATTTACCAAAAATTGCAGCTCACCAAAGTTGCCAAACCAAACCATGGTTATAAAAAAAAAAAAAGGCACTTCCTGTTTCAGCCAGAGAAAGGGAAGCTCAGATGTTTAGATATTTCAGAGGATACCTTTGCATCAACATTTTGACCTGCTACTGGTGTTAGAAAAGTCACTAAAGTCCCCATCAATCATCCTCTGGGGATCATGAATGTCCAAAATTTAATCTAATAGCTGTTGGGATAAATTCTCTCAAAACCACAAATAGTGAAATGAGAGGGAAAGTCATAGAAGCACCTAAATAACATGGATTCATCCTCTGGGGACAATGAATGTCTGTATAAATCCATCTAAAGATATTATGATATATCAGAGGATGCCTGTACATGAAGGCTTTGACCTGCTGGTGGGTGATTAGAAAAGTCAGTGGATCACAAAAGTCATCAAGATTCAATAGTTGTCAAATGGATGTAAGAGAAAAAGTCAAAGGATCGCCTGAGTCCATCGGATTCATCCTCTGAGGAACATGAACACTAAAACCTCTCGGCATGAGCATAAAAACCCTGAACTGTCACCACACGTTATATTCACTAAAGAATATTTATTCAACAAACATGTTGTGAAACAACAGTTTTATCAACAAATTAATGAAAATGTGTGCTGTTTAAAAAGCACCGAGCTTCAGGGTTCAACCCAGTTCCTCACAGCTGAGGTCTTCACACTACCGTACAGAAACCCTCTGAGATATTTAATGCAAATTCAAACACGGAGCGACAACGACGGCAAGAATTACAAATGAGAAAAGTTCCCTGCTGGGCTGCACCGTTTAATGGACAATGTTTTTATTCAAAGACTGTTCTGGCATGACTTTCTTGATTTATCTCATATTTCCTCCACGTATATCTGCCATTAAAAACGACCAGATCTTTACCTGAGGGCGAAGTGGAAATGAAATCAGGAGGCATTAATTAGAATTCTTTAATTCTTTGCTAATGATGAAAGCCAGCCATGCGTGGGCTAAGTGAGCAGCTCCACATATGGCGCCGCAGCCACAAGGAATGTCAGTTTTAGTGAGCAGCAAATGTGTGGCCACGTCCATCCTGCAGACGCTTTTACATAATCCGGGTGAATGAAAGGAAGAAAATAGCGGCGAAGGTTTGATACACCAGACAAAAGGAAGAGACGTTAATAAGATAAAAATCTGAGTCGGATTCTGTCCAGAACTTCATGTCGGCAGATAAACACAAATTAGGCTTTTGTCTCAACCCTCAGCTCCTGATTAATGCATGGAGCAGTCCATTATAAATTCATACAGACGCAAGCACTTAATGTCTCAGCCTCATTCACAGGAGCGTCTGGCTCCGTCTCAGCTCTCGCTCAGACACGTCTCAACTGGTTTCTTTTGTGTTGTCTGCGATTTTGAAGAGTTTCCTTTAACTTTCTTTTATAAATCTATTCTTTTTCATCTTAGGACTGTTGGGTAGACGAGAGGACACTGACATTTAATTATTTTGTTTCTTTGTTTAGACTCTGATAAAGTAGAAAGAGGTGTCTGTTTTGATCTTTGACTCGATAACAGTGTTGATTAAGCCATTCATAAATATTAAGTTGCTTTTTTATGGAGTAAAGAGATTATCAGTGAAATTTGTTTTGTTTAAGTTGTATTTTAGCTGTATTTTGTATTTGCTGTGCATGTCCTGTACTGATTTAATTATACAGGTATGCAACATATGTCTTTTTCATATATGTAAATGTCCATTTTGCTGTTCTTCTGTGCATACTGACCAAACAAAGATGGGTTTGATGGTGATACAGGTATGAAAGCTGGCAACATTTTAAAGAGAAAAAGAGGGGCAGCGATACCACCTACCAAAAAAAAAAAAAAAACCTTCAAAGATTTTAGGAAATAGGATGTCACGGTACTGCCAACACTGTGTAACAAACCAATTGGGCTCCAAGACCAGCGCTGTACAGTAAAGAGATGATGCTCCCTGGGCCAAAAAGTGTCATGAACCCCCTCAAATGACTCCATGTTCACCACAACAAATGGACATAAAACAACCACAAAGAGACAAACCAAACACAGAGAGATAAAACAACCACAAAGAGAAACAACATAACAATAAAGTGACATAAAACAACCACAAAAAGACACAAAAACTACCGCAAAGAAAGCTAAAACAACGAAAAAGAGACAAAAAACAATTACAAAGGGACAAAAATGTATAGACTATAAAGAGATAAAAGGAGCACATGTCAACAAAAAGACATGAAATGGCTACAAACAAACATAAGGGAACCACAAAGAGACACAACCCTGCTGCAAAGAAACACAAAATTACATTTCTAATTGTTTTGCCTCTAACAGGGACAAGTGAAGTGAGCTTTGTGTCTCATAATGTGTCCACAGGGTACCTTCAAAATACTAAAGTGCAGCATCAGTATGTTGTTTTTGTAACGTTCAAGCAACCTCCCTTGAGTTTCCACTTTCGCACTGAACTTCCACTTCATTAGGCTAAACAACTTCACTCAAGTGACTCTGGATGTCCATCTTGCACTAAAGTGTACTGTACATGTTTGAAACTCCACTTCTATCAGAACGTCCTCAAAGCTGTTCAAATCTGCATTTAATACCTAAATCCAGGATTTTCTCTTATAGATTCCAATCAAAAAAATCCTTAAATCTGCCTGAACATGCCACTAAAATCCCATGTGAACAAAGTACATATGTGATCCGTGAAAACATTACGTACCACACTCTGCCTCACCTCTGCCCTCAGCCCTGAACGTGCCATTTAACCGGCTTCCCTCCTCGCTTATGAGCACACGTGATCCTCACAAGTGCAGGAAAACCAGCAGGTCCTTTGCATTCACTACAGAGACACTTGAACACACACTCACATGCAAACAGAGACACTTCCAGTATATTCAGGGCATCAAGGCTTCAGTCCTACTGACACCCAGGGGAACTTGTGTCCTTTGTCAAAGCAACTGGTTCTGCCGCACTGGCAGCTTCAGCTAGGAGGCAGCCGGGCAGTGTGTGTGTGTGTGTGTGTGTGTGTGTCTGTGTCTGTGTATGTGTGTGTGTGTGTGTGTGTGTGTGTGTGTGTGTGTGTGTGTGTGTGTGTGCGTGTGTGTGTGTGGGTGAGAGAATACGAAAGAAAGAAAGAAAGAAAGAAAGAAAGAGAAAGAAATTGTTGTACATGTGCGTTCTGCATTAGCACAGCAGTTGGCTGCCATCTACATAAAATCTGAAAAGGTATCAACACTCACATTCAAACTGTTTGATTGACAGATGGTCCCCTAGCAACAGCGCACCATGAATCATTAGCAACGAGGACGAGATGTATCAGCACTTCATCTGTTATCATGAAAAAAAGGAGGAACCGCAGCCAAAAATGATTGCACTCGATTATAAAAACCCAGTGGGTTCACACTTTTTTCTTGGCATTATTAAATTCGGAGCTCTGCAAAAAAAATAAAAAATAGTAAAAAAAACAGTTGATTCCAGCTCCTTATAAGAATCTTGGCAATGATTTTATTATTATTTTATTATATTTTCATCCATCATGTCCATCAGACTTCAAGAGATGCTTGTCTGAGTTGTAAGAGTGGTACTAGAGGATGCAATCATCACTGAGGGAGCTGAAAAATGTTACTAATGGCACAACATATGTGGAGCATAAAGGGGAGCAGGATGGAGATGTAAGTACGTAAGCGCCAACATGTCACAGAATAAATCTATTCATGCATTGATTTAACCAATTATTTGTGTCTTGTCGTAGAAAGTTAAGTCAACATCCTACAATCTAAATGGCGATTTGATGGACAAAAAAAGATATGTTGTGTTTTCTGGAATGCTGCTGTGTTTTCTGAAGTGTCGTGTTTTGGAATCATTGTTTCGCATTAGAATCATTTTCCATGGTTCCATTATTCATGTCAAGTAAACTGTTTGTCGACTGTACGAATGCAGCTGTTAAATATTTAATAAATGCAGCCTGGCTGTTTGAGGCGACTCCACTTCTTCTCGACGCCCCGGAGGTTGTCTCCGGCGTTTGTGTCGCGGGCCCTCTAACTTTGCTAGTCAGAAACTGTCCTTCTGAGGTTCAGTGATGTTCCTCCATGTGTGTGCGAGTGTGTCTCGTCTCCAGCCTCTGGCATGGTCAGGTCCAATTTCTATCACTGCGCTCTTTGGATGGGCTAAGAAAATGGTTTGCTCTGCCACTGCAATGCACCAGTCATCCATTTTCTCATCTATCTATTCACTTATGAGTTCACGTACCTTTCCTACATATACATCCATCTGTCCATCGATTTATCATCATCATCATCATCATCAGACCTCTGCGTAGGAAATCATCTCAATCCCAGATGGGTATTCTTGCTCCGCCTGCCCTGCAGTTATCGTACCCATAATCCCCGGGCTCATATCACTATAGTTCAGCACATGGTTGCCCTGCTCATCATCCTCATCTGATTTCACAGCCGTATGTGCCCAGCATCTTAATATGTCAGATCTCATCGCATGGCATGAGTCTAAATCCTATTGGGATTGTTCCAGGGGAGCCCACGTGTCGATGCATTGTGTTGATTAAAATAGATTCCCGTCGTACAGTATTTGTTGTTGTGACTCAATACCAATGTTCTGTCCTGTATTAACACCAAGGTAATCCTCGGATTGAAGCGGACACCCGGAGAAAGATTCAACGCCTCTGTGTGTTGACGTCGGGACAAAACACACTGAAAATGTCAGCAGCAATGGCAGCTCTATCTTAGAAGATCAGAGTGAACTGCTTGTGTTTGTCGACGCGGGCTTATAGAACGCAGAAGAACAATCTACAGGCAAAATGATAAGAACTCTACCATTGTGTATTTACATATACTACCAAAACTGTAGGAATACAAAGCGGGTTGTGGTTTGATAAAATGTACCTATTTACAAATCCAGCAGTTAAGGGTCAACATTATTAAATGTTTGGAGTCAAGTTTGTGTTCATTTAATGAATTTAGGTCCAATGTTCACTCACTTTTAGCTCCCGTTTTGGTCTTCACCACCTACTTTGGGGCAATATCTCCCTTTTTGCTTTAGTATGTTCACCAGCTAACTGCTAACTTTGTCTGTTGTCCATTTTGGTACAGTTAGTCAGTTTTTTTGCTGAAACAACTCAATAAGAACGGACGATTTATAGACCAACAGCTAATTGATTGATCAAGAAAATAATCCAGGAAATGGCTAGTTTTTGGTGACATAAGTCTGACATAACTAGTGTTTCTTTTAATAGCATGGAGCCTGTTTTTAGATATTGTATCCGTAAAGGCAGACAGGAAAAGATTAGGATTTACAAAAAGGATTACACTCTGATAATTCACGGTCAACTTTGGAACTGTTGAGGTTTTCCTGTGATTTAGTTTTCCTCCATTTTAATTAGATTGTTTTGTAAAAGTTGTTTAATATAACAGCATTTAAGTAAGTACATTTGGTTTGTCTTTCCTTATTTTAAGAAAGGCAACTGAATCATTGGTTGGAGTTAAAAACGCTCGACCAAATCACAGCAAATAGAGTCCAAAAGATAGAAGTAGACTCATATCTGAACTTTCAAAATGTTCTCCAACAACTTTTCTAAGACTATTTTCTGTTCCATTTCAAAATCTCCATAGAAACATCAAGGTTAATATTTCATCTGTCCCCTTTCAGATGACAGCTTGCAGGATTAGTAAGGGAAATACAGCATCCCTCCATGACTCAGTGCCGTCTGCTCATCAATGTGTAATACGTTCTCCCTCATGTGTGATGTGTTTTTCTATCATGACCCTGCAAAAACAAAAAAAAAACTAAACTTCCTTGCAAATAATACTCGTGTATCTACGTGGTACAGTATCTTTCTTTTTGTACACTAACAAAGCAGGAACACAGTGTTTGAGCCCAGAGGAGTCAGACACTGTCAAAGTTCCTCACCAAACGCAAGTCTATTCATCATTGGTTTTTGCCAGGAGGCGATGTGTACCCATTACTGGCTGCATTGACCACATGAGCAGAGAGGGTCAGGCGATATTTTCCATTAGGAACATGGGGCTGCTTTGTGTGGAGCAGCTTTAGAGTTACGGGCCAAAGCTTTTAGAGCATGCTGAACACTTACGGGAGGTTTATTGTTCCCACGACACAGGAGTGCTTCAGTTATGGCTGTCGGGCGTAAAGTCTTCACATAAAAGAAGATGGTTAGACAATCAAGAGGAAGAGAATTCAAAGGGACTGCTGCTTTTCATCTGAGATGACATTTATTTATGTCGAAGTACAGCATCCTTTCTTTTTGTTCATTACCTTTAACATTACGCTTGTACAACAATCTCCTACTACATGCTAAAAAACAAAACAAATATAGGAATCCTGTTTTATGCAGAGCTTATGAATGTTTGCAGTTCAAGAAAGAGGAACCCATCCACCTTTAGATGATCCTCCTGAAAGATTTAGACAAAGAAAATGGAGAATGGAGTTCGCAGATGGCTTTACAAACACCTATATTTAAAAATAATAATTGGAATATATCTCAAAGGTTTTCTTCTAAACAATCCAAAAACTAAAGAGGGATATTGACTCTATTTTATAATGTCAAAGAAAAGAGAATTCTGGATCCATCTCGTTATCTGGATCTGCACCAAAAGTTAATGTGTTCTATTCTGGACAGAAACCCATCTTCCATCGAAGTGTTGTGAAAATCTGTTCAGGAGTTTGTGTAATCCTGCTGACAAACCAACCAACCAACACTTGTCTTCAATGCCATAATCCATTTGTCACCAAACACCCTCAGAAGTAGGGGTGTGAATCTTTGGCAATGTCACAATTCAACTCGATTACGTATTACCTTAGTTTTGGTTATTAGGACGTTCTTCTCAAGGCTTCCGCATTCTCCTTCTGAACCCCTAAATCTTTCTCTGAGACTTTTGGCTTTTATTGAGTTCTGTTGTTAGTCGAGAGGGCCAACGGCTAAAAATTGGATGTAGGACAGAACCTTACAGGAAATTCAACAGATTTGAGCAGCCAGGCTGCAGGAACAAATTCACTGAAGATACAAGATTAAACTTTGTGACATTTTCAACAGGAGACCAACTTGTCTTATCAGTTATCTGTTATTTCTCTGCCTGCTCTAATCTGATCATTTATTGCATCACTTATCTGTTGAATAAAGAATTCAAATGCAACCTTGTGTGTGAAGCATTATGGGTTTTTTTCCACATAACACCTTGGGGCAAAGGAATAGGAAAAAAACAAATATTCTTCTGCTGTAAACTAGGGTAAAAGATGGAAAGGAAGGAAACAATAAAAGGATTTACTGTTCTCATTGAATGAAAGAAATGGACCAAAAAACCTGTTTCAAATGGTAAATGTTATTGCTGCTTTGTATGGAGAAATCTGGGTTGTGATTCAGCAGAGTGAGTAAAATGCTTCAGTGTTGTATCTTTATTAGAGTTCCTGGCACCAAGCTCATGAAGAGGACAGCCTTAAAGTAAGAATTATCACTTTCTGTGGCCCAAGTTAAGTGCATTTAAACAGTTCTTAATCTTACTTACAGCCTCAAAAGGCGCTAAAACAGCCACACTATCAAACAATAAATTCTAATAAAAACAACACTACATCAACAATCACCAGTTTGATTAAAATGTATCTATCAGCAGCAAGTTGACAGCTACTTGCCATCACAGCTAAAGGCGATACCAATACAAAGGGTGGGGTACACTGAACACAAAGATAAGTTCTGACAAGATCTTAGTCAGACTACTGTGCTTATTTTATGTAGTATATTGTTTGACTAGCGTCTTTGATATCGGAGCATCTCAGTCCGACTGCTTGTTTAAGTTATTATTGATCTGTCAAAGAACTGGCTTCAAAACTGGTTCCAGAGTGGCACCAATACCTTGCTGGTCTAGAGCCAAAAAAGGCTTACATCAGGGGCTGGGGGCGGGGTTATCGTGACCAAGGACCAATTCAAGCTGCTCATGACTCATGTGACTCTTTAGTGGAAAAGCAAACCAATTCTTTAAAGGTTTGCTTGTTAAACAAGCATTAGAAGTTGGTTTGCTTTGGCTGAAAAGGGGTATAAAGTAGACAGAAATGTAATGGTAACTATCATCAGCATAGGAAGGAAGTTTAATGCCAAACGTTGTAGACACAATAAAGGAGTGGGCCTAGAACATTGCCTTGTGGAACACCAGATATTATGCACAAACACTGATGTTATTTCTTGAATCTTTTGATATATCTATCTTTTAAACTGAAACAACTATACTTGCATGGTAATCTGCTGATCTGACAGTGATTCAGGCAAAATGTCTGAATGTAAAGGATCTAAAACCGAGCAAAAGCTATTTCAAGGAATTGTTGTTGGACTGATAACTATTATGTTTGTTGGCTGGGCTCCAGTTGTCTGACAGTCAATGATTACATGGAAAGTCATCGATTGAAGTCTGGCAGAATTAGCTCCAAGCCAATATGACCCATCACATACAGCTCCATCACTTAACCAATTAGAATATTTCATTATGTTCTAGCTGAAATAATAGTTTCTGATTTTTAACCTCAGTTAAGGACAAATGTATGCAACTACAATTACAGTAAAACTGGTAAAACTGCTCTGATAATATTTGACTTTCTGAGTTTCTGGGACTCTTGTTCTATGGAAAACACATCTAAAACATTAATGACATGCCAGAAATTCCATAAAATTGGAAATTTCTATACGCATCAACATTTTTTTCAACAAAATGGGTACGAATGGGGTCAGCTCAGCCCCCTTTTGTCGCCACACTCCATCAACAATCAGCTGGATTGACTATCACTGTGATCTCCCTCACTATCTCCTTCACGCCCTTCTGCCTCCATTAGGACCCTGGCACCCTGATAGGACACATTGGTGGCTATGAGGACAAGCTCTGGTAGGGGTGGGGGTCTGCGCTTGGTGGACTGACCTGGGTTCATCACCTTGCTCGAGGCCATGGGCGGGGGGTCAGTCAACTTATAGGGCTCTGGAAGCAGCCCCAGCCCTTAGTGTGCCCGTAATCTGCCATCTTGGTCCTCAACTCCCAGACTGCACCTCCTTTCTCCTGATAAGGAGCTTCCCCACATCTTAACCGGTAAGCTGATTGACCTTGGACCTCAAGCAGTGCTTTGTAAAACAATTTAAGAGTGAGAATCGCTACTATCAAACGAGATTTATTTTTAGGCTTTCGCCTGATGGAAGATTACAAATAATGTCGATTTGTTCAGTTTTTCATTCAGATGGCTTATTAAGGCCCTTTTAGCCATTAATACTGCTCCATCAAACAACGTTTGACGGATTAAGTGTCATTTCTCAAAGGACAGAGTGAATTTAGCAGTAACAAGGATTAGACTTTACTCAATTATACAAGAACGTTATATAAACTTTTTTTTTTTGCTGGTGCCACCAGTCTTGGTTTTTGGTTTTTGAAGGTGAGCCAACAGTGTCATTGGAATATAAAGCAGATTTCTTCTGACGTGGTGCTCTATTTTACCCCAACACACTCTTCCTTTTATGATTCAATGTGGAGCAAATTTAATGCTCTATTTGTAGTTTCTCCCATGGGCCATTTTACAGTCGGGTGGGTAGGTAAAGGCATGGTTACTATTTTGTGTAGGTACAAAAGTCATTGAAAGCCTCATTACTGGTTTGATGCAAGACTAAGACTGGCTTTTGTGTGGAGAGCATCTGTGCAAGATGAAAACAATCGACAATGAGGAGAAACACATTCCTCATTGTCTGCGTTGCCCCTAATCCAGACAGCACAACCCCACTGTTTGCTTTCCCCTGGCAGCTCCCTTAAACGTTCTGCTGCTGCCGTCAAACCCTAATAATGTCAGATTAAGCTCTGCACACAACTGTCCATCTGACATGAGGCCTGGATTTGTGCTGGATTGGAAAATCTGGATGGGACGCCTCCAAAGCTCTGTAATTCTGCACGTACACACTGACAGATCGACACACACACACACACACACACACACACACACTCGCACAAGCACAGAAGCAGATTAAAAAGCAGTGAGGCTGGAGAGGATATGCATGTCATGGTGGTGTGTTTGTGCACTGTTGGGGTTGTGTGCATGTATAAGTGTGTGTGTGTGCGTTTGGTTTGACCTCTACTTCTTCTAGGTGTTTGGTTGCGTCAAGCCCAAAAAGTTCCCCAACTGTCCTGAGTGTTTTAAATCTAAGACGAGCATTATTTGACCAAGAAGCTCGATCATAATTTGATCAGGAAGCTCGAACATTATTTGACCAAGAAGACGGGTTATTTTTGTGTGATCAACAACGACAAGGACGGTAGCTTGGTGGATTTCAGGGGTGCTCAACCCTCCCCTGGGATAGCTGAGCCCCCTGAGGGCTACGATTCTGATTCAGACCACCTCATCCTCAGACATGCCCCCACGATGCCCGCTTGCCTCACTGGGCATGCCCCCCTTTTGTTGCAGCTGAGCGAAGGGGGGGAAGCGGCTGACAGGGCGGTGGGTGATGGTCACCCAGATTACGCCTCATCATACGGCCTATTTACACTTGACACCAAACAGTACAGCAAACAGAGTATCGCACCGCCACGACAAAAACCGTGCTCACTGAGGATGCCAGTCGGCTTCGTTTCATCATATAATTTCGAGAACGGTCACGTGTTTCTCCGGTCGCTCATGTGACCCTGTGGTACGGACCAATCGGGTGGCAGAGTTCGTCCTGGGCAGAGCGAAAGGAAGAAAAAAATCATTTTCCCTTTGCGATTTTTAATCTTGCAACGGCGAAAGTGGTTGTCATCTACGGTATCCTGCGCTACATAAAGGTAAACTCTCTTTTTATGGAAAAAATTTGGCTAATCTTTGATGTGCTTTCACATTTTCTCCCTGAATTTTAGTAATCAAATGCATAATTCATTTTTTATTTAAGAAAAAAAAAATGAACATGGTTTCTGGACTTCCTAAAGCATGAAACTGTTGAAAACTTGCATTAAATACAGGTCCACGCAGAGTTGGGCAACACTATTCAATAATTAATTAACTTGACGACTTATCCACAGCAGAGAATGATCACTACCCTGATGATGAGCTGAGACACTTATTGACTCGTTATCTAATCTGGCTACTGGAAGTCGATCAAGTTTATATTTTCGGAAGTTATATTCTGCATGCAGAGTGGAAATATTTGGGTTTTCCCAAGAGAATTATCAATTTCATGGTCAGTCGATTTTGCTCACGGCGGTCTCTTGATTATCATTGTTTGGGTGTTCATTGTCTTGGCTTAGATTCAAGCATGAGCGGTTTTAATGTTGAAGGGATATCCCCAAAATTAGAACATAAAACAGATGAATGATAACTGAAGGAACTGCTGTTGATCTTCTGCTAACTACGAAGCTGGGCTGACCATTTTCACTGTAGGATTGATACCAAAGGTGGAATAGATACAAGATCGTTATTCCAATTATCGTCACACTGATATTAGTGCCGCCAATGGCCTTATAGACCAGAAATGTCATCGGTCATTACTTCAAATCTAAGCGCTGTTTGAGTTGAAATACGCCGATGAATAACTCCTTTGTTTGTGTAAAAAGCTCATCGCTTGGCAGTGAAAGTCTGGCGGTATGTGGAGAAACCAAAAATAGAGCAGTCGGTGGTTTGTGAGGAATGATGAGAACGAGGCGATAAAGGGGGGTGAAACCGACGAAAACCGGACGTGCTTTTCGACCTGTTCTGCATGACTGCACGGCGAATCCTCGGCGTATGGAAGCCATGACTTTGTGACAAGCGGTGATCTCACATTACAAATTGTGGCAAATCTAAAATGGCCGACTTAACGCTCGGCTCTTAGCACCGCATTCGCAGCACAACATGGTGTGCCTGCATTGTAAAGTCTCACTGGAACCCCCCACCCCCCCACCCCCCCTACACTCGCACTATTTTAAGCCGACACGTAGTACTCTGAGGTACTTTTAAAGCTACTTGGTCATAGTTGGTCTTCTCTGCCCTTTGCGTTCCCTGATTTGACTGGTCGCGGTGAGGATGTGCTGGCCGGAGTTTTGATTGTGATTTAGGCTGAGCTATCAGGATGCTGGGCTGCTGATGTGGGCTGACAGCTCTTGAGAGCACTGTCATAGTGGCGTATAGGAAGGCCGATGGGGTAGACGCCCCCCCTCCATCGCTCCGCCGCACCGCACCACATACAACAAAAGCCTGCGCCAGACGAGACAAGAGCTGCTCATATACCAGGGCGAAATCCTCAGGACTCCTCTCGATTTCTTCTCCTCGATCTGCCCACAGTTACTACTCCTGACAGGGGCGAGCAATTATTTGCGATTCTTTTTGTATGCATTCCCCGCCGCAAACTTTGTCTAAGAGAGAGAGGTCGCTTAACTGAATTTCACGAGTTGAAAGAGGCCTGCGAGTGAGAAGTTCGCCCATGCGGAACGGAGATGCTTTGAACAGATCCCGTGAAAACATATGGATCAACGAGGTCACCCTCTGTGCTCCCCCTCTGCTGCCCTATATGCACGCTAATTTCCCTTTTGTTCGCCCGTAATTGGAGCACAAACACGTACGTGAGGAGGTCTCTCTGGCCGTGGGTCTGACACATTGGCTACGTTACAAATAAACCTCTTTCTTACGGTTGAGTTGATTGGCTGAGCACATCTGCAGTCCAATTTTTTGCAAAGCCGCCTGTTCCTGCACCAAGTCACTGTCTAATTCTCGCTTGAGGATTTACACGAGGCTCCATGTGGTTTGGCTGCACTCCAATGAGAATACGTAAAATAATCTGATGTTTTCATGGGTTGGAAACATTGCGAAGCATACTGAGATCGAGATTTAAAAGGCTCAGAGACATTTAGAAATGGATTCTGCATCCATTTTTACCTTTTTAATCTCTTTGAAAGTCGGTTATTTGATATTTGCACACAGTTTGCCCTGTAAGCGACCTTAACTTGTGCTGCTCTTAACCAAAACGTGTCCTTGTCAACTTTGTGAGTCACTGCCCTTCACTGAGAAACAGAGACTTGATCTCTCAAAGACAAGGCTCAAATTTACAGCACAGTTTTAAAAGATTGAGAATGCAGCCGTTTAACTTTGCTGTAAAAGGTCAAAGAGCTCAGACTCGGACGTCTCCTTTAACAACATGTGAACAGTGCGGAGAGACTTAGTTTGGGATTCATTAGGACTATTTTTAAGGGCAAGTGCGATCACTGTTCGAGTGTTTGTCGAAATGCAAAAACATCACACACGAGAAACAGGACGACTTCCTTCGAATTCAAAATTTTGTGAGTTTACTCCACTTTGCAAAAGACAAAGAGAATTTATGGTTCAATATTGCCGTAAACGAAGAGTTTCGCGCTTCAGCTGCAGATGCGTTTGGCGAATCATCGGCCTCGCAGCTCGTACAGTCATGAAGGGTTTTATATCAAAACATCATAATGACATATCTGTAGATATGTGGATTAGGATGGAACAGATGACAGGAGCTTTGGCCTAGATTAGACCGCCGGCCGTCCATTTAATGATTTTCCTTACAGGATTTCAGATGTCTCTCTCTTTCTCTCTCTCTGTGTGTCAGCCGCTTTATTGACAATGTGACTCTGCGCTGCTTGTACAACAACATAATGATATAAAAAAAACAACATTTTTAAATGACTAACACCCTGAAAAAAAACAATCAGATATCAGGCCGTGCTCTCATTTTTTTTTTTATAGTACTCGGAAGAAGATCCGATGCAATCACTGAATGTTGTTTATTTTAGAATCCCATATTTGCAGATTCGGTCCAAAGACTAATATATCTTGCTTGTTATTCCCGTGACATAAAAAATGCTGCAGAACGTGCACAAGAATTGACTTTTATGTCTTTTTCTTAAAATGTGTTACTTTTTATTATCGTTTTTTGGAGTTTAGATCAATAGTTATGTGATTTCATGGCCTCAGTTTACATGGATGAGGATCTAATGGAATCACAAGTATCTCATATTTACGATTTCAGATAAAAATACCAAACTTTCATGTCTTGCGTGAAAATGTAAATGTGAATGCATCGATAAAGAATACAATTAGAGGTTGCACTCAGAGGTTGATCCATATTTTCCTCTTAAAATACAAACGTCAACAGCTCATGAATGAATTAACCAACATTTCGTACGTATATATATGAGGTGTTGGATTTGTTTTCTGCATCTAAATTCGGTAAAAATGGATTCAAACTGACTGAATCAAGTAGAAATGAAAACAGGAAATGTTATTATCTGCATGAAGTAGCTCACATTTAATGTTTCAGTCCAGACAACCAAAAAGTTTTATACCTAGCATGAGCACTAAACATATTTTAAAATGTCCCTAAATGCGAATTTTGAACTAGAGGCTTGATTCACAAAGGTAGTAGAGAGACGATGACACCAAAGAGTGACTCTGGCCATCAATTAACTCTTAAAATCCAAACAAATAACAGCTTTGCACCTGAAAAAAAATCAAAAAAATGGGATTAAAACTTAAAGTTTACGTTTCCAACTCCCAAAACTGCAACAACTGATGAAGGAAAGGTGTTTCAAAGCTTTGATTTTATTTATACTTTATTGTGAGTTGCGCTCTGCAGTGTTTTCACGCTCCAGGTCGAAGGGTTGGAAGCACGTTGATGGT
>CAEMYA010000048.1:19706-51020 GCA_903131615.1 Diplodus sargus | reverse complement strand
ATCAAGTCCTGCCACGCAACAGTCATAACACATTTATTCTCATTATACTATTAAATACCAGGATGTCAAGGAGTGCCTCGCAAAGGGAGAATAAATACATGTCAGTACAGAGTTTGACCATGAGAGAAAAGAAGCAGGTGTATCCCCCATAAGCCTCAGCTGTTGACAAACTCAAACTCAATGTTAGAGTAGCATTCCGGAAGACGGTTCCAGACATCTGACACTCAACCATGATCTGAAAGTGAACTTATTTAAACTGCTGAGTGGTTCATCATGCCTCTACAAAGGCTAATCGTTAGCATTTAACTTGTTATTAGTGGTGCAGGCTACAGAACTGTGAGCTTATTGATTAAATGCATCTCGGTTAAATGCGTCTTGGGCAACCCTATCAGCAGACATCGACGCTGGAGGATGCTGCAAAAACCCTCAGACTACATTAAGAGACTGTGGTAACACAGCATCTGTGGATGGCTGTGGTTACGTTAAGGGAAAAACTGAGGTTACGGTTAATAAAAAAAAGCCAACATTAATTACAGGACATTATTTCTGGTCTCCAAGTTGTGGGTGTCCAATATGGTTGTATATCCTGGAGATACTGGGCCTGTGTTTTCTTTTTATGTACAGTCTTTAGACCTCTGACTCTGCTCGTCTTTGTACTAATGATTCAACCAGGAGAGTTTAATTTCCATTCAAGGCCTGGAAGTGCTCCAGCTGCCAGCCATCTAATGTTCTCTGTGCAGAAAATGAACCGGACTGCCCAAAATAACTCCCTCCGGAGCCGGTTATTAATACCAGTATAAAAAAATGATGTGACAACCAGCTTCTTAATCACCTCCGAGGCTTACAGTAAAAATCTGACACGATATCTGACCCGACATTCAACATTAGCCGATGATCAGATAATCTGCTGTACTGGAAAAAGATGCAAGTATTAATTTGTTATTTCATTAATCTTTGCTGTGGTATATCTAGACAGTGGTGAGCTCAGGGTGCACAGACAGCACAGGCGTCTTTTGCTGCATTTTTTTAGGGCACCAGGGTCGGCCGATCGCCCCTTGAGTCCACCAGTGTATCCAACCATACGCTGGGGCAAGGGCGGACAAAATCTTGGGATGAAACCCGGAAAAACAAACAGCAAATCGAATGAGCTAAACACTGTGCATCAGACTGAGCTCTCCTCAAGTCTATTTACCTCCAATAAGGGCTCAATAAGGGTTTGTCCAACTGGGCCCGTCCAAAATGTAAAGGCATCCACTGCCCCTGTGTTTGGCTTGGCATTAAATTTGGCGCGGGTCCACGCCATCACTCAGCAATGCTGTAAGCGGCTTACAGACAACCTTCTCTATAATGCAACAGAGGGATGTCAAAGCAATGAGGGAGACGAGGTGCAAATGTAAAAGTTGCTGCACACGTCCTGAGGTAGCGAGGAGTCACGGGAAGCCGCTTGGACACGCGGGCCACAGTGGTACAACATGCTGTGTCCTACCTCGTGAGGAAAATCCAAAGTCAGACAGTCTCTGCAGCGGGGAGGCGGATCACATGTAGCCAGCGCGGCTCTGGAGAGGTCAGCGCATACTGTAGGGCAGCATAATGCTGCTTTCAGCGCGTGACTTCACAATGTCATTTATAATAAACCTGACATGACATGCAGATGGGACAGGATGATGTCAAAACTAAAGCTTTGTTAAAAAGAAATACTACTGTGGTGCAATTTATCGATTGCATGATGTCTAAATATGAATTATGTCATGGCAGAATCACTCAGTGTGTGATGCTTACCCGACAAAGGTTCCCTGAATTGGCTCGGCTCCATATCATTGCGAGGAGCATGAATTTATTTAAGATGGCTTACCACGCAGGAACGTTGCCAAGAGTCTGACAAGATGAGTGAGGGTGTTAAACAAACGCCTTGGCAGGTTTCACGTAGTTTAAACACCAAAGAATGTGAAGTAAATCTATCGGCCTGATTACCCAGGAGCAAGAGAAACAGTAGCGTGAGGTTGTTTTGTCATTTATGAGTCCGCTCTGTGATTTCCAGTGCGCTCGCCATAAAGCAAACTCGTGCCCGCTGAAATGCTTCAGTAGTCCATACAATCAATGGTTCTGCCTTTCAGCAAAATTGACAGGGCTGAACTCTGCACATTTAATCATGCAGATGCTTTGAAAAAGCGCTGGCTGCATTCAGGTGGTCTTTAGGTCACGGCGGTACGGCTGGGAGTACCTTCAAAGATCTTTTGTCGGTGTGGGCGTGAAGGGCTTCATATTGAAGTCCTCCATCAGGGCAGGACAATTGTAATCAATGTTTATGAAGAATGACAGAAAGAGGCACGCAGGGCAGACAATCAGTCACAGGCAGGAGCACAAGGAGAATAAAGCAGTGGTAGGTTGCCAAAATGGGGTTCAGGGACTTTAAGGGATGCTTAGAGAGGACTTAGACTCTCTAAACACCTATTTTCTACCTCAGTTATGTCATTTTAGTGATTTTAGTGATGAGGCTACACGCTAATATTCAGTGTCTTGTACCAAAAGACTACCAGCATACAGCTTAACAACACTGCTCTTTAAATGTACCCTTTTCCTGCCCTTAAATGCCTCTTAGGGCTCATCGGTGTGGCGTTATTGCACTACACATTAAAGTTAACTTCCCTTGTAATGTACTTCAAACAAATTTCGACACAGATGAAAATATAAATTAAAGTAAATGTGCGAGGGGAGGCAGAGCAGACATCCTAAAAGACATTAAAAAAAGAGGTTTAGATGTCATTCAAAGGTGCAAGTGAGCATGAAATTTAAATGTGATACCTCGGTGGGTGCAGTGGAATGAGCAGATGCTGTAGATGATAACAGTGTGACACACAATGAGGCCATAACGAAAAAAAATCATTTTCAATCCTATCTAATATTTTTTTCGAAGAATTCAGTCAATCATTTAGTCTCGTAAACACCTGCAATGAAGTTAAGTGTCCATCAAAAGTTAATAAAGGCCCAAAGTTTTCTCACTTCGGATGAATAAAGACAGAGCTAGCTTGGCTCAGTCCAAAAGGTAAGAAAATCAGCTGCCAGCCCCTCTAAACCTCACTAATTAACACATTACATCTTGTTTTTTAAATCCATAAAAAACTGGAGTATAAAAACAACAACAACAAGAGGTTATGTGGACCGGTGGTTGCATGGCAACTGTATAATGGCAAAAAAGCACGTAACCCTCCTACTGAACAGCAAATTGTCCTATAATGCTTTTGTTCAAGATATATACATGTAACGTGCTCATTAGTGAGCTTTAGAGGTGCTGGCAGGTGGATTTAAACTTCACCTTTGCATAGAACCTCGCTAGCCGTTTTCCCCTTGATTCCAGTCTGTATGCTAAGATACGCTAATCCACAGCACCTGATATGTACCTCGTAGAAGCAGGCAAACCTTAGTTTAGGTTAAAGTTAGCGAGTGTGTCGGCCCTGCTTTGCAACGCTCTTGACTAGTAGAAAGCAATCATTAGCTATACACCTTAGCTTTATGTACTATAATAGCAAGTAAAAGTCCTGCATTGAAAATATGAAGAAGAAGTGGCCAAATATCAGCAAATTGTTCTCAAAGAACCAAAAGTCTAAGTATATATTACGCAGTCAAGCAGTTAATTACAATATGTGATTTTATTGGACTATTGCAACTGGTGCTGCAATGTGGAGGTAGCACTTTACTGTCGTAGCTGGTCAAAGTGTCATCATTTTGATATGGTTATTTTAATGCGTTATTTTACAATGTGATCATCACAGCATCTAAAAGTCTTAATCAGCAAAGCAGGCTAATTAGGTTGTGGTAAGCCAATAAATGTAGGAGAGTAGCCGACAAAGTAGCCGATGTCACTCTGAAATATGTGTAAAAGTGGCAGAAAATGGAAATAATCAAGTAAATTACACCTTAAACTCGTACTGATTATCAAAATGACAGCTTTTATTGCTAAATGAGGTTTATATAGACCCAAGTTAATTGCTGTGGCAGTGTTTTCAATCAAGCCCTCTGTTAAATGAGGCTTTGACATAAGGTAGGAGATGAAGACATTTTATTGATATTATTGGATGATTATCTCTGAAGACGGTGTACTGTTAATAAAGTTACCCCGGTGACTCACAGCGTTAGCAAGGATCTTAATTCACAGAGGGAGAAGAAGGAGAGACGCGACCACAGCGGTGCAACTCGCACTGCTGCGCCTCTGCGCATATCCACACACACACTCACACTCACACTCACACACTCACACTCACACTCACACACACCCCGGCAGACACACAGCTGCTGCAACCCTGCACTGACAGGAGGTTGTAAACTGCGATCTAACAGTTGGATCCGGACCCTTGAGCAGGCTGTATTCTCTGGACATCACTGCTGCTGCGGGACGTTAATTTCTTAAGGATGATTTGTGGTTATTTATTTTTCCAGGATGTCTCCTCAAACAAAAGGATCTACCCCCTGTGACTGCATGCTGCTCTGAGCCGGACAGAGTGAAGCTGTCAGGTAGGTGCACTCTCAAATAACAACTCACTTTTTATACTTCTTCTTATTGCCATGATTGAGTTTATCCTGAAACAAGTCAATACTTCAGGTGTGAGAGCCGAGAATCTTGGAGCTTGGTCTCTAGCTGTAGTTATTATTAGATTAGTTTGGTGACAACCAATTAATTCATGAATTTTTTAGTAATATCCTTAATGGAATATTAGGAAACTATGTAAAGTGTTCTTTTAGAGCAGTAGCTACTCTTCATTACGATCAAGCTGATGATCATTATCTAGATTGATGAGTCTGAGCATCTTAATGTCCAACCTACAGTCTGAAACATGAGAATATTAAATATATCATTAAAAAGGCTCAGACAAGAAGCTCATGTTTTATTCCAGAATGAAACACTTAAATTCTGGCATTTTTGGTTATCAACCTACTGGCTAATTTCTAGATTGATTAGTTAATTAATTGTCTGGGTTATGGACCAAGATGTTGTTTTCCAAGAGCCTAATGTGACATTTAATGTCCAACTAACGGTCCAAAACACAACAACATCCTTTTTTTAATCTTAAAGGTTGAAAACATGCAAAAAATCATATGTTGAAGCACAGAGGAGACTTGAAACAGTTAAATTTAACTTCAAACTTTAACGACCAATTCATGATTAAAATTGATGCATTTCAATCTTCTGGCGACAGACAAATTGATGAATTGAATGAATCGACTGTTTCAGCTCCAGGTGGTTTTTATCTCCCTAATTGTCAAATGAAGCAGATTTACTAATGCAACAACACATTTATTTCCATAAAATCTCCTCCTCTCTGATATATTGTGATTGGCTATCCGACTCTATTAGTATTTCAGTAATAATCCTACACTGATGTAGTGAGACATTTATCTTATCAATATTCATTCTGGGACACCTGGAGGCATCAAAAAACTGACATTCAACATCTGATCAAAAAGCTGTTTGCTGCTTATCAGCCGCTCTTTGTACCGTTATCATCCAGCCGAATGCATTGTGTCCTGATGTCGTTTTAATTTGCATTCTGACCTTCACTGCTCTCACGTGCACGACTGTAAATCTTATAGAGTGCGGACAGGTTGTTTTATTTAATCACAAATCACTGTTTCAAAGTTCATCTGCTGCATGTTGATGAGCTCACACCTTGTTTAACGGCTTGTCGTTCTCTCACAGGGACAGACTTTGAGTGAAGGCAGCCGTATTGTAGAAACACGCTATTATTATGATAATCTTGAACTTTACTAGCTACCTCTCAAAGGAGGAAGGCATCTGAAAGGAGACAAATGTGTGGGAAATTCTCTGAATATGTGCTGCGAGATGATGTTGACAGAAAATCAACAATGGCATGTTAGTTTGAAGAGTTTTTCCCGATTCACATCATCAGAGGTTTTAATAGTGTTTTTGGACAGCAAAGCGCCAACAGAAGACTATCTGGGTTGTACAATACAAAACAAAGGAATTCCTACATGTGAACTTTCTGCAAGGACTTGACATTTTCCTTATCTCACCTCCATCTTCTCATCACTATCTCTTTTCTCAATTGCAGGTTTCTTTCATGAGCACATGCCCTCCCACCCTGGATACACAGTTATGACTCCTCCTGTCGAAAACTTGCCTTCCTCCTCCTCGACTGTGCTGCACTTTGACATCTCATTTAACTAGTATGCAAACCTTTGGACACTTGCTCCTTTTGTGTTGGATCGGGACTCTGTTTTCCTTAACTGTCACGGTATATGATGAACGATAATGTCCGAGTGAATGTTGGAAAGCGCCCTGAGAATGAATCCTTAGAGACTGAGTCCATGTTCAGACAGACTTTAGATCTGGTTCATGTGAATGAGGCCAGCTCGGCGATGAAGCGGTGATGCCAATGAGAGGGATCATCTGCCAAGAAAGTTGAACCGAGCTAGACTTTTGCTGGAACATAATACAACGTCATCCAGCGGAGCACTGCATCAGCAAATCAAATGCGTTCAAGTGGACATTCCTGTGCTAACTTCCCAGAGCTGTAGAGGATCATAAAGCACTGTGCAGTGTTTCGACATCTGATCTCACTCAAACTGGACCTTCTGGATTGTACTTGGATGTCTTACAGGGACCTAAAGCAAAACAGCACCACCAACGCAACGCCAACAAAACGCAGGGCTGATTTCAGTCTGAGCACTCTCTAATGGGGGCCTCTCAAAGGTCATCCACAAAACCTCCTTCCTGTCTTCCTCTTTCATTTGTGGGAACATTCTGGCTTCTGTCGGTGATTATGACTGCGCAGGCTTGCCCTAAGATCTGTCACTGCACGGACAGGAACGGTGTGGTGGTGCAGTGCACCTCGCGCAACTTGGAGAGCATCCCGCCGAACTTGCCGAAGGACACCGTCGTTCTCTTGCTGTCATCTAACCGGATCAGACACATCCCAGAGGAGGCCTTCACGGACCTCCACCGCCTCAGGGAACTGGACTTGTCTCACAATGCCATCGAGAGCATGGAGGTCGGTGCCTTTCAAGGAATTTCAGAGAGCCTGCGGACGATGGATCTTTCAAACAACCACCTCAGCAGCCTCCCGAAGGACACCTTCACCAAGCTCCATGCCCGCGTCCGCCTCTCCCACAACCCCTGGCACTGCGAGTGCTCTTTGCAGGAGGTGCTGAGGGAGCTGAGGCTCGACCCCGAGACGGTGAACGAGGTGAGCTGCTACACGTCGGTGCAGGAGGAGTACGTTGGACAGCCGGTCATCCAGGTCCTGGACTCAGGAATCAACTTCTGCAATTTCCACCACAAGACGACAGATGTGGCCATGTTTGTAGCCATGTTCTGCTGGTTCTCCATGGTGACTGCATACATCATTTACTACATCAAACACAACCAGGAGGACGCCAGGAGACACATGGAGTACCTCAAGTCCCTGCCCAGCTCTTCACACATTAGCAAGGACTACGACACAGCCAGCAGTGTGTTCTAGTCACAGCTGTACCAATGAATTTAAATTAAAGTGCACCGATCAATATGTTTACAGCATATAAAGAACATTGACAGCTCTGCAGCGAGTGAGAAAACTCTATGACAGACGCTGCAGAAGGCACAAAGACATAAGGAAGATGTTTAAAAATCACCATGAAGTGTGGGGCAAAGATTAGCACCAGACTCTTTAAAAGCTACAAAATCAGACAGTAACTTTGAATGTGTGACCAGAAGTTTAAAGCAGTCTTGATTTCCCTCCTTCAGTGATAACAAAATAGGTGGCAGATCATTATTTCTCACTAAAATATATGTATAATACAAAAAAGAACCTCAGATGGGAAACTCCACCAAAACGCCAAACGCTTTTGCATTTTATGATGTGTTTTAAGAGTTCACGGGGAATTCATCCACCCAGTGAGGCAAACTGGAGAGCCACTTTAGTGTCAGTCAGATTTTGGGGAAAATTAGCTACCTGAAAAAGAATCCCTGCAGCTTTAGAGAGGGACAGCCTGTAGAAAAATATCACTTTTAAGGATGTTTATGTGAGAACGTAAAGTTTTATGATGCATTTCAAGAAAGTAGAGCCACACTGGGGACTTGTGAAGGGTAGCAGAGAAAGAGGTAAAAGTGATATTTAGATGTATCATCTGTTCTTATGTGTATTGCTTCTTAATGTGAAGAGTTTGTATGTTTAATAATCCACAAAGGATCTAACCCAGTGGTGCAGACTTGGTGGCATTGAACTCCTCTGACACCTTATATTAAAGGTGTATCAGCTGCCAGGAAAAACATTTCACGCTTGAACAATTGTCACCTCACGTATTGTTTTCCCTCAAAAGGTAATAAGTGTCACTTCTGAGGGTGCAAATAATCAATTCCTGTCATAGAACGCTTCGATTAGATGACCCTGTCTCAGCTCAGAGGTTTATATAAATTGCACTTGCGTAATCTTTCTCAAGATAGTACAAAGTAGTTTTGTGAAATTCCGACATGCAGTTTTAGGATAAACATTGTGAAGGAGAACGGATCACAAACACTCACACATTCAGACAACTTAATTAAAGTATTGTTGCAATTATGCAATCAGTTGTCAATATGTGAACTCACTGGAGCTGAATTTCGTCTTATACTTGGTCGGTTCATGTGAAAACAGATTGCAGCAGTTTATTTAACTCCCAATACAAAAACCTCTTCCTTCCTGTTGTGCCCAACACCTGAAAAGAATTTGGGCAAATGGATCCATTTCAAATGGTCTCAGAGGTCAGAACTTCATCCAAATAAAGGGCAAATTTCTACCAAACCTTAAAAACAGCAGGTGGCGCTAATTTTCCAGTCTGCTACCACTGAACTAAGGCAGAAAAAGGAGGTAAAATGAGATGATGCATTTGAAAAAGTTTAAGTCAAATGGTATAAAGAAAGGTGAAGAAAACGTGATAGTTTCATTGTATTTGAGGAAGGTTACAGTCTCTTCAACACAGACCCAGAATCTGCTGGAGGGATTATATAGCTCACCTACACTTGGAACACCTTGGGACCCCCCTGGAGGAGCTGGAAAAAGGTCACTGGAGAAGGACATCTGGAATATCCTACTGCGCCAGATGCTGCAGCAACCCAGTGTCCATTACAACAAACATTACTAGTCCAGTGACCTTTGTTGTTATGCCAAAACTGTTACTCAGTGACGGTTAAGCAACAAAACTACTTGCACAGGTTTGTGAAAAGATCATGGTTTCGGTTCAAATGCAACATTTCACATGAACACCGGTCTCTTGTGTTGAAGTCCTGTATGTAACCATTCCATTGACCCTGACCTCCTGCCAACATGGACTTTCCTGCTCTTTATATTCCGTCAATCACACGTGGCACCATGTCATGATGTCACATGATGGGCAAAAGCAAAAAATGCATTATGATAACACACAAAATGACCTATGACATGAGTGATGCAAGGCTGTTAAGGAAATACATTGGTTTCATTGCGGAAAAGACCGTAGTTTGAGTCACAATAACTCCTTGAGCCTTGCATCCACTCTTTACTTTTTTGAACTTTGTGGATCTATAAAAATGTCGCACTATTTCCTTGTTTGCTCCAGAAGTCATAACTCATACAAACACTTGAATGTAAACAGGCAGATTGTGACAATTTACTAAAATGGCAGAAACCATTTTTTTTTCTTCGGGCATTCTCCTCAGTAAGTGGTTTCATCAGTGACAGCCCCTGTTTTTGATTTAATTTTAATACATTTGTTGAATTTTAATTAAGATCTTGACTGCTGCACCTTTATGTTCGTTCAAGTCAATTTTCTAGTTGTCTGTCTCGCTCCTGTTCTCTTTGTGTCTGTCTCGCTACTTCTTATCCCACGACAGTGCTTTATTTACTTCTTTCTCTGTTGTTTGAACAATCCAATAAAACGCAACATTTATCAGCACCCTGCTACTTCTTCCCTTTCAGGAAATAATGAATCTGTGTATGTGTGTTTGAGAAAGAGTTTGTATCCTGCATCAAATTCTGTGTTTTGTAAGGACACTGTCATAGTCAATAAATATGCCACAAGTTTACTCAACATTTCAACCTCTCGCACCATCCTTTATCAAGCCACCCCTCACAATGAGATCCTGTTATTTATCTCTCCAGATTACACTGACAAATACCCACAGCTCCAAATATGGAGCCCATATATCTTCTGCTGCATAGATCTGGGCAAGGCAGAGTATTAATACGTGTCTTGCAACCCAGAAATAGTTTCGTGCCACTGACAGTTCAAATCTATAAATCTAATGAGCCTTTGTGGAGGCGTTTCAGTGCCAGATCTATTTGGTTCTCACTACAGTATCCATCTATATCAGGGATGTCCAAAAACATTTCAAAGGCGGACTGTGCACAATAAGTCACATTTGTATCTGTTACATTAACATTTATATTATCAGTGAAATAACCATTTGCTGAAGTGGCGGTGCAGCCGGTTCATCTTAACCATGATTTTGACAGTGAAATGTTACATTTTCAGTGTTTCCATTTTCCAGATCTAGCAAAGAAATCTCCCCGTTTGCTGGACAATAAAGGAATTCTAAATCTGATTCTGATTCTGATCTGTTGATGTCTGACATATTGAAATCCCTCAGCTCATAATATCCCTCTGGGCCCAATTTGAATTACATTAAAGATGAGAGTAAGCAATTCTGAAGAAAGCTACTTAATTTTTGTCGAGTCTCACTGGCAGGTTGGAACAGAAACTTTGCACGTAGGTGGAGGTCAGTCAGCCTGAACCTGCAGCAGTTCTTGATGAAGTCAAAAACAGAAAATGTCTACTCGTACAAATATGTGGAGCTAAACAAGCTCAGCAATTTCTTTGCAATTTCTTAAAAGGTTCACAAGCTTGCTATGAGGGCACAACATTATGGCCTGTCTTCAAGCTTCTTTCCTTCTGCCTGAATTTAGCACTTGACACATTTTGGTGTCTCATGCTGACCTTGTAATCTGACCCATCTCTCCAGTCAAACGGTCAAAACATTAATTACAGTCCACATTACTTTGTCTTACAAGTCCCCAGGGCTGCGCCGTGCATCCTAATGAATTCAATGTTATTAATTAGCTGCATAGAGTTGAGGTCAGTGTGTCTCTCCAAGCTTAGGGTCAGAGAAATGAGTGGCACTTCATTAGCATTACATAAGCACCAGGAGAAGGGCTTTCTTCTACACTTGGGCCGTGCTCACTGACACAGTGAGTCCTTGATTTCAGACAGTTAGAAAAAGGTAAGCATTTAGGCAGGTTCTAGTCAGTGGTAGCTGAATTTTGGAGTGGGGTTGAATGAGGGTACTGCATACTCACTTATCGTTTGATGCAATATTTAGACTTATCCTACCTCAAACCTAAACTGCAAATACACCGGCTTCCTTGTGAAGTGCCAGTGCTTTGAGTTCCCAGCTTTTTATTCATCACTGTCCCTCAAAATCATAGCTCTAGTAATGTGGTTTGGAAGGCATGGAGGGAACATTCTCATATTGTAAATGACTTCCCCACAAATTAGATTCCACCAGGCTGTTGAATAATTGGGTGCCCATATTGCTGATCAAGCAAGACTCTTAATGTATATCAAAGAAGAAGACAAGTGTATAGTAATGAGGCCAGACCATAGACTGAATGACTTAACGTTGTCACTGTGATGTCACCCACTGGGTTAAGGACTACCGTTTTGAAGCCTTGAGTTTGGCATTTTGTGTATTTCATTCTAAATTAGACTGTAAATAACAAACTGAGCTGAATACTGTGGAAACTTAACAACTCATTTGTAAACTGTTTACTGAGTATAATTGTCTCATAGACTTCTGTGCAATCTAACTTCTTTTTGTAACCAGTGGAGTGAATAAGTTAGGAGGTGATCAACAACTTCACCCACAATGACGGCAGATCATTCTTGACTCACCATTCAAAGTGAATTGCAGGTTCATGGTTGTTGATAATGACTTCTTGACAAGAAATCTGTGACAACCACAGACCCGTCGGAAAAAAGGGAGAACCCCAGCGAGAAGGTGACCACGTGGCCTAATGGACAAGGCGTCTGACTTCGGATCAGAAGATTGAGGGTTCGAGTCCCTTCGTGGTTGGAATCCTCATTCCGACGTCATGCAACGCGACACATGATGCCCATCTCAACCAAGGCGACTTGCTAGAGTATCAGCTTGGAAAGTCACAGAGCTATGGAGACCTTGAAAATGAGTTTCTCTTGATCTCACGTGCAAAGCATGAGGTCTGCCATTGAAGCTAATTGTCCCCTAAAGAAGCTAACTGCAAGGCCGTCACAACAAAAAACACTATGTCCAAAATGGAGCCCTCATTTTTACTTCTGTCGCGGACGTACTTTTCGGAAAATGTTGACAGAAACAGCTCAACGCATGGCCGGTTAGCTCAGTTGGTTAGAGCGTGGTGCTAATAACGCCAAGGTCATGGGTTCGACCCCCATACTGGCCAGCTGTTTCAATTTAGCTGATTTACACTGTGGACATACCTCTGCTGGTGAGCAAGTTAGGAGGTGATCAACAACCTCACTCACAATGATGGCACATCGTTGTTGACTCGGCATCCAAAAAAGGGAGAATATCAGTGAGAAGGTGACCACGTTGCCTCATGGACAAGGCGTCACTTAAGGTAACTGCCCTCCAAAGAAGCTAACTGTACGGCCATCACAACAAAAAACACTATCTCCAAAATGAAGCCCTCATTTTTACTTCTGTCGCGGACGTACTTTTCGGAAAATGTTGACAGAAACAGCTCAACGCATGGCCGGTTAGCTCAGTTGGTTAGAGCGTGGTGCCGTGAACCCCAGGTTCACGCTTGTTGATGATGAAGTCCGTGACAACCACAGACGCGTCGGAAAAAAAGGAAAAGAGCAGCGAGAAGGTGACCACGTGGCCTAATGGACAAGGCGTCTGACTTCGGATCAAAAGATTGAGGGTTCGAGACCCTTCGTGGTTGGAATCCTTATTCCGAGGTCATGCAACGCGACAGATGATGCCCATCTCAACCAAGGAGACTTGCTAGAGTATCACCTTGGAAAGTCACAGAGCTATGGAGACCTTGAAAATGAGTTTCTCTTGATCTCACGTGCAAAGCATGAGGTCTGCCATTGAAGCTAATTGCCCCCCAAAGAAGCTAACGGCAAGGCCGTCACAACAAAAAACATTATGTCCAAAATGGAGCCCTGATTTTTACTTCTGTCGCGGACCTACTTTTCGGAAAATGTTGACAGACACAGCTCAACGCATGGCCGGTTAGCTCAGTTGGTTAGAGCGTGGTGCTAATAACGCCAAGGTCATGGGTTCGACCCCCATACTGGCCAGTAGTTTCAATTTAGCTGACTAACACTGTGGAGATACCTTTGCTGCTGAGTAAGCTAGGAGGTGCTCAACAACCTCACTTACAATGACGGCACATCGTTGTTGACTCGGCATCCATAAAAGGGAGAATATCAGTGAGAAGGTGACCACGTGGCCTAATGGACAAGGCATCTGACTTCGGATCAGAAGATTGAGAGTTCGAGTCCCTTTGTGTTTGGAATCCTCATTCCGATGTCATGCAACGTGACAGATGATGCCCATTTCAACCAAGGTGACTTGCTAGAGTGTCAGCTTGGAAAGTCACAGAGCTATGGAGACCTTGGAAATGAGTTTCTCTTGATCTCCCGTGCAAAGCATGAGGTCTGCCCTTTCAGCTAATTGTCCCCTAAAGAAGCTAACGGCAAGGCTGTCACAACAAAAAACACTATGTCCAAAATGGAGCCCTCATTTTTACTTCTGTCGCGGATGTACTTTTCGGAAAATGTTGACAGAAACAGCTCAACGCATGGCCGGTTAGCTCAGTTGGTTAGAGCGTGGTGCTAATAACGCCAAGGTCATGGGTTCGACCCCCCTACTGGCCAGCTGTTTCAATTTAGCTGATTTACACTGTGGACATAGCTCTGCTGGTGAGTAAGTTAGGAGGTGATCAACAACCTCACTCACAATGACGGCACATCGTCGCTGACTCGACTTCCAAAGTGAACCCCAGGTTCACGGTTGTTGATGATGAAGTCTGTGACAACCACAGACGCGTCAGAAAAAAAGGAGAACCCCAGCGAGAAGGTGACCACGTGGCCTAATGGACAAGGCGTCTGACTTCGGATCAGAAGATTGAGGGTTCGAGTCCCTTCGTGGTTGGAATCCTCATTCCGACGTCATGCAACGCGACAGATGATGCCCATCTCAACCAAGGCGACTTGCTAGAATATCACCTTGGAAAGTCACAGTCGAGAACCTTTTGTTCTGCACAGAACGGAGTTATGGAGACCTTGAAAATGAGTTTGTCTTGATCTCACGTGCAAAGCATGAGGTCTGCCATTGAAGCTAATTGCCCTCCAAAGAAGCTAACGGCAAGGCCGTCACAACAAAAAACACTATGTCCAAAATGGAGCCCTGATTTTAACTTCTGTCGCGGACGTACTTTTCGGAAAATGTTGACAGACACAGCTCAACGCATGGCCGGTTAGCTCAGTTGGTTAGAGCGTGGTGCTAATAACGCCAAGGTCATGGGTTCGACCCCCATACTGGCCAGTAGTTTCAATTTAGCTGATTTACACTGTGGACATACCTCTGCTGGTGAGTAAGTTAGGAGGTGATCAGCAGCCAAAGTGAACCCCAGGTTCACGCTTGTTCGTGATGAAGTCTGTGACAACCACAGACGTGTCGGAAAAAAAGGAGAAGAGCAGCGAGAAGGTGACCACGTGGCCTAATGGACAAGGCGTCTGACTTCGGATCAGAAGATTGGGGGTTCGAGTCCCTTCGTGGTTGGAATCCTCATTCCAACGTCATGCAACGAGGCAGATGATGCCCGTCTCAACCAAAGTGACTTGCTGGAGTGTCACAGTCGAGAACCTTTTGTCCTGCACAGAAAGGAGCTATGGAGATCTTGAAAATGAGTTTCTCTTGATCTCACGTGCAAAGCATGAGGTCTGCCATTGAAGCCAGTTGCCCTCCAAAGAAGGTCTCTCTGACTTCATGGCCAGATGTCAACATGGAGAAACCCGACATATTATTCGGGACAATAATCACCAAATTGACTTTTCAAATTACATGAATGCCAGTGTAATGCCAAAATCTAAGACTTTACTCACAACATAATTGAATGCAGAAAATAAATCTGTGTTTAAATTTCTGTTCATTTAAGAATCTGCTTTCAGTTATAGTCCTGCTCTCAGTTTATAAACAAACAAATATGTCTCTGTACCACTGACTTCTTACAATGCATTCCCACTTGCACACATACACACACTTCACCTTTATCGCTCAGAGCTGATGCGTGACGCAGCACCTTCACGGATCACTGTTCAGGGTTCAAACACCTGCAGAGGAGACAGCAAATAAGAAGGATATTTATACTGAGGTGCCCTTAGGTCTTGACCTGTCTGTCAGTCACATTTTTTCTTTCAGTACAATTTCATTTAGGGATAACTTACATGTATTACGTTATAAATAAGGAAGGACAATATTTAAGTGCAATATAGGTGCAGTCGTGATGCTGTTTCTATCAGTAAAATGACAGATCAATTAATGTAGGTTGAAAGAAAATTGGTGAATATATACAGTACGTATAGCTGGGGATATTACTCTAACTGAGGCAATGGCATGCTGACTGCACACCTAGAATCTGTGTCCTCTAGGAATTCAATCTCATCTACTCCTCTCAGCAGGGGGAATACATTTCAATGTACCAAAGTAAATGAATGTTATTGAGCTGAGGTGTTTCAATTTGTTTTTTCAGCACGTACACCAAGACAGAGGCACCTCACCTGCTTCATGTGGTGGCAATCACCCTCAATATGTTGTAATTAATAAAAAGGGTTTATTAATTACAACATATTCACATTAAACCTAACCCTTCCGGATTGTTAGAGGAGTCTTTGAGGAGTCTGTTATATCCTCGGACAACAGTTGTTTTATAACCTTTTGTTGTTTATCTTAAAGTAGCTAATTTTCAGGAAAACGTATGATTACTCAATCCATACTCAAACAAATGACCAACAAGTTACTTTATTCCTATATAACTAATTAAGTATGAGTATGGTATATATGGTTTAATACTGGTTATTATTAGCTGTTAGCGAGGGCATTGATGACTGAGCAGGAGTTTCTAAACTGACCTGAACCCCTTCATCAGATGTCTTCTTTGTGTTTTCTGGTCTGTATTTTAACCAGCTAAGTTAACCAAAAATGGGTTAATGAAACTACAGAGCAAACAGAAGAGTGTTAACAAAGAATGTTAGCTAAATTAAATAATGTTAACTAGCTAAACAAAAACAATAGTTAAGCAAAAGAACATTAGCCAGACAAAAGAATGTTTCCAAAACAATGTTAGCCAAATAAAATAATTTAAACTAGCTTAACAAAAGAGTGTTAGCTGGACCAAAAAAATGTTACTGAAACAAAAGAACATCAGTTAAAAAGAGTGTCAAATAGCTAAATGAAGAACATTAGCTTGACAAAGGAACACAAGCTAAACAAAACAATGTTAGCTAAACACTGTTGGCATCTAGCAGAAAAGAGATCATTTTACAAAATGTACTAACTAATTTTACCTCATAAGCTGAAAGCTGGCAGGTACACAGGTGATTTTTGTGTCAGTCCTGTCAACACTTGGTGGTTAAGGCAGCTCCTGAAAGGTCTGTGTGGTCCTTTTAGAAGTTGTTTTTTAGTACTTTGGCAATTGTGGTGTTTATCCTGGTGAAGTGCTGAATGCTAGCAGCTGCCCCACAGTGTTTCTGCTGCATATCTGCTCTGGCACACCTGATCCAATTAAGATCTCATGAAAATGTGTCTCCCTTAATTGGATTCAACGGCTAACGACCACTTCCATATTCAGCACAGGCTCATCCACCTGACCACGTGTTGTCCTTTGAGGTAATGAGACACATTTTTCAGATTTTTTTCCCCCTCGTAACTTGCAGTAATTCTTACAAAGATAGAACAAGTTGGAGTTTAGCCTCAACTTTTTCCCATCAAACAGATGTGGCGCAGCTTTCTGAGGACATCCATTTTCAAAATTGCTTCTGAAGAATTGTAACAATGAGTCGAGCAGATGACAGCTGAGCGGAAAAACAACGGGAAAAAAACCCTGCAATGAATACAAACTCCTGTTTTTGAGGATATTCATGGGCGGCATGATGTCTCATGATGACCGTCTGTTCTCTGAAAGTGCCCGGGGAGTGCATGCCAATGAGACAGGCCTCAGGCTCAGGATGCACCCTCAAAAGACGACGTGAGCGTCGTGCATTCTCTGAGCACGTTCAGCCTGTTTTAATAGGCGAGTGAGGCGATTAAGAGCTAAAAAAATGAAAAAAGGATGGAAAGGCGAGCAGTGACTGCACATTGCAACAGAATAAGTCGAGAGGCGAGGGGTCGTTCAATTTGTGATGCGGCCTTGAAGGAAGATGCAGTGTGTGAGTTTAGAGGGGAGGAGGGAATCATCCACTGTCATTGTGCTGCTCAGGGGTCGGTGGATGAGCTCGCTGAGAGAGGTTCAGCGTGAATTCTCAAAGATATGAAGCGCTTGTATTGTGTGTGTGTGTGTGCGTGTGCGCGTGTGTGTGATGAGGCAGTGAGATAAAAAAAAACCAGAATGAATGAGTTCAGCTCTCTGACATGACTTTTTATTCAGGATGCAGCTTCTGAGATGCAGGTTTTTTAAATTTATGTGTGTTTGACTCGAGAGAGAGAGAACGCAGCGATAAGATTCTCCATGGCCAAAAGTATGTGGACACCCAAACACGATGTCATTCATGGACATTTCTCTCCAGGGCTTTCCTCTCTAAATAATATTACCCCAACACCACCAAATACCAGTATATATATCTGCATAGGACAACTATATTGTCACGCTGTGGTTGGTTTTGGCACAAAACTCGCCTAAAGTTAAGAAAAGATCACGTTTCACCATTAAAAAGCTGTTTTGGTGAGTCCCTGCTACACTGTTTATTTAAGCAAGAGTGATTTTGTTCTTATCTTATTAGTTTAATTTGCTTAGATCCCCGAAGAGTGAAAGTAAACAGTACATCACAAGACCCTCCTCAAAAAATCAACAGAAACATAGCTAATTTTTCTCCATTATTCATGTAATCATTTCTGACTCTTGCAATGCATCATGGGAGCCCACACGAGGTACCAACTACTCAGTTGGGATCTGCTGGCATTCTTAATTACTGGGTTTGATCTGTGGTTGCATAAGCTAACGAAAAGTCTCCTTTCGGTTTGAAAGGTTTTATTTGTTAAAATTTTATGTTTAATGTCTTGAAGCATTGTTCCGATAAGATTCAGCACACGGACAGTCCAGAACCGGTTGGTACCCTCGGCTACCCGACCAGCAGTCGCGGAGGTCATTTATCAGCAGCTGCACAACAAAGAGCTCGTTTATATCTGTGAAGGAAAAGTTAAAAACAACTATATCACAGCTGAATGTACCTTCACACAGTGGAAAGTTTAATCCCTCGATGCTGCTGTAAGTACACTTAATCTTTTCCTCCTCCGCTGCTCTTGGATCAGAGGATTGTCTTTGCTGCGTTGCCGAAAAAATCTTCCCAACACCCGGAGGTTTCCAAACTCCCCGGCAGTGTGTCATGTGTGCAAATGTTGAAAAGGGGGCATCGACCTGTCTCTTTCTGAACTCACAAAGTCAGGAAAATACACGGCCATGCTCTGGGTAGCAGCATTATGACAAAAGAAGGCACATGTACAACAAACCAATCAGAACGAGACGCCTTTGAAACGACTTCGTGAAAAAGAGCCTTAAAGATGTATCTGATCATGTGTCCTCAGTAAATGTCCCCTCACCTACAGCGCTGTAATTGGGGGTCCTAACAGCTTAGATGGGAGCTTGACATGATCCTCTTTGACTTGTCAACTTGTCCCAGGATTTGCATGCTCACGCTGATGAAACCTTTTCAGGCTTTTCAAAGTCAAGCGCACGGACCACAGATCTCTGACAAATGTGTTTTCCATCTCAAGAATATGCTAAAAATGGAAATAAAAAATAAAATAAGTGAAGCTAACACCTTCTCATCGTCTGTCAGAGGACGTATTTTCGAACGTCTCCGCATCGCTCTGAGCCCATCGGACTGTGTCTGCGAGTGTTTCCGCCGGCCTAGAGTCACGCTCAGCTGCAGGCCCGAGGACGAGGCTTGAATGCATCAACTCGGCACGATTACAGATGCACAGCTGAGCAAGCAAAGGGCTCCCCGGGGTGCCGAGTGCCTGTACAACAGCGCTGTATAACACATTTTGACACCCTATTAAGCTTAAGTTTAAATGTGTTTGCACAGTGATTAAACACATTGGAATACAATATCTACACTAAAAGAGGAGATGCAATCAACAACATGTGAGAAAAATGTAAAACATTAGTTAAATCTGTCTCTTCAGAAGAACACATCCAAGAAAAAGCGCAAAGATGTATGAGGCTAATCCACTTCTATGAATAAAGTATGAATGTGTGAGAATAATTTAAAGGAGACCTGTTTCATTTTTTTTCCCTGTCCTCTGGTGTTTCATTTAGACTCTTGTGCATATAAAACATTTTGAAGCTCCTCTCTCCCACAGAAAACACTGCTCCTGAAACGCCTCATCAGCAGTCCCGCCTCACATTCTGTGACTTTGTGACATCACACCGTGTCACCACACAGCAGGCCTTAAAGAGACGGGAGTTGATACAGAGGCCAAGGAAGCTGACGTGTTGTTTTTTTTAGCTTTAAAGCATGTAAACCTGTTCTAGTAGTGACCCAAAATAAAACGATGAACACGAAAATGAGCAGAATATGTCTCCTTTCAAACAAAACCAAATCTAGATGTTTTTTTTATTATCAAAATATTTGCCAATTAATTCTGTCAATTAACCAGGTAATTAATCTGTTTTGACTGTACTTGTGAAAACTACTGAGTAGTTTAATTACGACAAACCATCATATTTAATAAGTTCAGGTCAGATAAACGTTGAGTAAAAATAACAGTTTGATCAAATATTAAAGGTGCAATATGTAATATATCACAGCCTATATACAGCCTTTTGAAGTTAGCATGCTAACAAGCTAGCCAGACTAAAGCTTCTGTGCAAGAAGCAACACCAACACTCTTCACTGAACTCTCAGCTTGGACTGCTAGCTGCACGGCTAACTGAGCTAACTAGCTAGCGCCAGCTACAGTTAGCAGTTAGGCTTACTCTTGCGATACCTAGCGAACAGGTGGTCAATTTTTACATAACGCTCCTTTAAAGGAAACAGCAGTTTATGTGTCATGTAGTTCAAATTTAAAGAACAAACTGTCACGCAAACAAATTTGAGTGCAATGATCCTTTAACACAGACCTGAGTATGAAGTGCATGTGAGCTGCCATGTTCCTGATCCAAGGTCAGTTTCACAGAGAAATAATGACTTTTAAACTCACATAGGTGGAGTTAACGACGTTAATGTCATTTCCTGCTTTCACAAGTGTCTGCGGTGAAAAAGGTCAGCCATATTTATATCCATGAAGCCTTTATATCTGTTCACCTCAACACCATGTGAGACACATTCTTCCTGGTTAACTTAGACCACGGATTAATCATTTGATTAATATTCTCCATTAATTATCCTCAGCACGGCTCAAAATACATGTGAGAGTCCAGACAGTCTGACTCCTTCTTCTTCTTCTCCTCTATAAATAACACGACGAGCACTTCACAGCGGTGCGGCTTTGTTTAAAGATACCAATCTGAACCACAGCGACATGGAAAAATAAGCATTTTCCCTCCTGCAGCCGGGATGTGCAAAACCAGATGAAGCAGACACAAACACACCTCGGAGAAAATGTTGATTTTTCTCTATCAGCTGATGCATTATTCATAACCTGAGAGTCTCAGACGACGTGTGGCTTCACTTTGAGTTGTGTTTATATTGTAAAAGTGCATTTTGTACAGCAGTGACTTCATGAGAATTACAACAAAATGACACACTTCTTCATTAATAGCTTCACTTTGGGTTGTTAGCAGCTTTTCCTAAAGATTGTCTTGACTTTTCCCGCCAAAATAAGAGCACTTTTAAACTATTTACATCCAGTAAACACAGAAATATTACACAAAGAGAGTCTTTCTTCCCTTTCCCCCCCTGTTACTACACATTAGAGTCCTCTGCAGTCTGGTGATCCAGGAGGGAGCAGCGGTCCAGCTGCTCCTGGACAGAGTTGATGGACGGTCCCTGGCCGGAGAGTGCTGGTGTGACGGCGGCGCTTTGGCCCGGCTGTTCACGAGGGAGAACCGGGCTCCGCCGCTGTACGTTCACGCCCAGATGTGTGCTGATCTGCGACGACCGCAGGCTCCTCATTTGGCCGCGCGCTCGCACCTCGTACAGCTCCACCGAGGTCTTCTTGTACCTGGAGGAAGCGGGAAGGTTATTATATTCACCTCTGAGGTATAATATGATGAGATGAAATGAAAAATGTAATAAAAAGAAATAAAGGAGAGAGGACGCTGCGGCAGCGGAAGGAAAGGTCGCAGGATACGCCTGGGAAGGTAAAATATGTCACGCATACACAGTGAATTTTAAACAAACTTTTGAAATGTCGCGAAACAGAAAAGAAACAGCAAATAAGTTTTGTCAGTGGATGGTGGTATAGGCCACGTTACACATGCATGTAATAGACATACAAGAAGAAGAAGAAGAAGATCAAGAGGAGAAGGAAGAGGAGGAGGAGGTCCTGAACTGGAAACAGAACCAGAAAAAGATCAAATCAAAAAGACAACAGAATGATAACAGAAATGTATATTCTCACATTCTCAGCAGTAAAGACGATAAAACCACTGAAACAGACGAGGCGGCCATCGCAGCAGAGCCCATCCAGGGTTGAAGCACGAGGCCAGCGGGCATGAACACACCTGCAACCGACAGAGGAGAGGACGGTGTGGACAACAGTGTGGACCAGCTTCACTTCACATGACAAAGAGAGGATTCAGAAGTGTACGATCCGTCCACACCTGCAGCGATGGGGATTCCCACGAGGTTGTAGATGAGAGCGAAGACGAAGTTGATCCTGATCCTCCGCACCGTCTTCTGCGACAGCTCGATACTCGCCACCACGTCCAGCAGGTCGTTCTGCCAATAAACACCTTCAGGTCAGACAGTTTATCTCGACACACCGTCATTGTCAGCCTCGGCGTCAGCGTCACCTACCCGAATCAGGACGATGTCGGCCGCCTCGATAGCCACGTCTGTGCCCGTGCCGATGGCGATGCCAACGTCGGCGAGAGCGAGGGCCGGCGAGTCGTTGACGCCGTCCCCCACCATGGCCACCCGCAGGCCCTTCTCCTGCAGCTCCTGCACTTTGGCCACTTTATGTGAAGGCAGAACCTCCGCCAGCACCTTCCTGATCCCCACCTGCACTCAGACAAAACATTTCATGACATATAATATATTTTTAAGTCATGAAATATTTCATAAACGTGTGTTTTACCTGAGCAGCGATGGCTTTAGCCGTGCGCCTGTTGTCCCCCGTGATCATGACCACCTCGATGCCCATACTGCTGAGTGTCTGCACCGCTAACGCCGACTCTGTTTTGACTGTGTCAGCGATGGCTAACATGGCGCACAGCACACCTGCACGGAAAACACAAACAGAATACAGCGACGTGCGAATGTACGGAAGGATATTTTTGATTTAAAGTCGTAAATTCTGAGAAAAAGAGGTGGAAATTCTGAGTTTAAAGTCAGAGCTCTGGCTGACAGACTGTTGGCCCTGATCCTCTTCTGGAGTAAATGAATGAAGATCAAAATCAATTGAAATAATAATAAGTGTTGTTTTTTTTGCTCCTCACCATCTATAGCCACCAGGATCGCCGTCTGTCCTTTCGTCTCGTGGCTGGACATGGCGGCGTCGACGTCGGCCGCGATGTGGTGGCCGTTCCTCCTCATCCACTCTCTGTTCCCGATCAGGACGGAGTACGACGAAGGCTCAGCTGGGAGAAAAGAAATATGGTGAAAATCCCTGTTTTCACATGATTTTGAATACTGAAAAAAATCCCTTAAAATATTAATGAAGTGCTTTTGGATCATTGAAACCAAACTCTTAATAATCAAACATATAAAAATGAATGTTAACACTACACTGTGTGTAATAGCTCTTTGATATAATTGTTGTTTAAAGTGTTAAGTGGATAATTAAGGATTCATTTAGGCATTTTTAGAAACCATAGTTAGATTTTATCGAGAATAATGAGCAGCTAATGTTTTTAAAGACGGCTGACTGTCTGGACGTTGGAAGCCGTCAGACCTGCAGACGAGGGCTCGGCAGCAGAGAGGAGGCTGCTCTCGTCGGTGGTGACTCCCGGCAGCAGGAAGCGCTCGTCGCTCTGTGACTGCAGCAAATGTTCCACGTTGGAAACCCGACAGCTGATCCCACAACCGGGCACCGCCTGGAAGTCCTGGCAGTACCCCAGCATGCCGGAGCCCAGCTCCTGTTATGTACACACAAAGGTTTTATGAGGATGAAAACACAGACGTGTAGCTGCTCATGTGCCTGACCTCTGTTACCTCTTTGCAGTGTTTGGCGACGGCGATCCCCAGCGGGTGCTCGCTGCTGGCCTCCGCCGTGCCGACCAGCGCCAGGATCTTCCTCAGGGGCATGCGGGCCACTTCCCACAGCACCAGCACGCGGGTCACCCGCGGCACGCCGTTTGTGATGGTGCCGGTCTTATCGAACATCACCACACGGATCTGAGGCACGGAGACACAGCAGAGTCACGACCCCGTCTTCCTCTGAAAGCAGATCTCGACTCTTATCAGACAAATTCAAGACTTCAGCAGTTCGACTCAGTGATTGGATCAGATGTGTGCAGTCTGACTGGAATGATAAAAAGTCTGTCTCAACCAAAATATTATATTTATCCTTTTGTGGACTCCTTACAACCCATTCAAGGACCCCCGTTAGTCCCCAGACTGCATTTTGAAAACTGCTCGTGTACAGAAAATGTCATGCAGATACAGCCGTGAACTCTGGAAAGAGAGATCTTATAACCATCCTGCAGCACCGTCTAATGCCACATGGTGTCACTGGTTAATCGGAACTGAAACACATTGGATATTACAGGAAGCAGCACTCAGAAACAGGATGTAAAGAGCATTACCTTGTGGGCCATCTCCAGCGGTTCGCCTCCCTTGATGAGGATCCCGTTCTGAGCTCCGACCCCGGTGCCCACCATCACCGCTGTCGGGGTCGCCAGCCCCAGAGAGCAGGGGCAGGCGATGGACAGGACTGTGATGGACGCCTGGAAGGCAAAGCGGACGATGACCTCCGCGTTGGAGATGTTGGGGTTGTAGCCCTGTGAGGAGGGAGAACGCCTTTTTAGATTGAAATACTAAAACTTTTATTTTGAAAATGCGTGTAAGCATCTGTGTGTGTGCGCACCTACCGGGAAGTTCTCCCTCACTATGTCAAAGTCGACGAAGCCGATTGCGAGCCAGGCCACCAGAGTGAGCACAGAGACGATGACGATGAAGGGCACAAAGTATCCGCTGAGCCGGTCGGCAAACTGCTGGATCGGAGCCTGAGCAAACAAAAAACACCGGGGAGGGAAAACTGAGCGTGCTGCAAGCAAACAAGGTCGACTCCAGGAGAAACGTATATATTTTTTGACATATTTCAATAAAATAGCTTATCATTAATACTTTTTCCCATAATCAATTTATATTTAGTAGGTAGACATATGAGATGTGTTTGTTTATTTACTTTTTTTCTTTACTATAAAGCAAAATAATATGGCCCAAATTTTAAGAAAAACAGGATTTAAAGCTTAAAAAACACAATATTAAAGGTTTAAATTGAATGTTTTCTGCATGTAAAGCTGCTGCAAGCTATGAACATCTTCACTTGTAAAGAAAACGAGGAATCCTTCACACTTGTATATTATGTTCTTTGTGATGGACAGCGTGTGTTTGTCGTCCTGATCTTTATCTAACTTGTGAAAACATGAACGTAAAGTTCTTACCTTGGAGGTTTGGGCCTCTTCCACCAGTTTAACTATCTGAGACAGAGTCGTGTCTGCACCGACGTGAGTCGCCTCCACCAGCAGAGCACCGTGTGCGTTGATGGAGCCGGCGATCACCGAGCTGCCCACCTTCTTACTGACGGGCATCGGCTCACCTGGCAGAGACACAAGCAGCGACGCCTAAATTAATTCCTAAAGTCGAAATCAAGAACGAGGAATCTGGAAACATTAATGTGCTGATGTGTCCGTTGCATAAATTCTACCTGTGATCAAGGACTCATCCGCCATGGAGCTTCCCTCGATCACTTTCCCGTCCACAGGGAACTTTCCTCCTGGGACGACTTTGACGATGTCGCCCCGCTGGACCAGCTCCACCACCACCTGCTCCTCGCTAAGACGCACACAGTTTGATAACGGTGGGTTTGTCATTGTTTGTTGTTTTACACAGCTGATGTTGATTCTTGTGTGTCGCTGACTCACCTGATGATGGAGTGGTCAGGTCCCAGGGTGACCACGGTGGCATCAGTGGCTTGAAGCGACATTAATTTGGCCAAAGCCTCTGAGGTTTTACTCTGAAAATGTCAAAACAACAAACACGCACCTACTGTTACAATTTCTGAGTTTGAGTTACCAACACCAACAAAATGACGACTGTCTAAAAGCATGTGAGGATTTCAAACGTTTATTTTATCTTTTGTTACCTTTGCAACGTGCTCCAGCCATCGACCCAGAGCGATGAACACAAAGAGCATAGGTGGAGTGTCGAAGAAGGTGACGGGGCTCTGGCTGGCTCTCTCTGCCATGGCCACGATGAGGACCACACAGGAGTAGATGTAGGCGATCGAGGTGGCTAACACTATCAACACGTCCATGTTGGCTGTGCGGTGCTTTAACGAGCGATACGCCTGGACGTAGAAGTATCGGCCTCCGAAGATCTGGGGGAGGAAGGAAGACCTGCAGTGTCTAAGACGTGAAAGGAAAGAAACCGTGGAGCTCCGTTTGTCAGACATGCTGTGTTCTCTTTACCTGCACAGGTGTACAGAGCAGGAAGAAGGCCAGGTTGAGGAGGGACAGGCCGGGCAGCAGGTTCTGCTCCTCGGGCATGGAGCCTCCATGTTCCTGGTGCTGACTGTCCATCACCATCATGTAGATCATGAGGCCCATGACGGGCAGGCCGAAGACCAGACTGAGCAGGAAGGAGTTCTTCCACCTGGAGAGAGACCAGACATGGAACAACGACACCAACAAAATATACATGTCATCTCCTTTTGAGAACATGTCACCTGTACATGGATTTCTATTGATTTCCATGTGGGTTTTTGTCAAAAAGCTACTGAGCCACACACGTGACATAGCACTGTTTCGATTCAGAGTGAAAATTATCTGTTTTAACAGATTTTCTACATGATGTGCAGCCCCAGTGGCCTAATGGATAAGGCACTGGCCTCCTAAGCCAGGGATTGTGGGTTCGAGTCCCATCTGGGGTGTTTCCTATTAGTGGAAGCATGCTGGGCCTCTAAACTTCTTCTCCTCTGACAGTTACGTAAGCTTGATCCTCATAGATAGTTACAGAACACCAATACCTATCCAAATTGCTGCTTTCCTGTCGATTTTCATTGATTTCCATGCACCTTTTCCAAAGAACTACAGGTCATGCACTTTCCAAAGAACGTGTTTTTTCACAAGATAGCAGTTTTAGCTAAGTTAACGCTTGACCCGGTCTGACAGCGAGGGAAGGAGGCCCCAGTGATGCCTAAAACAACATGCTGACAGCACATTCTTGGCGAGAGAGATTGCAGAATGGGGTGAAGCATATGTGTGCTCATCCAAGCACGTTCGCCCAAAAAAATGAGGAAATGTTTTGCGGACTACGAAACTTCTTATTCTGACGATGAGGAGGATTTTAAACCAGATACTTGCTGTCGTATTTCTTCCGTGTGGTCCAGGTTGTTCTTGTAGCCCGACTTCACCAGACTTGCCTCAAACCCAAGACTCTGGAGCGAGAAATGACACCAGGATGTCAAAGATTTTACAGGAGAAGAGAGAGATACAACTTAAAATTAATCCTCACCTCAATGATCTTGATAATATCTCGCGCTCCGAGCACGTCTGGATTAAACTGGACTTGTGCTTTTTTGGTTGCAAGGGCAACCGAGGCCCCGAGGATCCCTTTGGTTGTGTTGAGCTTGGACTCGATGTTGTGGACGCAGGATGCACACGTCATGCCTGTTATCTACAAATAAAAACCAGTGGAAATGAATAACCTCTTTATATCATTACACAGAGATGCTGCTTCATGTGTGGACTTACAGCGAGGTCCAGTTTCCCGTGTGCTACCGCGTTGTCTTCTATGAGTTTGGCACCAAAACCCAAGTCTTCGATGAGCTGAGTAACCGCAGCAGCGTTCAGGACTTCTGAGTCATACTTCACTTCCGCCTTTCCAGCCATTAGTGACACCAACACCATGATGATTCCTACCAGTCGAGGTGAAACGCCGACATTTAACGTGTAACCTCAAACTGATATCATAACGGCGATTGCCCTTTCTTACCCTTGTGTTTGAGGAGGTTCCTCTCGATGTTGGCCACACAGGAGGCGCAGGTCATCCCCGTTACGCAGATGAAACATTTTTGTACTTTAACCTCGCTCCCGGTGGTTTTCTGTGATAGAGTGCCATTGCTGACCCCTGCCGTATTCTGTGATTTTAAGTCAAGAAGGTCAGAAAGTCCAAAAAAGACAGGCCTGGACTTTTCTTGACCCTGGATGCTCTTTGGAGGTTCTGTAGAGAAGAAGGAAGAAAGTCAGTGGCGGCATCAACAAGAGCCAAAGAAAATAGACATTTATATTAATGAGTGTCAACATAAAGTTTAACTCCACCACTTTTACATGTGTACATGTCTTGTGGAGAACTACTGCATATGTGAATCAAGTAGTGAGTTATTATTATCTTTTGGGCAGATTGTCTAACCCTAATCTGTAGTTTTAATGTTCTATATCTTTTTATCCTGTTTGTGACGAGCAATAGTTTGTCGACCATCCATTTATGTTTCCATTCATATAAGTAAAACAACAGAAACCACCCAAGATAAGATATCTTTAAAGTTCAAGGTTTGAATTTGACATACGCGACTGAACGCTTCACTTCTCTCTCTTTTAAATCTAAAAACTAAGCCACCTGCAGGAAGCTCGACCTTGAGAGGCACATGAAAGACTCCGCTCCTAATCTGCCCGAGTTAATTCCACGTCTTGGCAAGCTGTTTTCGTCATTAAATCCAGCAAGAAAGCACCGGCCAGCATAAGGGCCCTCCAGGTCCGATGGGGAGCATACTTGTCTGGTTGCCACAGTGACCGACGAAAACAGCCATCAGGCGAGGTGAATGTGAGGCATCCTGTTGGCTTACAGGACTGAAGCTGGATTTCTGTTTTTGCTCATAATGTAGAGATGCTAAACCTTCTCTAGACTATAAACAGTTGCGAACATATTCAATGGGTACAATATTTGAATGCAACCTCAACTGGACCACTTTCAAGTGACACGTTGCCATCACATCAACTTACTTATCTAATGTAGATGGTGAACTCTTAAAGGTTTAAGGTAGGGAAGGCGATTCTGGAGAAAGATAGATGATTGTTGAGATTTTAACCCAAGGTATCAGGATTTGAAAACTTGGGAATGATACTCATAAATCAGCTATCCTTCCTTTTAAAACTACGCATTTAAGGTTTAGTGGATTGAGAAATAACTTCATTCTAGCTGTAGTAAAAGGCCAGATTGTCTGTTTGCAGTGAACACTGGACATTGGATCAATGGTCAGTTACAACATCAAACATTGTTTTTAGGGGGCGAAAAAAACCTGCCTCCACAACAGTGGATAGAAGTAGGACTCACACAATCTGAGCTACAAGAAGAAATGAACAAAAAGCCAAGGGTTAGTTAGCTTAGCTTAGCACGAGGAGTAAACAGCTGGCCTAGATCTTTCCCCAGAATCGTTTTTTGCACCTTTAGATAACAACATTTAATTACAAGTCAGTGTTTTTTCTTGGTGCCTACCTTCAAGTGATGCTTCAAAGCCCATGTCCTCGATCGCCGCCCTGAGCTGCTCTGGCTGCGTCAGACTGGGGTCGAAGGTTATTGTTCCCTTTTCCTCCTTCAGTGACACCGCGATGGACCGCACTCCCGTCGCTTGAGAGATCCTCCCTTCTATGGACTGAACGCAGGAGTTGCAAGTCATCCCTACGATCCAAACGGTAACTGTCTGTGTTGAGTTAAATACGTCCCCCTGATCAGCGGTTAATAAAGTGGCATCAAAACCCATATCCTCGATCTTGTCTCTTAGTTCTTCTTGTGTAACCAGAAGAGGCTGATACACAACCAGCGCTGCAGCGTCTTGAAGCGACACCTGAATATGTGAAACCCCAGGTAGAGGACCGATGCGTCCCTCGATGGACTGCACACAGGACTGGCAGTGCATACCATTCACTCCGATCCGCACTTCTGACTCCACATTGAATCCCATCGCCTGGAGCTCCAGGACGATTTCTTTGGTTGTGATAACCGAGGTATCATAGTCCACTTTGGCCAGGCTGCTGGCTGAGGACAAGCTGGCAGCGAGGACTCCGTTGAGGCCAGAGATTCTGCTTTGGATGGCGTGGACCTGGTGCTCGGGGGTGAGTCCCAGGAGCTTAAAGGTCGCTCTGCAGGAAGCTTTTGACGGAGGGTAGAGTTCGCTCTGACTCCCGTACTCGTAGGCCAGGTTGTCAAGGCCGTGTTTCTCAGCGTCAAGGCCATTTTTCTGGAAAGATAAAAGAAAATATTACATAAAGTCATGACAGTATTGGCTCAGGAACAAAGTAAGGCACAGGAACAAAGTAAGGCTCAGGAACAAAGACAACATAAAACTCAAACACACTCTTAATTTCCTGCTCCATCAACAAAAAGCCTGCCTCCCTGTTTTCATTTCCTGAGTTCATGAAATAGAAAGTGCAACGAATGGATGAGTTCCTCAAGCCAACCACCATCCACCTACTCAACAAGCTCCCACTTGACCCCATTCAGGCTTTTTCAAACCTTGCGTCCTCTAATCTCTGCTCTCAGTGAACACAAATCCCAAAAGTTGTGTGGTCAGAGATTAGTCAGTTATCAGTAGGAGTTAGACAATACAACACAGAGCAGAAAGAGCACAAAAATGTTAAGTTGCGTCAGATGCTGCTACAATTTTGACAAACAGCTTGTAAAGCTTGGTTTGGGATTACCACGACAGCTAGATAACATTCGACAATAAAACTAAAACAAAAAAGCATGAATCCTGGTGTAGAAGTAGCTTTATAATCATGATCGAGCAGCCAAATGTGAAAAAGATCCCTTTAGATCCTTTAGATATAATCCTATAAATGTTTGGACCAGACAATGGTCTTATCCTGACACAACTTTGACATAAAAATACATTTCTAAGCCATGTTTGTAAATGATCAAACAGCATAACCAGAAGACTATTTGGAAGTAAACTAAATCTTTACAATAACAGCCATATTCAGGATTTATGACCTAATTTTCTGTCTAAAACGTCTCTGCGAGTCTATCTTCTTAAGACATTATCATATAAGAGTTCAGCTCGGTGGCTTAAGTAAGAGTTTTCCATGCCAAGAGTTTTAATCCCCTTGTGACTCGGACATTGTTCATGCCTGCCGACTGGACTGGTCCGTTCCCGTTAATCATGTTGGTGGTCACCAAAACTTGACACAAGAGTTCATCAGAAACATCAATATCAAAGCCGGGCTGCCACATAACGATCAGATTCATGTGTTGATACTGATGAATTCCAAACTCAGAGTAACTCCCAGCATTGCAGGTTTGGTGCCTGAACACCACATGACTCGCGCTCCACGTAATCCTCCCATTGTGACTCTGCTTAAAGTCAACAGTCATTGGCTGCTCAAAGAAGTGAAGAGCTGTACTCCAAAAGGGAAAATCCATTCCGAAATACCATTTGTGTGCTTTTAACTTCTTGAAACACTCGATTTTAAAGTTCATCAACTTCATCGTGGTCACGGGACAATACTGAGCATAATTTTTTCATTTCTGTTAGTGGACAAATAATTATGGAAGAGAGCTTATTAAGAGAGTATTATAAAAGTGCCATAATTTTCAAAATCAAGCACAAGAAGCACATATCTCAGACTGAACAAAAAGATTATCCATAAATATGGAGTTGATCTTTGAGCTAATGTAAGTATAGATTACAACATTGACTCCAGGAGTTTGGGCCAAATCTGGGTAGGTTTTATTTTGAAAACCAGCGTATATGACAGG
>CAEMYA010000048.1:0-16626 GCA_903131615.1 Diplodus sargus | reverse complement strand
AACAAACTGACTCTTGAGTATATATATTTACAAAATACATTTTATTGAGTGTACTGTGTTTGTGTGGAAGGTGGAGGAGGAAGAGGAGGGAGGCGTCGAAGCAAACCAAGAGGGCGTTAAAAAAAGAAGCATAGCAAAACGAATAAAAAACAGACAAAAATTTTTTTTTGAGTGTGACCAAATGAATATAAAACATGGAACACTGCAAGAAACGTCCAACATTAGTCATTTCATCCTTTTGAATCTGAAAGGTTTCTTTTCGGGTGAACAAGCAACAAAAATCTGCCTACAGACGATTCCTCTGGTCAGGAATCAGCAGAAAAAACGTCCCTGATTGCAGTTAATAGGAGTGATTGATCTAATTACCTCTGATGAGTCTGCATAGAAGCTAGAAGGCACTTAACCTCCGCCATCTCCTACAAGCTGTTATAGTTTATTTAATTTAAAACATAAACTCAGTCAATTTGGAACAAAGAATGAAAAACGTTAATCTAAAAAAAAAAAAAAAAATCATACTAAAAAGATCCTCACTCGTGTTTTCTTCACAAATCCTGCCGGCAGACAAACAGGAAATGAAAACAACATCCTTGGCCAGAGCAACACATGGAATCATCTCAATAGACCAAACTGTTCAAACGGACATTTCTTGCAGTGTAGATCTGTACAACGGGGCCGCAGGTTGGGAAGAGGAAGCAACAGGAAACCAAAAACAAAAACTCCAGTCTGAAACGCTTCAGCGCTGTCGATCCCAGCGCCAGATCGACGCGTCGTCACACACGGCTATCAGAATGCTGCTGTCACGGCTGAAGCTCGTTTGCCGGATGGCTGATGTACATTTGGGGAGAGTCAGCGTGATGCACCTGGGGAGCAGAGATGACAAACAATCATACGTCAGATACAGCAGGAACCTCATAAGTTTTTTGCCTGTTTTTAACTTTCAGGCTTTTATTGACAGTAAAGTTTATTATTTTAAATTCTAACTACAACTACGTTTAAAACAGACCATCTGATGGGAGATTTTATGATTAACTGATTATTTGTTTAGTTTATAAAATGTCAGTCTAAATTAAAAACAACTCTCATGGTCTGAGCTAACATCCTTAAATTGCTTGTTTTGTGACCCTAGTCTGGTTCCAGCGCTTCTTTCGCTGTTCTCCATTTTATCCTCATTATCTTTTGTTTTTGGACTACTGATTGGTTGATTTAAAGACCTGAACCATCTGACAGTCTAACCCGAGTAAAATTTTATGAGCTTCAACATTTATTGTGATAGTGTTTCTGTTATTCTGTCTACGCCCTGTGTGTCAACACAAAGTTCAAACTGGAGCAAGTCGTTTAACAGTTTATTTTGCCTGAAGTTACATTCATCTTTACGGGGTCACTGAGGTGTCATTTAATGTTTAAACCTGTTTTACAGCACAACAGTCTGATATGAATCATGCACCAAACTACATTCATATTTTTAGCAATTTACCTGACAGTCCTAATCAGTGTCAGACGAAGCTGTCCTGGCTGTCTTCAGGTATTAGTGGTGATTCATTTGTTATGATTTGAGGTTGTTCACTTACTTTGCTTTGTGAGGATCTTCCACTTCAAGGTCCCACACGTAAAGCTTCCCCACCTGGTTACCCAGAGCCAGCATCTGCGAACCGGCAACATGGAAGACAAAATATCAGCAAGAGGATTTGATCTAAGCGGCACTGTACAGCAGCTGAAAATACTCAGTGGTGTAAAATGACCACACGTGCAGACACAAACAAAAGTGAAATGACTTTACCTTCTGCCAGAAGTCCATGGAGAAGCGCATGTACCAGATGTCACACTGGCTGTAATCGAAGCGTCCCAGAATCGTCACATTTGATTCGTTGGGTTTAATGTGATCGATGTCGTCCTCCATCTTCCCTGGTTTCCAGCAGACAATGGCGTTTTCACAGGACTGCAGGGAAAATAGAAGAGCGTGTTAGACTTATACTTACTCATTTCAAAAGCTTTTCTTATTAAGATTAATTATTTCAAGTTAGATTTTTGGTTTATATTTTCCGAGTACAGAAAGTACGACAGTTTAGGTTGAAGCCACTTCACTCACTACTAACTTACCTTAGAAAGAATGAGGTCTCCCAGCCACCGTACACAGTCCACATAGTTTCTGTGGATGTCTCGTGTTGAGAAGTCAGGGAAGTGAATTTTCTGTGAGACAAACGGCCTGAAGAAAAAACAAAGAGTTAAAAACTGAAGAGCTGACAGCCTTAGAGTCTAAACAGGTAAGAACAGTTTGTTTGTTTGTCTACCTGTTGGTCTTGGAGGGATTGTACTCATAAGAGCCGCGAATGGCTTTCTGCATCCTCTCAGAGTTGATTCTCCAGAGTTTGAGGGAGTGGTCCATCCCACAGGACATTATCTTTTCACCCAGGAGATCAAAATCCTGCACAGGGATTATAAAACAGAAAAACATTCAGATTCAGGTATAATTTGAGGTTTCTTATTTCTCTCAGAGGACTTGACGTAATGACACTCACAGCACTCAGGACTTCATCTCGATGACCTTCAACTCCACCAAATATGGCCACTAATGTGTCCGTCTGTATGTTCCATAGACGAAGGGCGTGATCTAAGGAAACACGGAAATAACATCCAGTCATTAAAACAAGCAAAGGAAAAGACTATATATTCTATAGACGAAGACGGAAGCTGCTGTAATTCCTATTTTTTTACTTTCAGCTCATTGTCTGGCTGTCTGGCCTCAACTTTACTGTTTAGGGTCACTGTCACTACTCTTAAAGTATCATTTCCAGTCACAGAAGGCCTCAAAATGCTTAAAGATCCCACCATATACAACCTGCTGAGGATCAAACACCAGACAGACATAACTGCCGACTACCTGTGGAACATTTAGACCACTTCTGCACCATAAACTTCATCAGGAAACATCACTAAATCAGAAATCTGACAATGTCCAGCCAGTCAATTGGTGCAATTCTGCATTTTAGTGGCCATAACTGGCAATGTGTAGAAAAACAGACTTTAGACATCAGTGTTATTATCTACATCCGAGCTTTTCCTACTGTTATACCGTAAAACATCCACTATGAAGACAGCCTATTTGACACAAGTGGCGCTCTACTGCTTTCTCGCTTCACAGTCTAATTAATGTATCACTTGCAGCTGTTGGTGGTGACAGCGAGGCAGCAGCTCCTTCACACTGAACATCATGATGCCCTTTAACGAGACGAGGAGAGGCAGCTGTTCACCTTCATGGTGTCAACGTGTGACTATAACAAAACGCTTTACATGCCGAGTCAACAATCACCTGATGAAATAAAAAGCTTAATCTCTGCTGATGTTCACATGACTCCCTTAGGAAGCACCTGACAATCACTCCTGCTGCAGCTTACATTACATTAAACTGTATCAACAACCTTCAGCCACAAAGAAGCAGCAACAAATCAATGATGACATTTTTAAAGCCATAAAGGTTTTCTTGTGTCGTTGCTTTTTATTTACCCTCCAAAACAAACATGGTAAACCGTCTTTGGACTGTCATTTTCTGTGTCATGGATAGATTATATTGTAGCAGGTTACTGTAGGTTGTTTTTTTGTTTTTTTACCTTTGCTGACTGACAGAAGCAGATTTGGATCCCTTGGATGAAACTTGAGCTCATTGATGGCGTTTCCGTGACCGACATAATGCTGGAATTAAAGTTGTAAAAGTTGACATTATGTTGTTTTATTCATTCTCAGCAACATAAACAAAAATGGCCCCCAGTCTCACAGCAAAATTAGAGGTGTCTTGTTTAAACATTTCAAGGCAGGTGGAGGTTGAGTGTTGGTGAATGTGACCACAGAGGAGACGTTTGAATTTTACCTTGATGCACTGCATCGTGATGTGGTTGATGACCCGGATGATGCCCCGGGACCCGGCTACAGCCAACAGTGGGTGGCTCGTGTTGGTGTCGTAGGTCCAAGCGCACGTATAGAAGTTTTCATCTGCCTTTATTCGCGTTTAGTCAAGGAAAATACAACAACTGCTCCAAGTGAACTTGAAAACATAATTCTGATTCCTAAAAGAAGGCTCAGTCATTATTTCTTTCCTTCAACATACTGCATATATATGCAGTTACATGTAAGCAACAACTTTTGTCTATCACTGTGCAGCTTTACTTGACAAACTAAGCATTTAGGGACTTTCATCGAAAGTTGGTAGGTAAAGCAGTTCATATTAACCTAAATTTTCCTTCATGGTTGATCTTTGCACTCTAAACTGTGACAAAATCTCACTTCCATGCTAGATTGGAGGATCAAACAGTGGCTGTGCTCATTTCTAACACTGAAATACACATCTGTTGTACTGTTTTTAAAGCAGTCAGCAGTGCATTGTATGGCTTTTATCTCAATCAAATGATTTACAGAACATGAGATTAATGAAATCCCGTCATTGTTAAGGCTGACCTCAGTTGATAAGGAATTACATATGTCTATGTTTGTTTTTCTGTCATGTGGATGGAAGACAAAAGCAGCTCGAATTACTATGTGAACTTCACACTGTGCTAAAGTGACAAATGGAAAATGAGGAAAAGAAAATGAAAGGATACGTCTGCATCGACATAAGACTGCAGGAGTCTTATTTCTCCCTGAGAGTGACATTCATACAGAGTTACCTGTAAAGACAAGATAACACGAGTTAAGCATGCACAGAAAAACTCAAGACATTAATTTTGGTGTATAGATTAGCTGAAACACATTAGCGATACAGTCCCCATCATATAAATGAAATATCAAGATATGAGTCACCATCACCATCATCACCACTTACTCTGTTACTCCCGACTGTGGCGAACACCAGCGGGTCTCCCTCCTTACTGTGCCAGTTAAACTGAACTCCAAACAGCGGCTGACCGTGATCCTCCTGCAGAGAACATTGTGACATTGTTATAAACGTACAGAGGATGACATGAGCACAAGTCATCCCACACATGCTGGATATTTAGGCCTGAGGCGAGACTGTACTGGGCGAGGGCTGGTGTGTGTTACTCACCCTCAGACTGTTGACACATTTAAAAGAATATCTGCACTTCTTGGACTTCCATTTGCCCTTTCCCCAGCTCTTTCTGCCTGGAGCGTTGGCGGTGTTGGTGGGTGTGTCTGGACGCTCTGCGTTGGTCCCACTCTCGACACTGACAGCATCATCCTGCCATTGAAAAAACAACACAGGTGATGTTTAGGATGTATCTTGCAGATGTGGCAGTCTTTGCAGAACATCTTGGTGGGAAAAGCACACATAATCAACCACCTGACTTGTATTCTACGGGCTAAACAATCATTTTCTTCCCAGTATTGTCTTGCAAAGTCTTGTTTACACACCAACCTTACAGCACTTGGTCCACACAACAGCTGTAGCATTGATCACAGTAAATAAAATACATTTTTGCGGCTTGTATGTGCCAACAGGGGGAAAATAGTGGTAGCCACAGAGACCAAAATGGCTCTGACACCATTTTCCTTCTATGGTGGTAATAACTAGACATCCCTCATTTGTTTAACAGACTCTAATCATCCCTTAAGCTGACTCCTGTACATCATATCTTAAATTAATTAGGTAAAGACGCCCTTTCCACCTATTAGCTAGCTGCTAACGCTAACCCCAGGTTGCACGTGAATGATGGTCTGAACGTGATGAAAACATATTTTCTGAAAGAACACAAGCAAGTCTGAGACTGTCGGTGTGTGGTGTATTTAGGACTGAATACAGTGATAACCAGCTAATGTCATTAAAGCTAATTCAGACCAGCTGTATGAATTTAGCCGGTGCAGATGAACAAAGCTGCTAGCTAACCACTTTAGCCGGCCGGCTACTTTAGCACGATGCTAACTCGCCCGAAGCGCCTTATGTGTCGCTTTTAACCGAACAAACAAGATGTTTTAGCTGCTTACATTCTCGTCTCCTGACAAATCGGGATTACTGTTCTCGTCACTGCTTAGTTTCTGTTTTTTCGCCGGTATTTCTTTTCCCGCTTGAGAGGGGGACTCGGACATGTTCTTATTTTCCCTCATTTTGGCTCAGACTCCGCCTCTTCCGGTCTTCCACCGCAGGGACTGCTGGGTACCGTAGTTCGACTCAAGTTCTGATACTTTTTCAAATTTTAGAAGGAAAATTCAAATTATTTGCTCTTCACAGCTGCTTAACTCTGTTATATTTCATTCTAATATTGGTGTTGGTAACATTACGAGTACTTTGCGTATGTGATTCCATTTTATGGCTAAAATTTACAGATTAAGAATGAAAAACTCAACAATTAACCACTTTTTAGGAGGTGCAAACCTGGAAGTCACATTTTAGATCCATCTAGGAGATGCACAGGTCAGTCACACTTGACACTGCAATAATTATTGACTTAAGTGTTATTTTCAAAGGTGCATTAATAGCACCAAATGTTAAGTAAATACTGTCTGTGTAGCAACCTTCAAGGAAAAGCCATGGTCAAAGGTGTTTTTTTGCAGCTCTGCTCAACCTTTTTCGTTGCCAACTGCATCGTGGATTAGATTTAAAAAATTTCTCAATAAAAACATGCAATTTCACATAATTTCAGACCATCATTAAGACTATATCAGTGTTTAAAAGTTGAAATAGCTGGAGCAGATAATACCAAGCACCCATAAAACTTAATGATAAAACTTGCTTAAGAAGTTCAGTAAACAGTTTTTCAATCAATTAATTTTAAAGCTATCTATATTGCTGCTGCCCAAACTGTCTTATAAATTTAATATAATACTAGATAGATCCCAGGTGAAATAAAAAGGTACAAACATGCACATTTACATGTATTTAATTAAAAAAACAGTACAATCAAAATGTTTCCTGAAGTACAAACATATACGCTTTTACAGTCCAACATTATTCTTCTCTGTTGTTGGAACGAGGCTACAGAATCATGTCTGCTCCCTCAATGGAGGCCTCGCTCATCCCCTCGGACATCTCATCATCATCATCAACATCATCCTCCTCCACGCCCTCGTCCTCCTCAGCTGCTCTCTTGATGCCCCTTTGCTTCGATAGAGCCACAGCGTAACGAATGTTGTACTTGTTAAAGTCACACCTGTGCAAAGAAAACACATTTTTGATCGGAAATTTGGCTTGAAGTTGTTTGTGAGGGATCATTGAGGTCAAACTGAGACTTACAGTTTTGAGAGGCTGTCAAAGTGTCTCTGGATGCTCTTCTGCAGCGCCTGGAGCGTCGGCAGTATGGCTCCTGACCTGCACCACGCAAAGATAATCAGGTCAGTCACGATTATACTGAGACCGTGATGAATAAACAGTCGTAAGGGAGAAGGTGCACACCTGTTCTTGAGTTTCTGTCCGTGCAGCATGAGCAGACTCTGAGCCCACGTCATGTAGAACTGCAGGTGACCTGACTTCTCCAAACACGCCGCCACGAAGCCCAGAAGCTTCTCCACGTAGATGTCAGGAAGAGATGCGCACACTACAGGAACTGGAACGACAAACGCACAAATCCAGATCAGCCACGTATTCAAATTCATCGCCGTTAGTTTTATATTCAGCGTGTTGTGAGATTCACTCACTCTCCTCGTGCGGCACCGTTTCCAGCACTTCCTGCTTGAGGGCTTTTTCGTTAAGTCTGAACGCCAAGACGATGGCCGACGCCCAGTCCTTTAGCCGCAGCTGCTTACGTATGCTGGCCGGCGTCACGTCCAGGTCGAGGTCGTAGGGGTCAAAGACCAGAGTGCTGTCGAGGGAGTAGACCAGCAGGCCCTCGGTGGTGGTGGCCGACCAGCTGCGACCTGAGAGAAGATGAAACCTAGTTAGATGATAGCAACCAATGGATCTAATGCAGCTAACACGTAACAAAGCTAATAGAGCTAAAAGAGCCAACAGCTAAGAAAAGCTAAAGCAACCAACAGTTAATACAGCTGCTTCTGTCACCCACCAGTCGGGGAGAACCGCAGTGACGTCACTCTGATCTCTGGCTTGAAGTGTCGAGAACTCATATCACCTGTAAACATACACACAAAGAGAATAAAGTTAGAGAACAAGGGGAAGTTTAGACCTTCATGTTGAAAACCAAGCCCTGGTTTCCATCACTGCTAATTTCTTAATGTCCATCTGGTGTCTGGTTTAAGTGTTGAAGTGAGCGTCGTACCTCTCCTGACTCCAGGGAGGCTGATGTTGACTCCGTCTCCGTCTCCAGCTCCTTCGTCCACCAGAGCCAGGCTGCCGAACTCCGTCATCTTCCGTCGGTCCAGGAACTCCTGGAGGTAACGCGGGACCACAACATGAATCAGACAGCCGGACTTGCACGCTGACTTTACACACCAACTTTCCAGTTACAGGTTGTGACCGAGCTGAAGATGAAACCGTACCTCCATGGCGTCAAAAGACAGGTTACAGGAGATCTCAAACTTCTTCATGAGCATCTGCTCCTTCACGTTGTAGATGCAGACAAACTTGGACTGTCCTCCTGCCAGCATCGACTCCCCGTCCGCAGAGTAGCACAGTGAAGTGAAGGACCTGGAGCATAAAATACAGCCTGAATCGATGCCCACACAGCGTCATCACATAAAACCAAAGGAAGCAACTCCAGCTGTCTCACTCACTTGCCCTTCGCCGACTGCTTGGCTGTGATTTTATCGGTCTCTTTGCGACCCGTCTCCAGGTCATGGCGTCCGGCCACGGAGCCGGTCTGTGTGGCCGTTTGTGGGTTCCAGAAAGAGATCTCACCGTTCAGAGTGGCCACAGCCAACTCCTGACCGTCAGGGCGGTACGTCACCGACAAACCTGGAGAAAAAAACTCAATAATTAAAATCGTTTCAATGATTTCAGGTTACATCAACAGATTGATTAGTTAAGGATAGGCGTTTACCGTCAGAGGTGAGGGGAAGCGTCTCTTTGACCTGCCAGCTGTCCAACATGTCCCACAGCCGGACGGTGCGATCCCACGAGGCGCTGGCCAGGATGGACTGAACCGGACTGAAACACAGGCAGCTGACCGGACCCTCGTGGCCGCCGAGGACCTTGTGAATCACAGGAAGATTTCATCGTATTTCACCGGAGCTATACGTGCATTTTTGATACTAATAAATGGAGTTCTGATCCTACCTCCAGCAGACGGCCCGTCTGCATGGACCACAGGAAGATCTCAAAGGAGTCCTGAGCTCCGGCGCTCACCAGCTCTCCACTGACATCTACTGCCAGGCAGGAGAACTGCGCCGGCCGGGGTGAGGTGAACGTCCTGAAGTTTCTATACCTGCAATAAACAAAAAGAGACACACACAGTTCACACTCGCACACATTTACATTCTCCGCGGCTGCTCAGCCTTTATCTCCTCTCTATAAGTCACCTGTGCAGGTCGAACGCTCTGACCGTGCCGTCCAGAGAAGCGCTGACGATGACGAAGCCGCTGGAGGTGAAGGTGACGTTGCTGACGCTGCTGGTGTGTTCGGTGAAGGTGACGAAGCAGAGGCCGCTGTTGGTGTTCCACACTTTGACCTGTGGAGAAGAAACACAGCTTGATCTCCCACACCTTCAGGTCACAGCATCAAATCTGCACTGTTTTTTTTTTTTTTATACTGTTTTTGTGGGGTTTGAAACACTCTGCTGAGATTTTCTGCTGTGTTTTGGTGTCAATTGCGTGCGAGCTGCCTCCCTCCATAAATATAACTGCACATCTGTCCTCTGCTGTCAGTGTCGGAGGTCCTATCAAGCCACTGAAATCGTAACTTTACCCCTCCCTACATATCAACGATGTAACATGCAGCAGTGTAAAGTATGTAACACCCACTTTTCCATCGTCGCCTCCTGTGGCGATGTACTGTCCGTCTGGCGAGTAAGCCAGAGACGCCATGTTGTTGAAGTGTCCCTGCTGCTTGAAGACGTACGACTCGCTCTGCCACTCCCACACCAGCAGCTGACCCATCCCTGAAAAAACACTTACATTAGAAAAACAACAACAACAACGAATAACCAACATAAATATACACAGAAGAAATTCGTACCTGAGCACCCAAAGCCGATCCAGTCTCCAGAGCTGTTTATAGACGCTGACGTGATCCTCTGGTCTGAAATACTGGAAGGACAAACATTCAAATATCATTATTTAAGTGGGAAACCAATGATTTTTTAAAAATATTTAACAAAAAGTTAACTTTTATCTCACCTGAGGGAGTGAATGAGGTTAAACTCTGGCAGCTCGTGCAGGTGGAAGATTCCTGAGGCGAAACCCGTGACGAGGATGTGAGTGGGCTTGTGGTAGGCGGCCGCTGTCAGGTTGTTAAAATCCCCCTCTTTGTTGAAGAAGTGTCTACAAGAGCAGGAAAAAAATTACATATACATAAGAAATAAGAAAGTTGAGCTGCAGAAGTCAAAAGGCAATTTAAAATTAAAGCTGATGTCTTTAGTATCGACTTAAAACTTGGCACTTGGGCGGCATTTTCAGTCGTCATTTGGTCTTTATCTCCATTCTGCACCTTGTTGGGGACGACATCTTTCAAGGTGTAATTAAATATAAAAAATAAAAATGACTGAACTCTGGCTCAAACCCACAGTACCAGCTGATGTTCATTACGAATGCTGATGCCGCTATTACAGTTTTAGAGCAGCCAAGGGACATTTAAAGCTGCAGGTTTGGGAAGCCAAAAGCTTAATGGAGAGCGGGATGAGTGCCACTCAGAGTGTCAAGAGTGCGGTGGTTTTTGGAAGGACTTCTGACTGTAAAGAACGACTGACTGAGAGCTCAGAGGGAAAAGCAAGACAAAACCTAAACACAATAAATAAAACTTAATATGACAGGTAATAAACAACATCATCACTTACTTGCTCTTCTGTTTGTATCGAACGTTTTTGGTCTTCTCCCCTTTGGGAGCTTCAACTTTCCCTCTGATGACCTCTCCCTCCTCCCCCTCCATCTTTTCCTCCTCATCATCCTCCTCTTCGTCCCCCTGCCTTGGGGTCTTGGGTTTCTCCCGTGTCTTCGTCAGGACGAGGCCGTCCAGCTCGGTGTCGCTCTCCCAGACACACAGCGTCCCGTCCTGGCTCACCGTGTACAACTGAAAACACAAGAAAAAAAATTAATAAACAAAAACTCTTTTTGATTTTTCTTGTGCAAAGCCTGAAGCACATTAGTGGAAACCGACTCACATCCAGGCTGTCCTTCTCAAAGAAACAGCCCACGATGACGTCCTTGTGTCCACCCAGGGAGTAGTAGATAAGGTTGGCCCAGCGCTCCGCACCAAACACCCACGTTGACATGTCTTTACTGCCCACAACGAAGCACCTGAAGGAAAATGTCACGACAATAACGTAACCGTGAGCTCTTGTTTGCGAGAGATGCCAAACTCCATTAAAAAATATGAGAATTTAACAGTATTGTGCAGAAAAACCCAGACACATGTTCTTGTAAGCTTGCCACTGGTCCTTCAATAATGTAACGTAGTGCATTTTAGTTAACAACAAGTACAGAAGCGTCACTTTTAAACGGATAAAAATGCATAATCAAATGCTATTTGGTAAGACAAACTAAAGTGTGAATGCTTACACTCCACAACAAAAAAGTCTTTAAACTGCTAGATGGTTTTTACTTTCACTGATATGTAATGACATTAAATTGACAAATTTCTGAATGAAGTTTGGTGCGACGGATCCATGTAAAGAAATTGTTCTCACTTGGAGTCGTCCGTCCAGTCGATGCAGGTGGTTTCATCGTAGGGACCGTAGTAGCTCTTGTCCAACACGAAGGCGTTAAACTCGTGCTTTTTCCCGGGAGCGTGGTACATCAGAGCGACGTTCTCCTTCGTGACAACAAACTTCCTGAAAGGGACAAATACACCTGAGGTTATCTCACCTGTGGAGGCTCCTCAAAAGTGACAATTTAGTGCTTTTCTTTGCCATAAATGACAGTAAATTAAATATATTTAGGGACTGTTTTGAGAGAGGTTAATGAGACTTTATTACCTGCCGTCAGGTGAGAAGCGGATGCTGTTGACAGGCTTGTGAAAGTGGAAATGATGAAGAACCGCTCGGGTGATGAGACTGACCAACAAAGCTGCACCATCTGTTTGACACAGACACAGAAGTACATTTAGATTTTGGATGTTTTTGTTGCAGTCAGACACTTAATCCTGCAGATTAGTGGAACTTCTCACCTTCATCTACCAGGATTGCTAAATTCCCATCAGGTGAGAGACCCACACATGTTATGTTTTTAGTGGTGGAGACAGGCAGAGTCTCAGATGTGTTGCTGGAGGACAGAAGGACAGAAATCAGTATTTTTATTTTCTTTCTTTTTTTACTTTTTAATGACAGTAAATTTAGCATTGATTATTATGTAACTTACTTTTTCAGATCGAAGATAGAGACTCTGTTTCCAACCGGACTGATTACAGCGTTGCCATCTTTGGAGAAACTCAAATTTCCCTGACGATAGACAGCTCCGAGCAGATTGGAAAACTACAATAAAGATAAAAACATTTTATAGCACTCATAAGCTCTTGTTCTCAGCTAGGGAGGGAACGTCACGCCGAACTCCATTCAAAAATGTCTGTATTTTGCAGTGGTTTGGTTTACACACTGTGAATACGATGATTCAACCTCTTAACAACAAAACTGTAACATATTCTTTTAAACGTCCTCAAAATATGAATGATTTTAGTGTACAACGATTAGAGATTAGCCCTTTTTATAATGATAAAATGATGTAAAGAAGTGCAGTTTGGTGTCATACATGTTAGCCGAACATGAGTGTGTGTATATAAACAAGTTATAATAAATAGTAATACATGTACTCCGTGACGTTTTGGCTGTAAACGACATGTGATGACAAATTATATTCAAGACTTTTTGAATGAAGTTTGGTGTGACGTTCTCTCTCTCTACTAGCCGCAGATCGATGCTGCTAACAGTGCTACAGTAGCAAGTAAGCTAGCAGTGACGTACTTACCCTATAAGCAAACTTCATTTCGGCGAGTATTCCTTAAAATCCACGCATTTATCTTCTTTTTAATTCTTTGTATATCTCCTGAAAGGGTTTATATGAAACATGCTTCTTCCTGCACCGCTACACCACACGTGTTTGCATTTTGTTGACACTTCACACTTCCGGTTTGAGGGGAGTTGAGCTCAAACCAATGCGCCCTCTGGCGACAGGGAGGGGGACAGCATGGCATTTAAAGTAGCAGCTGCAGTGTGTAACTATTTTTTTATTTCCTAAAATTGTCATTATGTTCTGACAGTAGAATAAGATGCATGTCAGCTGTCTGTGGGTCCACCCAGTGGCTGCAATTTGATTTGCAAGTATTCAGAATTCAGGCATACTGTGCAGTGCTCCTCCCCAGCGCAGGCGCAGTGCCTGCTCTTACCTGGTCAGATATGTTCAAGCCCAAACTGTAAACAATGGAGAACAGACAACAACAACAGAGCCGAAACATGCCCCACAATTGCCCACGTCAAAGAGAGGAAATAAGAAGATTGACGAAGAAAAGCTGTGTCAAAAGAAAGAATTGGACCGAGCAAGAGAGAAACCATCATTTCAGAGGTGGAGGGAGCTGCGGGATTTGTCAGGACTCAAGAACGATGCAGAGTTTGCTGCTTTCCCACTGGACAAGTAAGAACCCCTGTTTTATATATGTTTAATTCTATGTTTTAACCACAAGGCTATGGTGGCGGCGGTTACAGTAATACTGGCAATAGGGCATATGGCATGATGTTGCAGTCAAGCTAAGTAGTTTGTTGCTAAATCTCACTTGTTAGCTTGTATGCTAACTCCAGTGTTTAGCTCTGTCTGTATGGCTACTGGTTAGCAAAAGTGTATTTCAAGTGACCAGGCAGTTAAAATGACGTTAGTTTGTGTCCGGTACACTCCGGTGTCCGGTGGTTGAATTGGTTTAGAGAAGTAAAGTTACTTATGCTTCAGAACGGCAGCATGACGTTGTACCTGGTCTTCTCCCCTTTGGGAGCTTCAACTTTCCCTCTGATGACCTCTCCCTCCTCTCCCTTCATCTTTTCCTTCTCATCCTCCTCCTCCTCTTCTTCCCCCTGCCTTGGGGTCTTGGGTTTTACCAGGTAACAACATCTATCGCAATATGAGGAATATTGTTTCGGGATATCTACAGTAACCAGCATGAGGCACTCGTCATTGTAATTTAGTTATATTGGTCAGAAAGAGAACATTCGGGGCTTATGTTGTTGTGTTGTTATTTTGAATGGCGTCTTGGTTATCTGGCGTCCTCTGTTACCATGGTCACAAGCCTGCTCATGCACTGCAGGCTCCTCTGTGGGAGGGGCTTTGAAAGCAGGGCTGCATGCAGCAGAGAGGAAGAAGGAGGCACCTGGGAGCTGTGCTCATTAAAATTTTCTGACTAATTCCACTTTTTACTCAAAACTCCAGACTGCAGGTTTAATCTTATTCAACACAAACTAACACCTGCTAAATGAGTGCAGCTAACATAAAAAGCTAAATTTAGCTTGATGTTCACATAGGAAGTGAAGCAGTTCAATTTGTGTCAAACTTGTTATCGCAAAATATTGTTTTCAGTATTTTTATAAAGTATTTAAACAGCAATTATGTAACTATGTAACAATGTAATTTCTAAACTGCCTTTCTTGGTCGAGCATGATCGCTAGCTGGCAGTGGCTAAAGTTAGCTAATGTTAGTAAGATAGATGCTGTCCTACTGACATTAAAGTTTCTGTGTGTAAGATTTATTGGTATCTAGCATTATGACTGCAGATTGCAACCAACAAAAATCCCCCTTGCTTCACCCTCCTTTCTCAAATGGTAATGCAAAAATGTGGTACTGTAGAAAGCATAGGCGTAGGTCAATCTAAGCAAACAAAAACAGCCAATCTTAGTTTCAGGTGATATACGATTGAAAAGATAATTGTGCTAACTTTATCTGTTTTTACTCCCGTTCTGCTAAATTTGAGCTTATCTTTAAAGCAAACAACTCACAGAAAATTGAGGAAAATGAATTGTGATGTTTTCCTGTACTCCACTGTTTAGCATATTCTCGCTTTAAATCTTTGTAAAGGTAATAAAAATGGAAAGGGCTATTGACTAGCATATGTAACTTCTGTATACATGAGACACAGTGAAACTAAAACAACCCTGCTCAAACTGAATGACACACTTGGAACAAAACTAAAGCAGGCCACCGTCGGCCTTCACACGATCCCACTGGCCCATTATCATCCAATACCCCTGCTGAATAATTCAGCATCTGACAGCTACAGTGCAGTGCACGTGTAGACATGGGCCTGTGCCAGTAAACTGAAAACGATATTGCACATTACACCCAGAGTGAGAGAAAACATCAGGTTTATTTGTGCATCTTTTACTGGAACAGTTAGGTCTTGGCTGAGGTGTAGTGGTTCAGTACTAAGTCCAGTTTTCATGAATTTTATTTTAAAAACACATCTCATAAAACAGCTTGGTAAACACTTACACTTTTAGTATCTTGCACCAAAAAGAGCAAAGTTTCTCATCACTTCTTTTCTTCACCTCAGCGTTTTGTGCCAGAGGTCAAAACAAGGCACCACATGCAGCCGGACGTATTTCTGTCCCCCGGTCGAGCACTCCACACAGCCGTAAACAGTCTCCCTCTTCTGGTTTCCCATGCCGCAGAGTGCACAGGGCCCCTTGGGGATGTTGTGTTTGAGAAGGTTGACCCGTGTGTGAGAGTTGTCCCTCAGGTAGGCCGTAGACACGTCTGTCATGCTGGCGGCTTTCTCGTAGTAGTCGGTCACCATGTCGTCCATGTAGGTGTCGGAGTGGGTGAGCTCCTCAAATGTCCGGTTTTCTAGAGTAAATGTAAAAATTTTAAATGGCAAAATTGTGGCAACAGTCGAGGCATTTTCATGATGTAGCAGAGGTTAAAAGAGTACCTGCTCTGAAGGGGTTTCCGTACACAATTCCAGACAGGAAGCGGCGCAGTCGACCCATCGAGAAGTGACCGATGAAGCCGCCGATCTGCTCCCTGATTTGCTCACGCTCAAACCCTCCCTGGGACTCTGGAGCTACACAAATATCTGACAAAGAAGAAGATAATCTCAGTTCAGAAAACAGATCTTGTGTTGACCAAAGGTTGAGATCATGTCAGCTAATAACTACTGAGAATCTCACATTAGCATTCAAGGGTGAGGATTGAATTACTGTTTGATACTATGATGGCAACACCCAACCATCATAAATGCTATATATGATGGGGATGGGGATTGAACCCATGACATGGGGATTGAACCCATGACATTGGTGTTAGTAGCAACATCCTCTAAACAGTGAGTCTAATCTAGCCTGACATATGTAGAGGTGGCTTAAAGTTGTGTTGAGTGAGCTGAAATTCGGTCGACAATTTACTATTGTACTGTCTACTAGCTTACACTTGAAAAGCTCCAAGAAAGGATTAAAAAGTCTTTTCGGCTTACACTTTTGACAAAGTGATTTACAGTTAAGTCAGCTAAATTGAAACTACTGGCCAGTATGGGGGTCGAACCCATGACCTTGGCGTTATTAGCACCACGCTCTAACCAACTGAGCTAACTGGCCATGTGTTAAGCTGTTTCTGTCAACATTTTCCGAAAAGTACGTCCGCGACAGAAGTAAAAATCAGGGCTCCATTTTGGTC
>CAEMYA010000047.1:3408863-3419343 GCA_903131615.1 Diplodus sargus | reverse complement strand
TGTTTTAACCACTTTTTTATTCATTTTGAGCCATACACACTACAGTGCTGTGTTGTAAGGTGTCTGCTGATTTTGCATAGCTTTTGGGGTGATATTTGGAGCATGTTAAGATGTTTAAAACACAGTGTAAAGTTGTTACCCCACGCTGTTAGCAGTCAATGCTAACTCTCCGTTCAAGGAGCCACTGGCAAGTCAAGGGTAGCTTGAGCAATAAAGCTGATGTTGAAATTGACCGAAGTTGTCCTTTAAGCACACACTGACATGCTCAAAAACGCACACGCACATAAAGCAATGCTTAAGCGCACACTCACATGCACATAAACACACACACATGCGCGCACACACACACAAAGCCATGCTTAAGCACACACTCACATACGCGCACACACGCACGCACGCACGCACGCACACACACACACACAGTATATTTCGTAACATTGAAACTATATTTAATGATTATCTTTTTTCTGTCATTCAAGTCGGGAACTCCATTCAAATAATTAAATGTCTTAATCATCGATATATTGAGATTGATTGAATTTCTCAGTCAGATTCAGAGTATTTGATTCATTCTCACTGTAACATCTCTTCTTACTCCATCAGCTGCTTTTCAACACAAATTTAAGCGAGCATTGCAGTTTGGCTCAAACCTTATATTCTATTTTTAATGCTTCATTCTCACCAAACTATTAGGAAGCTTTATTCTCTTCAGATGAGAGTTCAAGTAGATTAAAGCAACCAGTTCAGTTTGGCCTTAGTTTTTTAACCAATTCTACATTATTTTCAACCCAGGAACTCTGATTTAAATTTATTTAAATATTTCCAATCATTGACACATGAAGATTTATTACATTTCTGTCTGATTCAGAGTCTTTGACTCATTCTCACTGTAACATCTCTTCAAACTCGATATATTTTAATGCTTAATTCTCCCCCAACTATTACAAAGCTTCATTCTCTTCAGATGAGACTTCAGATGAATTAAAGCCACCAATTCAGTTCAGCTTTAGTTTTTGAACAAATTCTACAGTATTTCCCAGTTTTTTAGATATTGTGGACATTATTCAAAGTTTTCACAGCCAGCAGTCCGCACTTAGCTTCAGCTGCTCGCGAGGAGCATTCACAACCGCAAGTTCTTCAGAATGCCTTCAGCATTCACACTATTGTTCTTCTGGAATTTCTTTTTATTAGTGTGAATGCTGAGTCAGCATTCACACTATTGTTCTTCTGGAATTTATTAGTGTGAATGCTGCAAGCAAATTCTTCCGGAATGTATTAAAGTTATTATTATTCATGATTCCGTACGTTTTTCAGCACTCTTCTCCTCCTTCAAATCTTGAGCCATTCAAACCATTCAAATATCAAAATGTGCAGCTTTTTAAAGACATTACTGCTTGTATTTTTCTCGTTTCTATCTTTTATACTTTTCAACTTTATCTTTTTCAGCTTTTCAACTTTTCAACTTTTTCAGAAATTCAGCTTTTTCCCAAAAAAATTTAACATTGCAGCAAATGGGAAAATCTTCAAAACTCCTCGACTTTCAACCTCTTCTTCTCCCTCAAACCTTGTGCTATAGAAACCATTCAACTATCAAAATGTGCAGCTTTTTAAGGACATTATGGCGTGTATTTTTGTTATTTCTATCTTTCATACTTTTGGAAATATTAGGCTTTTTCTGCAAAGTTTTTCCCATTCATCCTTATGGGGATTTTTTCAAATTTCATTCTGCTATAACTTCAGCATACCTTCAGCTATTCAGACCATTCAAATGTTAAAATGTTCAGCTTTTCAACCTTTTAGCTTTTTCATTTAAGCTCTTTCTGCCTTTCACTTTCCACCTCTTCAGTCTTTTTTCACCTTTTTAAGCTCTTTCTGCCCTTCACTTTCCACCTTTTCAGCTATTGAAACCGTTCAGCTATTAAAATGTTCAGCTTTTTAAGCTCTTTCAGCCTTGAGCCTCCGAAACCCTGCAATTTTTGAAAGAACTGTAATAGTTATCGCTTTTCAACCTTTCAGCTTTTTCATAAATTCAGCTTTTTCCAAAAAAACATTAACATTGACGCAAATGGGAACATAGAACTGTAATAGTTATCGCTTTTCAACCTTTCAGCTTTTTTATGAATTCAGCTTTTTCCCCAAAAAAATTAACATTGACGCAAATGGGAATGGGGAAACGCCTCGTCTGCAAAACTCATCGCCTTTCAACCTCTACTTATCCCTCATACGTTGAGCTGGAGACGCCATTCCAACTTTAAACGAGTCAGCAAAACTTGAACTATTGACACTGTATTCAGTTTTTAAAAATATTGTACGGTTTTGAAAATGTCCCAGTTTTAGTTTTAAGGAGTATTAGCCCGTCTTCTGATTTTATAATGGGTGTGTATTGCGTCAGCTAGAGTGCGTGACATCATCGCTAGAGTGTGAGGCCGCTCGAGGAATGGGAGACAAAATTGTCTTCAGCTTGATTCTGAATCCACATGTTTTACTTGACATAGACAATATATGCATAGAAATGTAGGAAATCTTGTTGGCTTTCAGCTGATGGTCTCATTTCAGATGTACTACTTACAGTTTTGGATGTGGAAGCCCTGGAGCGACAAGAACCAGAGCAGCCGCTCCATAAGCCGCAATGTTAATTTTGAGCCTAAATTTCCGTTCGAGAGCAGACGGTACCTGATTTGTCTTTTGCTCCTGTGCCTTCATTTCTGACTCGACAGAAATAAAAACGACATGAGCGAGTTCAGCCATGTCTCCTCTCACTCATCATATAAATATTTTGGCCATAACCATTACAGTCTTTTCAAGAATCGCAGGGGTTTGGGAGGCGTTTTCCCATTCATCCTTATGGGATCCCTTCATCTCTGTCTCTGTTACTTCTCCCGCATGTGTATCTCAACAATGCGTGTGTATTGCGTGAGCTAGAGTGTGTGACATCATCATTTGATTGAGAGCAGCTGGAACACTGGAGAAAGGATTCTCTTCAGCTGGATTTGGATCCCACATCTTTTACTTTACACAGACCAGTGGTGTCAAACTGATCCAGGAAAGGGCCACTGTGGCTGCAGGTTTTTATTCCAACCAAGCAAGAGCACACCTGATTTAGATCAGATGTGCTCTTGCTTGGGGTTCCTCGTGCTCCAGCGTATGTGCAGCCATTTTAAGCTCTTTCACCCTTAACTTTTGTACATTTTCATCCTTTTTTCACCTGTTTTAGCTTCTTCAGCCCTCTCACAGCTCTACAGCTTCTCATCCTTTTCATGCTTTTTTCACCCTTTTAAAATCTTTCAGCCTTTAACTTTTCAACTTTTTAGCCCTTTTTTTTTACCATTTTAACCCCTTCCAGTCCTCTTACTCTATCGCTTTTGATCCTTTTACACATTTTGAAGCTTTGTCAGCCCTCTTACTTCATCCTTTTTAACCTTCTTAACCTTGTCCGGCCCTCTTAGTCTACAGCTTTTGATCCTTTTTCACCCTTTGAAGCTTTGTCAGCCCTCTTACTTCATCCTTTTTAACCTTCTTAACCTTGTCCGGCCCTCTTAGTCTACAGCTTTTCATCCTTTTTTCACCTTTTTAAGCTCTTCCAGCCTTTCACTTTTCACCTTTTTAGCCTTTTTTCACCATTTTAACCTCTTCCAGCCCTCTTACTTTACAGCTTTATTTCACCTTATTGAGCTCTTTCACCCTCTTTTTTACATGTTCATAATTTTTTCACCTGTTTTACCTTTTTCGGCCCTCTCACTCTACAGCTTTTCATCCTTTTTCAGCTTTTTAAGCTTTTTCAGCTGTCTTACTTCACCTTTTTTAACTTGTTCGGCACTCTTACTCTGCAGCTGTTTACCTTTTCCTCTTTTTTTCACCCTTTTAAGCTCTTTCAGCCTTCACCTTTTCAAGTTTTTAGCCTTTTTTCACCATTTTAACCCCTTCCAGCCCCCTTACTCTACAGCTTTTTAGCCTTTTCAGATATTCGCCTTTCTGCCTTTTCAGCTCTTTCAAATATTTAACTTCATGTTCAGCAATTACAATGTTCAACTTTAACTTTTCTGCCTTTTCAGCCTTTTCAGTTTTTCCAGCCTTTTCAGCTTTTTCATACATTCAGCTTCATGTTCAGCTCCAGAAACTGTTCAGCTAGCAATATGTTCAACTTTTTAAGCTCTTTCAGCCTTTAACTTTGCAACTTTTTCAGCTTTTCAGCTTTTCAGCCCTTTCAACTTTTCTGGCATTTCAGCTCTCAGCTTTTTCAGCTTTTCCGGCAGTACATTCAGCAGATTTCGCTTCAGCATTCACACTGTATTTTCGCAAGAAATGCAATTTTTCTAGTTTCAGTTTTAAAATTCTGATGATTAATGGAAGAATCGAACATTTTTCCTACCCTTTAAAGTGACTGACCTAATTCAACAGCGGACCAGCCAATTGGTGCAAGATGTCTCACAGTTAGTGAAATGGAGATGACCTGAGTGCAGTGAATGTGTCTCTAGTGATTGTAGTATAAAGACACCTGTGTCTGAAGGTCCAGTCACTGGTTAATCAGTACTCCGGGCTAAAACGTCACTATCGCGACAAAAGCACACTTCAAGAAAGTATTACCAAGTAAACATCAAGTGATGGATACAACAACATTTCCAAGTCACTGAGCATCCCCTCCAGTTCACTTAGAAACATCATAAGAAATGAAAGGAATATGGGACATGTGTAAATCTGCAGGCCTCACAAACTGAGTGATGGTGCCAGAAGGGGACTAGTGAGGGAGGCCACCAAGACACCTATGACTACTCTGAATGGTAAATGGTTTTACATTTTTATAGCGCTTTTCCAGTCTCATGACAGCTCAAAGCGCTGTACAATACATGCCACATTCACTCATTCACACACACATTCATACACTGATGACGGAGGCTGCCATGCAAGGCGCTCACCAGGAGCAATTTGGGGTTCAGTATCTTGCTCAACATTCGACATGCAACTAGGGGGAGCCGGGATTCGAACTGGTGACCTTCCGATCACTAGACGACCTGCTCTACCCACTGAGCCACAGCCGCTGAAGAGTTGAAAGCTTCAGCAGCTGAGAGTGGCAAGGAGAAGGTTACTGTTAAAGAAAGCTCATTAAATCTCTACTATAGTTCACCCAAAGAGATGTGGAAGACAAGGTCAACTGGAAGAAGGTTCTTTGGTCTGATGAGACCAAAATGGAGCTTTCTGGCCATCAAAACACTGTTTGGCAGACACCAAACACTGCACATCACCACAAATACACCATCCCCACTGTGAAGCATGGTGATGGCAGCATCATGCTGTGGGGAGGCTTCTCAGCAGCAGGTCCTGGAAGGCTTGTAAAGGTAGAGGGTAAAATAAATGTAGCAAAATATAGAGAAATCCTGGAGGACAGCTTAGGACAGAAATGGTTTAAAGACAACAAGGTGAACTTTCTGGAGTGGCTTCGTCAAAGCCCAGACCTCAATCCAATACAGAATCTGTGGCTAAACTTGAAAGGGCTGTTCACCCCTGATCCCTGTGCAACCTGACAGAGCTTGAGCAGTTTTGCAAAGAAGAATGGAGTAAAAGTGCAGTATCCAGATGTGCAGGCCTGATTGAGACATGTCCACACAGACTCGGTGCTGTGATTGCTGCCAAAGGTGCATCTACTAAACACTGACTTGAAGAGGGTGAATACTTATGCAATCACTTATTTTACATTGCATATTTTTTTCATATTTGACATTGCTTTGTAAAAATCTGTTTTCACTGTGATATTAAAGATATTACATTTTAAGGGGGGGGGGGTTTACCCCCTTTTTTTTATAGGTATTGTATCTATTCTGTACCGTCTGTGTATTTCCCTCCTCCATGAGATTGTGTCCTGCTGCGTGTCTTCCAGGCGCTTTGTGAAAACCAGTCGATGTCCTCTGGTGTTCATAGTGTCAGACAGTCTGCGTAGAGACAGCGGCTCGGGTTTTCTTTTCCCCAAAGAGATCCAAGATGAGCTGGACATCAACAGCATCAGGTTACAAGCAATGCACACTCCTGACTATGACAGGGATGTTAGACCTTTATGGCAATCCCAATCAGACCCCACAGACCCATGTTCAATACAGTTCAGTCCCTACTGTGGACTTATAAGAGAAAATCATTCCCAGAAATTTCTGGCCATATTTACTTTGGTTGGACAGTAATTCGGTATTTAGAAATAGTTACAGTGTCCCTTTTATTACCATCATAAAAAAAGACCAGATTTGGTCTGGATGCAGCCTAACACGTTTTATGCTTACTTTTATCTCATCAACAAATAATAAGCTGTAAAGTCTTCTCCTCTTCCAGAGGACTCTGCCAGTGTCAGTATCTACAGTGGATGTAAGAAAAATCCTACAAAGAGAAAAGGCTGCCAGTCTAGATAATAAGCTTGGCTGTGTTCTATAAAACAAGTGGCAATCAGCCAGCTGATATTATCACTGACATTTTTAACAACTCACTCTCACAGGAGACTTATCCAACCTGTTTCTAGACAGCCATCATCCTTGTACCGTTAAAGTGTATGGTGTCTTAATGACTACTCTGTGGCACACAACCCCATGTTGATGAAGTGGTTGGAGAACTAGATCCCCAGCACATCAAAGACCTAAACACATGAAGACATGATTGTTGGTAAACACCACAGAGTCTGCACGGAGACCAAAGGTTACTACAAGACAGCACCCAACCCAGCCAGGGTCTGCTGCCCTCACTCAGACACCTTCTGGGAAAAGATACAGAAGTATCCATTGCCATACCACACCACTATGGATCCGTTTCTTTGCTCACGCTGTGAGACTCCTGAACTCTTTGTCTGCACTGCACTTTATAAAATAGTTTGACTTGTTCTTTGTTTTTCTTATGTAGCATAAAATGACTTAAACTCAGTTTTGTTTTACAACCCTAATGTTGCAAAATTACTTATAAATCAACCTTTAATGGGTCACCATGCATGCCTTCATAGCATTGCTTATTTCATTGCCACTTAATGCTTCGGCCTGAATTTGTTTATGCTGATATGATTAGTGTCTAAGAGGATAGATGATTTGAAAACCAGCCTTTATTTGAGAATTCTAGGTTATCAAATGCTTATTAACAGGATATTGAATCAAAGCTAGATTAAAGGGTGCCTCTGGATTCCTCTGAACATTGTTTTGTGTTTTGTCTGTTTCCAGTTTTAATCCAGTGGCTCCAACCACAATGATGAAGGTCCTGAGTCGAATTTCAACTCTGGAGGCAGGAAAGGTGAAAGGAAGCCTTGCAATTGTCAACGCACTTTGATATGAGTATTTTCGTGTTTTTTAGGATATATTTTCTCCATAATTCTAAGCAGAGCTGTAGGATGATGCGCATCTCAGACCAGGCATTGTTGGAAACACTGTGCTCAGGAAGCTCAGGAGATATTCGCAGTGCTGTCAACAGCCTTCAGTTTTCCACACTCACAGGTCAGGAGTAAATCACACGACATTGCACCACATCAGACCACAGGGGTACTGGAATGAAAATTGCCATAAATCCCTATTGATTTTTAATGACCCCATGGCCCTCCAGACATATCATTGGAAAAGGGGCTTTGGAGGATGAAGACGGACAAGCCTGTGACTTCACTGGGTAGAGCTGTTTCCAGAAAAAAACAGAGTAAGAAGTCCAAAGGGACAAAAGAGCAGGACGAGGAGCAGGCTATTGGAGGGAAAGATGCTTCTCTCTTTCTGTTCAGAGCACTGGGGAAGATCCTGCATTGCAAACGTGAGTTGTATCTCTTAGGTTGCATATAATGGAATGGAAAGACTCAAGTATTGTCTGTGTATGTGAAGCCTTATATGTTACTGACAGGTGTGAAGGCCCTATTGAAATGCAAGGAATTGTAATCCTTAACTGAAATGAATAGTTTTTTGGAGGTGCTCAAAAACTCACATCACTTTGCACAGGCATCAAAATTGGTGAACATGTATATGGTTATTGTGCATGGGCGTGGCTAAGTAGCTCAAAAGCCCCTCATATAAAACTTCTATGAAGTAAATGCTTGTTTGTCTTCCTGCACACAGGATAAGTGTCTGGGAGTGCAGCTGCAGACAACCAATCAGCTAGCCGTGTCCACTATTTTTTAAGTGTTTTTCTTTTCCTTTAGATGTGCTGCGCAGTGCATTTGATTTCGATTGTAATAAAACTGAAAGACTCAATTTGATAAGATTTTGATTCGTGACACCCCTAGTTACCACAAGAATAAGTAACAACATTGACTTGTATCACAATCTGAAGATAATGAATATGAAATGCCAAATGCCGAAAGACCAGAAACTAGACTATGTAAAGAGGTATGCAATCCAGATTAATGAAGGAAGACATAAATGGAAAACGGTTAACACAAGCAATATTTAAAGAATACTATCACTATGTACATACATTCTCATTGTATATTTGGAAGAATAACAAGAGAATAAGTCTAGGCTTGAATCTGTCCAAAATGCCGTAGAAAAAGAAATTGCTCTATGCAGATGGTGCTTAAACTACCCAGGTAGTGGAATCTTTTGGGCAGTTTTTTTTGCCATTTAAAGGTGTACTTAAACTCGTCCTAGAAGGTTAATCCACCTCAAATTTAGTCAGCGTATATAAAAGACCCTAACTTCAAACGTTAGTTTTCATTGAATGATGGTGCAGTGCGTTTTAATATTTCATACTGAAACAGGAAGTTGTTGTAACTCATCTGTATATTGTTAAATTTGCCTCAAACTTCACATGTTTGAGAAGAGACTCATCCTGAAGACATCTACATGCCAATATTCAGTTTTGTTAAGCGCCCACTACTAGCAACAGGAATTGACATGTTTGACGTTTGATACTTTTGTATTTTTCATAGCTGATTAGGTCCTCCTCAGATCAGAGTTGCACTGTGGCCTTTGTTGAACAAACATGACAGTACTTAAGTAATTTCAAGCGACACAGATGCCAGCACTTGCATGCTTAGTTCTTTGTCATCAACAGGAAGGAGTGATGAAGGTGATCATGCAGCTGAGTGTGGCCCTGGAGCTGGTCTACCATCTCACCTGTCTCATCATCACAGAGAAGAATTACAATTAAACCCGGAGGTACAGATTTGCTTTCTGTAGCTCTAACGTGTAGCAACATGCCTGAATGTCCTTTCAGGCTTTGGGAACAATTGGAACTCATCCATCTGTTTCTTCTAGTTGGTTGTTGAGCGTTCGCACATATCTGGAGAGTTCTTCAACCTGTACCTCCAGCAAAATTACCTGGACTTCTTCTCTGAGGTGGAGGATGTGGACCGAGCCAGCGAGTATCTGTCTGATGCTGACCTCCTTACTGCTGATTGGACTGTTAGTCTTTCCCTAGACATGAATAACAAATAGGAATGTTTTGATGAGTGAATCTGGACCAAAGTGTTCCTGTTGTTTTCATACATACTATTGCATACTTATTTAAGGAGCCGTTTTCATATGATTGTAGCACAGCACCAGCTTCATGCCCATACCTGCTAAAGCTTATCAGACCGCAGCACATTGGTTTGTAACACAGTGAGACAGGATGTTACACCTCTGGAAACACACCTTACAACTCTTCCTGTGTTGTACATAGTACTATGATGGGAATTACAAGTAGTAGGTAGTACAGAGTGAGAACTTGAATGTATTAGTTTATTATTATTGATATGTTGCCCATATATTTCCAATACAGCCCATGTTGTATTGACTTAGTAATTTTTTGGGTCTATATGATGGGCTGTGCTGTGCTGTTCTCAGAGCCGCAGCACCATGGGGGATTATGGATCTTCACTCGCCACCAGGGGGCTCCTCCACTCCAACTCGCGACAAGTGTCAGTTGGCTTTAGACCGCTGCACAAACCCAACTGGGTTCTGGTCAACAAGAATGTAAGTGGATTAAGGTTTAACAATGTTTTAAACGCGATGCCTGGAATAACAGCACTTTGCCGTTCTGTGTTCAGGAAACATGTAACCAACCTATAAATGACAACAGACAAACAATCATTGTCGTTTTCGGGTCAAAATCATTTTCAATGGCATGCTAGGGGCACTCTTACGATAGCATCAAAAGCGCTAAGAAGGTTCGACACAACATGAAACTGTGCTCGTAGTATCACCAGGGTCTCTACACATGAACACGAGCATTTGAGAACATTGATTGTGTACACAGAGTTTACTAAAAAGAAAGTTTTTGAACAACTTACGTTAGCAGTTGCTTGTTCCACTAGCCGCCGTCCTGCCAGCCGAGGAATGTCGATTTCCTAATGTGACATAACATGGATGAGTGACTATGTGACTGTAATGAGACTGATTTTGTTTCCGTCAGCACCGGGAGAACTGCCTGGCTGCCCAGTTCCTATTCAGAAGCTTCTGTCTGACACCAGTCAGCCTGCAGACTGAACTGCTGCCGTACCTGGCAAAGCTCAACAACCCTATGAGGAACCAAGGTGGGTGGGAGTGTGTATATATATATATATATA
>CAEMYA010000047.1:3383150-3398390 GCA_903131615.1 Diplodus sargus | reverse complement strand
TATATATATGTGTGTGTGTATATATTTGTATATATATATATATATTTTAGAAATACTAAAAGATAATAAATGTGATGGAGTATGGTGCAAGATACCCACCTATCCCCTGCGTCCATAACTCAACTCACCATGAGCACAGCTTTCATTAGAGCCTAATATGAAGGCGTTGTGACGATTTTGTAAAAAATCCCCCCAAAAATCCCTAGAAATCATGAAAATTGGCAGCCATCTTGGATTTCAAGGTAAAAAAAAAGGTCAAATCAATATGTAAACCAGAAATATGTATTCTTTGACAAAAATAAGGTCTGAAACCATGTATTGTGCATCATTGTAGGTCAAACCATTAAAAAGTTCATTTCCACGACAGCCATTTTGGATTTTGGCCTCTAAAAACTCTTCCCGCCATTTTGAAAAATACACCCTAACTAAATTTGTTTTTTAGCCCCCCTATATGACAAATCCATTGAGAAACGGACCTTAGCTCACCGCAGTCACATTTTGGTCCGCAATGACCCTACTATGATGTTGTGTATGTACAGATCGAAACTGGAGGCTCTGACAGACAAAGAGCCGGGCGAGCTGAAAACAGACACTGAGGAGGAGGAGGAGAAGGAGGAGGAGGAGGAGGAGGAGGAGGAGGAGGAGAAGGAGGAGAAGGAGGAGAAGGAGAAGGAGGAGGAGAAGGACAAGAAGAAGAAGAAGAAGAAGAAAGAAGGTAAGGGTGGGACTGAGGAGCATCTGCCAGCCAGTCAGCCCCAACCGACTACAAGCCAAGTTCTTTCAGATGAGAAGGACCTTATCATAGAGGAATATACCAGTGACTAAGCCAGACTGCTCTGCTGCACTGTTTCACTTTTTAATCACACCGTTTTTTTGTTTTGTTTTGTTGTGTGTGTGTTTGTGTGTGTACACATAAATAACTAAACAAGTGCTGGGATCAACGTTTTTTTTTACATGATTAAAAGCACACTTGTCACTGTTACAAAGTTTGGTACACTTGCAGCCCTAGCCCTTCTTGTAATGTTCATGACTGTGATACTAATTCTAAAGTGATGAGTTGTTTTTGCTTCATTGAAGTGTCCTTTTACTATGATCATAATACAATTCAATCATCAGGATTAATTGTAATAATCTCCAAAAATTACCCATAACAGTTCAGTTCTGCCAGTTGAAATGTCTGTACATGTATGTCTAGCACTTGTTTTCCTGAGTGACGTTTGAGCCTGTAACCTGTAATGGAGACTGTCCAGGAATAAGCCTGGACTTTAACTGACAGAGTTTCTTACTGACAGAATACAGGAAATATTACATGAAGGCGTATTTAGAGGTATGTTGTTTAAACCAATGAGTATGCTAATAAAACACTGTGAATAGCTGATCATGGGCTCTTTACTTGAACAGTATCTTGCTCTTACACTCTCCCCTCACACACCCATTCATCCAATATTTACTCAACAGTTTCGCATGAAGCTCTTTTAAATATCCCCTCTGGTGATGGTGACTTACTGACTGCCTGCCTGGAAATTCAAGAAATTCTTCCATGAATACATTTTAAACAAGTGCATTTATGTTTTATTAATAATGCAGACACACCGTGTTTCTGTCATGCAATAAATATGGTATTTAATTGTCTGCGTCTTTAAAAGAGTCATTTCTGAATTGAGTAAGGAGTCTCGTTGGGTCGTGCTTTGTCTCAAAGTACTGAGATCGTTTTAAAGCTATTGACCGGAAGTAGTCGGTACAGCTGTGAGGCAGGCAGGTGAGCGCACTGTTGGTCACGCTGCTCTGAATACGCTGGTGTGGACCTGGTTCCTTCTCTCTCTTCACTGAACTTCATCAGTTTGTATCCAGGTGAAGGTGGAAGCGCTGTGAAGCATCTAGGAATATAACGTTTGCGTCCAAGGTAAGAGGAAGTCATTAATAAAAACCGATTAAGCCTAATTAACATGTGCATGCTGTAGTGATGTCATCTGGGGACGATGTGATCCATAGTTAAACTGTGACACGCGTCACTGTAGGAGCTACACATGACTGAACTACCAGACAAGTTTACATCCCGTCAGCGAGCGTTCTGCTGTTCAGACTGTTTCTAAAGTGTGGTTGTCCGCCAACTGCTTGAACACATTACATTCACACCAGGTATTACTGGAGATCTCAACTTATGTGAACGTAGTTTCTGTTACTCAGGCTCCAGCTGCCGATATGCTCATCATGTCATATTGAAAAAGTTTTTTTTTTTTTTTTTTTTTTTTTAAAGCAAACCAAAATGTTTTGTCATGGATGGGACTGAAACTGATAACATTCATTTAGGCTAATTATGACCAGTGTTGGGCACGTTACTTTAAAAAAGTAATTAGTTATAGTTATTAGGTACTTCTCCCAAAAAGCTGAGTAACGGAATTACTCCACTATAAAAGTAACTAGTTACCAGGAAAAGTAACTTGCGTTACTTTTAATTATCCCCCTTTGAGCTATGCATTCATTATGTCTACTCCGCATGTATTTAGAAAATGTCTTGCATGGCGGACCGGCACCTGCTTTCCCCAGTATTTCGCCAATGAGTGCTCTGAAGGAGTCTGAGTCAACTGTTGATAGTTGTTGATGTTCTCAACAACATGCCTATTATTGAATTCAGCTCAGTCTGTGTCACAAGTTTTTGTGAAGCTGATATGTTATTGTCGCTGTTGTCGCTCTTCTCCGGCGCTCCTCGTGGGCTTCCGTAGTTCAGAGTGCAGTTTTCACAATATTGAAAATGTGGACAAAACCAGCCCAAATTTTATTCACCCGCCCAATGAATTTTTTCCCCGCCTGGCATGAACAAAAGTAGCCCAATTGGGCGGAAAACCGCCCAATCTGGCAACACTGCTTCTCATCAGTCCATCATTTATATTCTCCGGCTGCACAGCGAATATCAGGCTACACGTCATCGCTGACGTGCTCTCAGATCTGAACAATCCTCTTGTTTTTTTTGTTGTTTTTTTTTGTTTAAAAAAAAAAAAAATCACTTATCAGGTTAATCAATCACCTTCCAGTAACCCGAAAAATAGAAATAACTTACATTTAATTTGGCTTTCTTTATTTCCCACAGATAACTACAAAGTAACCATCAGTATAGCCTATTTTATTTTTTCCAACAACGTAGTTTCAAAGTCCGTGTTTCTAGTTTGCTGCCGCATTGAGTATAAGATTGAATGACTTCTAGTTCAGTCTGTAGACAGTAAGTGTGTGTCTGCCTCTAATGTTGGGTCCTGGGGGTGAGTGACACCCTCAGCCTCTGGTCACCCAGCGACCTGACTCAGGACCAGCTCCTCTGCCTCTGCCGGACGTGGTGGAGGTGGAGGTGAGCACCTGTTGGTGCTACTACAAGTTAAAATATCCCTGAATAAACTTTTACTTTGTTTAATATGTGAAATAAAACCAAAGTGTGGAGCCATCGTGAGACTGTTTTTATATTTCATTTTCAGCCAATTTAAGTGAAATAAAAAGCCTAAAGCCTAAAATAAAATAAAACATTGAACAACATTCAACCACTTCCTCAAAGGCTAATATAAAAGATGTTAAATTCAGAATGAAAAGACTCTGTCAGTGATTTTTATTATGGCCACAGCCGTGTTACTTTTTTTTCCCCCAGAAAATGTCTGCTTCCTGTTTTCTCCCCTGTTGCCATGGTGAATCACAGTATCGGAGCTCCATTGATGATGGCTGTTTACTAGTCGTCAGGCACAAGCTCAACTCAGAGTTAACATACTCAGAGTCGACTTACCTAACTCAGATCAGCTGTTCTGGAATTGTAAACTCAGAGTTTCACTTAACAGGCTAAGTCAACTCAGAGTTCAGGGTTAGGCTCAGAGTTTGTTGAACCTCCTTTCTGCAATAGCCCTCTGGCCTGTTATCATTATCAACACTGTCAACAACGGTGTTTTTGGCCACTAGTGTTGTTAACTTTCCCTCTGGGGCCCATTGCACAAAACTAGGATAACGGATTAAGCTGGGATATCTTGGTAATCCTGGCTCAACTTATCTGTGATCCGGTTGCACAAAAGCGGGATGGGGGGCAGTAGGATATGTTATGGTATAAGTTACCATGGAGATTTATTCTGTGGAGCTAGCCTGCTCCAGACCAGGCTAAGTTCCAGGATCTATTTAATCTCATCCCTTATCTCAGTCAGCAGTCACCACAAATGGAAACCAATAGTTATTCCACTGCCCACTACACATTGTTATCACATATAACTAGACCCACTATCATTATTTAAACCTTTGTGATCATTCATTTCAATCATTTTGGATAAATTATGATTTTAGATGATGTTGCCATCATTAGATAATTTACAGTTTCTCATAGACTATAAGGCTATATATAAAATGACGGAATATTAGGGCCACAGAGAAAAAATAAATAAATTCACAGACTTCGAGAATAAAGTCATACATTTACAAGAAAAATGTTGTTATATTGTAACCCGTTGTTTTAGAGGAGGAGAGTTGTTAAAATGAGGGCTGTGGAGCATTTCGTGGAATTGTACTTCAGTTTAGGTTTCACAAACAAGGAAATACTTAATCTTTTGGCACGTCAGCATCACATTGTCATAAGTATCAGAAAATGCATCTTTTTCCGCAGAAAGAACCAGTCTCAAATTTATGACTTTCTTTCTTCCTCAGCGTGACCCTAATACTCCGTCGTATAAAATACACATCCCATATAAATATAAATACACATCAAAGTGTAACATTATGTTCCTTTATTGAATAAGGACAAAGCAAAACAGGTAAACCATCAGCTCCTTTCAAAACTGAAGTCACACAGTGACTCTACAAGATGGAAAGCACAGAATCAAAGCATATTATACAACACAAGGATAAATACACATTCAAAGGTCTGTATATAACACACCCTGCATGTCTGCACACTGAAATAAATGCAGGACAAATCCATACATATCAAATGAACAGACAAATGAATGGATGCAGTAGCCTCCCTGCAAGCTTGTACACAGAGTATACAGCACAAACATCACAAGAGGCCAAATCAATTTAAATCAAATAATAAAAAAAAATAAATAAAAAAATTCCTCTGCCACTGCGGGATATATTTAACTTAAATTTAAAACATGCATATTAACTAAAATAATTTAACACATTATTCTCTCACTTGCCATTGTCAGAGCAGAAAGGAACACACCATGTCGGGCCTTCATATAGGCTATTGGCTCACTGGACTTTACGAGGTTTGACTTTTTATTTTTTTATTTAAGATGTGTCATCTTCTTGGAGCTGGTGGAGGAAAGGAGAATAATGATTAGTACATTTGTGTTACAGTCAGCATACAGTGTGCACTGAAGGCATAACTCACCTCCTGCTCAAGTTTTTTTATTTCAAGGTCCAATTTTCTAATTATCCTCTTTTTTATTTCGGACTCCAGTGCAAGGTTTTCCATCTTGTTCTTCTTGTACTGCATATCTATATCTGCCAGTTGTATTTGGTGCTGGAGGTGGTTATTATTATTATTATTATTATTATTAATATTAGCTCATCTATTTATCAAAGAGTTATACAGTCTGATGGAGTTACATTTACACAGTTTCACTCATATCTGCAGTCCATTTCAATCAAAAATTCAACTGATTCATAATCAGAGTACAACTGCGTTTTTGGGTAAGGGTTAATTATGTGAATTAACTATTTGGATTGTAATTGTGATGTTTCAGCGGAGCGTGAGTGTGTAACTGTGCACCACTTACGCATTCAGGCGGTCAGTAATACTTGCCACTCTTTTTCTCTTTGCTTTATCACTGTGGCGGTGTTTCCTTTCTTTTTAAGTATGTCTTTTAACTCCTCGTATGCCTCCATGAGGATTTCTGCCTCCGGCGAGGGAAAAATAAGCTGCTCTACTTGCCATGTTGAATCAGTGAATCTGTGATCGGTGGCGGGGTCTATTTGAGGGAGCCGTGAGCGCGCACTTATGCAGGATTGGTTTCACCTTGCTTGATGAATCCGTGTCTGCTCATCCTGGCTTGGTCTTTGTGCAACCAATTAAGCCTGGACGCTCTTGTTGTGGATTCATTGAGCTCAGCTCAGTCACTTATCCTGGATGTCTTAATCCTAGTTTTGTGCAACGGGCCCCTGGACTCGCTTTGCTGCAGCTCACCTCTGCCGTGTGCGTGTGTTGTTTGTGTGTAAACTGAACACTGCCTCTGATTGGCTTACGAACTCTCACTCTACCTTAGAGAGCCAATCATCATCACTTATGCAGCTGTCTCGCCCCTCCCTCCTCCCTCACCAAAGCTGCAGCATCTGTGGCTGAGAGCTGAGTCGGATGACAACAGCTTCAATGAGCAGCTTCAGTTTGTAATGCAACACATTTAATTGTCAGTAACGGTAACAGCGTTGTAACGATGGAAATAGTAATTAGTTAGATTACCTGTTACCCAAAAAAAATAACTGTCAGAAAAATGTGCGCTCTAGTAACACAGTTTTTCTTAACCTTCAGAGAGAAAGAATCACCAAAGAGAGTTCCTTTGATCAATAATCTTTTACTTGCAGCGAGGGGAGCAATCACACAAAGTAACAGGTTGTAAGGCTGTCTCTGCAGATCTCCGCCGTTCAGTGTCTTGCAGTAGCTTTTATAACACTCTTCACTGAAGGAAACGCCCACGCTTGCACACACTTCTGCAAGCGTGGTTCATCTTAGGATTTGCATCCTGTTTCTTTAAGCATAAACACATTTCACATATAGAGTCACATTTAGATATGGAATTATACAAGAGTTTAACTTATATTTTTCCAGCATTTCCCTCCTGTTTAAACTCTTTTTCATTTTTAATGCATGAAAGATAATATGTAAATACACAGCAGTTATCATCAGTCAGCGAGAATCAGCGCCACACTTCTCACATCAGGCAGGTCTGGCCTTTTCTCGATTTTACCCATCTCCGTCATTTAGGTAGCGCCTCCTGATGTATTTCAACCGAAGATACCACCGAATGTCACTTGGCCAAATTGGCCAGTAAGGCATAGTGAACCAATAATGCCTTTTCTTTATTACATCACATACAGCTCGGAAGGCATGATGCACAGAGGGATACCTTTTTTTTGTTAAACACTCATTAGTCATTTGAATACATTGACAGGGTGTTATTGCGATTATTGAGAGCACGTCATAATTTAATAGCATAGTCAAATATTTTCCGGTGAGGAGATCAGGCCAGCTGTTGGAACAATGGCATCCCCATCGTTCCCCGTACCAGCAATAGTGGATACAAGTTAGACAACACATCGTTAGGCCAGAATCATGTTGGAATCGTTGTTCAAGTCACCCTCCTGTAGCATGGCAATTTATCATTTTGAACAGTTTCATTACTGGTGCATGTCATGCAGTGGGTCTCTACACAATGCTGTCGGCAAAGTCATAACCAGGAAGAGGTTTTATCAGCACAGCGTACTCCCCTGCATCCGCAAGGAGAGTTTTGGTGACAGAGCGGCTGATATATCTCTCCAACAAGCCCGTCAGCAGGGGAACGCAGCAGCAGAACACCACACTCAGGATCACGATTCCTATAATGAGGGAGACTAGAACAGACTGAATCCAGTTAGCGTACTTGCCAAATTGTTTCTCCCACCAATCAGTCCAATCGTTGACACCAGAATTCTCAGCTAGTTCTTCAGAGAGTGCGGTGTGGCTCTTTAGTGCTCTAGTGACACTTCCGTCTGGGGAAGTGTTTAAAGGGATGTAAGTGCAACAACTTGTACCAAGAATCTTACAAACTGCCCTTCTCGGCCAATAACATGTATAAAGCAAGTCTGTTCTGCCATGCAGTCAAGGAAGTAGCGTGCAGCTGCTCTTTAAGACCTTTTACGGCATCTCTGGTGTAATTAGCAAAACGCTGTTGATTATAGAACAGATAATTAATCCATGCAGTGTTTTTGCTCATTTCAATGATGGGGACAAAAAAGGGTATAGCTGTAATCCACCCGGCAGAGATCTCTCCTTTTGCCTTGAACTCATTTGGAATGCCTCGAGGGACCCCGATAGAGTTGACCCACATAGGATCATAGGCAGTAGGGGTATCGGGCATCTCTCTGTTCTGCCTGTGGTTTGTTGCATGTTTGGCCAATTCTGGGAGAAGCTGCACTCCGAAAGCCGTAAAAGGTAAAATGAGACTCACAAGAGCGCATTCTCCCTTCCAGTCTGCAGGCAGGTGTGCTCGCAGTTTCTTATCTCCACACAGCAGTGACATGCGGTCAGGAGAGGCAGAGCCTCACCTGTCATCATGGAAAAAATAAAATATATAATAAACAAATAAATTAAATGGTTATATTTATCAAATGGTGTGAACTATAAACTAGTTTTCCATTTAACTTAAACAGTGTGGATGTTTATTATTAAAAATCGCTGAATTTTCGCATTTCCGTTCAAATACGGGCAGAGACGCACAGTGAGGCAGCAGCAAGCTGAGCCTCACCTTGGATTGCGCAATCCCTCACAAACTGTGCTTTGCCATGCAATGAGAGCGTGTCACTGTCTCTCTGTATGTCGCCAATCAAATGTTTCAAACACTTTTAATATATGCCCCCTGCTGACTTTCCATAGTTTAGCTGATGTCTATAATATATGTGTGTAACCTGTTTCGTGTGCTCGGCGATCTTACAACGGCAGTGAGGAGGCACTGGGTGAGGCAGGCAGTTCTCCTGCCTCAAGGTAGGGGGCACTCGTGAGCCCAGACATGCTTATGCTACTCCGCAGCTGCAGAGTAAGTGACAGCGAGCTAGCAACAATCTTAGAGTCCATGGTTACAAGCGAGTCAAGTGCAGTGATTTCCCCCCCTCTCGCGCCGCCTGGATTTACAATGGAGGATTTTATATCCCAGATCAGACAATTTTCTAAACTGGACTTCCAGGCGAAAAAAGAGGTAATCAATAAAGGAAGACCAACACTGGAGCTGAAAGGTTTGCTTCCGACTACGGGACAGAAGATTACCCGCTCTTTTCAAACGGAGTGGTACAGACAAAAAGACTGGCTGTGTGGATGTTCAGCGAGGAACCGCCTTTTCTGCTTTCCCTGTCTTCTTTGCTCAACCTGTGACAATGTCTGGACTCAAATGGGATATTGTGACATGAAGAATTTGCAGAGAAGCCTCAGCAAACATGAGCGGTCTGCCACTCACAATCAAAGCCAGATCGCGCTAAAAACTTTTGGTATCTCCAGGATCTACTTGGCTTTGGATGAACAGCGGAGACTGAACATCAGCATCCACAATGCTAAGGTAAAGGAGAATCGAGAGATTTTGAAGGATCTCATCAATGCCACCTGCTTCCTTGGCAGACAGCAGCTGGCATTTCGTGGATATGATGAAGGTACAGGCTCTGCTAATCGTAGCAACTATGTCGAGCTCCTGTATGCTTTGGCTGAGAAAGATGACAGGCTAGCTAGACATTTGGAGACATCCACTGTATTTTCTGACTTGTCAAACAGAATACAGAATGATTTAATCCAAGCGGTCGGCGATGTATTTACAAATGACATTAAAAAGGATATCAGCCCCATTTGTTGCTGTGGAAGTAGACGAGACCACCGATGTCACACAAAAAGCTCGGATATCTGTCATTTTGCGTTATGTGGCTAACACTGAAGCATACTGCGAGGTGAAGGAGGCGTTTTTGGGCTTCGATGACGTGAGTGCGGACAGACGCGCTCCTGCTATAGCTGAGTATGTCCTGGGAGTGTTGGAGAAATATGACTGTGTCGACAGGCTTGTAGCTTAGACATATGGTGGGGCGGCTGTAATGGCATCAGATCTTAATGGGGTGCAGGCTAAAATTAAAGAGAAGGTGCCCGAGGCCATGTTTACCCACTGTTACGCACACAAGTTGAACCTGGTGCTGTTGCATTCAGCAAAGTGCATGCCCGAGTCTCGCACATTTTTTAAAACAGCGGAGGGACTAGGGGCATTTTTTCAGCAAGTCCACAAAGCGCACTCACTTGCTGGATGATGTTGTCAAGCGCCGTTTGCCCAGAGCAGCGCCTACAAGATGGAGCTCTAACTGTAGGCTGCTGCAGACCATAAGCATGCACCAAAATGACCTGCGCGCATTATTCCACATTATTATGGAAAATCCTGACAGCTGGGATAATGACACACTGATGATGGCTGTCAAAAGCATCGACATGCTTTCTCCTCACGGTATACGAGTGCATTTTCAATGAAACTTATGCACTTTTCAGAGTGCTGCAAAACAAGGTGATGGACATTGAATATTGCCTCACGCGCATCCGGGACACCGTTGCAGCTCTCCGGTGCATGAGATTGGAGTTTGACAGTTTCGATGAGCGATTTGAGCAGAAATGCGGCGCACTTGGCCTGACAGAAAGTGGAAGCAGAGTCCGACAGTCGGTCAGAGATGAACGGAGAGACTTGTTCTGTTTCATTCTTGACAACATCAGTGATCAAATGAAGGCCAGGTTTGATCATTTTGGTGAGCTAGCTTTCCTTGGTTTGGTGGATTGCGCAAAATTCAGCAGGGTTGTACATTAACTTTTTCCAGCACATAGCACTAGTGCTACAGAGGCTGACAGTTTTTTAGCACAAGACCAGAGAGTTGTAGCACACCCTATCTCACACCCTTTCACTTTTGTCGTTGGTGCGTTTTCGGTCGGCGTTGGTCGGTCCTCGTTAACTTCATTTACGTTATTGTCTGTGTCTTCCGGGATGCCTGGGATCTCTTTACAGGGTTTCCCCCAGAAAACTTGCTTAGCCCGGTGGTAGGTTGGAAGGGCGGCCCACCAGCGGTGAAGCATGTTTTTATTGTGACAGGGGCCTGACACAGGCCAGCAACTGACTGATGGCAGTAGGCAACAGATTCATGACGTAGTAGAGTTTAGGGTGGTTCCATACTTGCCTATAAGTAGTGCAAGGAGCTTCAATAAAAGCTCTATGGCTTGTGTTCATGTCAGGAACCTGAGACAGCACAACATGCTTTGTTATCTTGTATAAACTATGACAAGATCTACTCAGAGAATTGCAAGAAAATGAAATCTGAATTTTAGAAGTATTGTCAAGCAGGAGGGGAAAACGCTGTTTTTGTGAAATTCTTAAAAGACACCAATCTATATAGCAGGATATAGTGCACTAAGGTGGTAGTTCCATAGATGGCAGCAATGCAACTTTTGCATGCCGACTGCAGCGGGCGACGAGCTAACATCCATGCTACATCCATGCTAGCTGGCTCATCGACCCATGACCCAGCCAACGTCGTGCCGCTGCACACCTGGTCAACAGGTGAACCAGCGTTTTTGGCTTTTTCTGTGTGACATCCCATTATGTTCAATCAAAAGTAGCCTAGTTAGCGTGTAGTGACAGTAGCAGTGGTTTGTGGGCGTTAGGTAATGAAAAGACACCTGACCTCAGACCCGCCATGTGTTCGCGTTTTTTATTTAAATAAATAAACGATGCTTAGCCTGGTGGTGGGAAATCTAAGCCTGGCGAGGAAACACTCGGGGATTTTTTTTTTTCAAACAAGATTCCGAACAAGATTTTTTTTTTTTCTGTGGCTAAATATGCCCATAGCACCCATGCTAGAGGACAGATGAATTCTTAGCACAGGCATGTTTTGATGTAGCATGTGCGACATATATGTCACACTGTACAGCCCTGTTCAGTGAAATGTCACAACATTTTGATGAGAGGAAACTGCAGAGCCTGTCAAAATACGCCAAGTTCTTTGACTTTGTGAGACTAAAGGCGGATCTCATCGGACTGTATAGCTCACAAACAATGAGGAATGAATGCAAATCTCCTGGACAGCTTCTCAACTTTTTGGCCCAAAAGGATCTCATTCAGACTGTTCCTGAGGCAACAAAGCTGCTGGTCCAGCTGGTGCTCACTGTACCTGCTAGGACAGCGTCAGTGGAGCGGTCATTCTCAGCACTGAAAAGAATAAAGATATACAGTCGGAACAGGACTGATCAAGGTCGGCTTTCTTCCCTGGCAGTGATATCCATTGAGATGGAGAGACTTTTAAAACTGAAACAAGACAAGGAGGACTTCTACAAAAAAGTGACAGACATTTTTGTTCAGAAGGATCGGCGCATGGACTTCATTTACAAGTAAAGGTAAGACCATAATAACGTTTGTTGTTTTTTTTAATGAAATGTGCGTCACGTGGGGTACAGTTTGTTTGTATGTAAAGAATATTGATATAAGATATGAAACATAACCCGTTCACTGCTGCCGATCACATGGGAGAAAGGACTGGCTCAATTCGTGGCAGCAGCAGCAGCAGTGGTGGTGCTTCTAGTCTGCCGCGGCAACTACTGCTGCTTTGATCAACTGTTTTTATTTTGTATTTTATAAAACAGTCCTCAGTATTGTATTAGACTTGATTTAAGTAACATTTCCATCACGTGATTTCTGCATTAATTTGCAAGGTTTTCATAATTAATCTCTCAACATCTGTCTCAACCGCTGCCACTGTGTGTGTGTGTGTGTGTGTGTGTGTGTGTGTGTGTCAAGGATGGAAATTAGAACCCGCCACCCGCCAAATGCGGGTGAATTTGTGTGCTGGCGGGTGAATTGAATCAGTTTACCAGCCACTGTGGCGGGTTCATTCCAGTCAGATCTGATCCAATTAATCTTAATGATCGATATTTTGGTCAGGGCATAACAGTGCACTTTCCACAACCCTAGAGTTAGATCCGGTCAAATTATATGTTTGTGATTGGACCAAAGTGTCAGTTGGACTTCCAACACTACTAGATCAATTTGACCGCTAGATTTTAAACTCTATAATCTCTCATGTAAATTCCCAATTGAGTGATGAATGCATTCATTGTGTCATGATATTTAAAAAACAAAAAACGAAAAAACCCCAAAATGTACATTTTAACAAGTTTAATTAGACGTTTATCAACATTCATATCATTGCAAATTTTAATAGAGAAAACTCAGAACAAGAAAATTAACAATTAAAAGTGACTTATTTGAATATGAAACATTTTATTTTAACACTTAATAATATATAATAAAGCAATAACATTAATTGAAAAATCTGGAAACGAGCTGATCTAACAAAAAAAGAGCTGTTTTGATCACTGGTCACACTGGCAGATTACCTTCGCTCTCCTCGCACAGTTACGGGCTTGTGGCATTTCAAGTGTCCGACGTTTGGTTCCATTTGCAGCTCTTTCGGACCGGCACTGCCTCCGTGTCCGTGTCTGCTGCTACTGCTGCGGTGGTTGCTTCGCTGCTGCCACCTTGTGCTGACTGCCGCGGCCCCTTTCCCCTTCATGTATTCTGCCCTCAGCTCCTCTGACAGCTGCTGCAGGACTTTCCTCCGGTCTCTCCTGCTGCTGGTGGTCCTTGAATAAGATGCAGGCATTGATCCCAGCCAGGTCGAGGATGTTATAGAAGACACTGGCCATCTTTCGTACCGCCTCTGACGGTGTACGCCCTCGGAATCTGGACCGGGACGTCCTCGCCGTACTTGGTGTTGTTGTTGTAGTACATTACAGACTCTGGTTTTGCCTCCCCCCCCCCCCTAATAATAATTAATTTAATGAATTAATAATTTTTGCCCAAAATTACCCACTTTCCGCCAAATGTTGGCTATTTGATCTCTCTGCTTCTCGTTAGTGTTATATTTTCTCTTGATATTTTCCTTGATTCCTAATATATACATTTAGCCACAAATTTAGCCAGCCCTTGCTGTCACATGGTGAATAATCTACTCTGTTGGGTTCATATATTTGTAAATCTGATTCTGATGGAGTCAGTGCCTCACCAGCCATGAACCTCACCGCACGTCACTGCCACACAGCCACCGTATACCAACAGTCATATGGCGTCCCGTCAGCAGGTGTCGGTAAGAGGGTGGCTGTGTTCAGGGTGGTGCATCGCTCAATAGTCACATGTGATTGTGTGAAAAGAATCGTCATGCATGACAAATGTCTGGCAGGTGACAGGAAAGATATCTTTTGCTGCAATAACAGTACTGAAACTGCGTGAGGTACCAATAACGTGAGTTTATGATACAAGACAATTCCTGCAGATGCCTGCATGGCTACTGACGCGGCTACAACTGCCTGTACACATGCAGACAGGGCACGCTAATGGTGTGTCGTACATCATAGACATGAGGGGAGCTGCGACCTCTGCATAGTTAGGAATCCATGTCCTGCAAAAATTTGTCATTCCTAGAAAAGACATCATGTGTCGCTTTGTTACGGGTTTGGGGGCTTGAAGTATAGCCGTTTTCCTAGCTTTATCAATATGTTTCCCCTCATGAGAGATGTTGTGGCCTAGATATTTGACCTTTAGTCTCCCATAACTGACACTTCTTTTTGCTGACCTTATGACCTTGTTCACAGAGGAACTTGAGCAATTCAATGGTATCTGCTTTCATCAACATATAACAGCAACTGACATTTCTGCGGGGGATCAAACTTAGATAGATTAGCGGACATCTGTTGAGAATATATAGTGGGACTCTCACGATACCCCTGCGCCAATCTAGTGAATTTGTAACGCTGTCCTTTGAAGGTAAAGGCAAACCAAAACTGCGAGTCAGGGTGGACAGGTATGGAGAGGAAAGCATTACTACATCTACATGCTCCCCCTTGGTCAGATAATTCGCAAAAATGGTCTCAACTTCCATTCTTATGCTGATGATACTCAATTATATGTCTGCAGCAAACCATCCACCCAGCTACCCCCACAGTCACTCGTCAACTGCCTACATGATTTAAAACTCTGGATGACATCAAATCTACTCAAATTAAACACCAATAAAACAGAGCTAATGGTCGTGGCCTCCAAGACACTGCTCCAGAAGGTTGGAGATCTTCTCCTGGATGTGGATGGCTTCTCTATCTCCCCATCCACGGAAGTCCGCAACCTGGGTGTCATCCTTGATTCCACACTATCTTTTCAATCACACATCCATTACAAAATCAGCTTTTTACCATCTCAAAAAAACATCTCCAGACTCCGGCCCTCCCTCTCTGAACCTGTGGCTGAGACCCTCATCCATGCCTTCATCACCTCCCGCCTGGACTACTGCAATGGAGTCCTGTCCGGGCTCCCTTCCAAAACCCTGGACAGGCTCCAGTATGTGCAGAACTCTGCTGCCAGGGTTCTCACCCGCACCAAGCCCTGGCAACACATCACCCCCACTCTAATCCGCCTTCACTGGCTCCCAGTTAAATCACGCATCACCTACAAAATTCTCCTCCTGACCTATAAATCT
>CAEMYA010000047.1:3362212-3380788 GCA_903131615.1 Diplodus sargus | reverse complement strand
GAGACAAAGGCATGAATCAGGATCTCTGCATCCGCCGTGGACAGGAAGGACCTAATTTTGGCTATATTGCGCAGGTGGTAGAAGGCGATCTTGGTAATTTCTTTGATGTGCTAATCAAAAGAGAGCGTAGAATCAAAAGTAACACCTAGATTCTTGACGGTTGAGCTTTGAGAAATAATGCAGTTGTCGAGAGTGACAGCCACCTGATCAACATGGTGTCTCTGGCTGGCTGGAGTGATAACCATCATCTCAGTTTTTTCCGAATTTAGGAGCAGGAAGTTTTCAGACATCCACTTCTTCACTGCACATAGGCAGGTCTCTAGTTTCGTGATTTGAGATTTGTCGTCAGCTTTTAGGGGCAAATACAGCTGAGTGTCGTCCGCATAGCCGTGGAAATGTATTCCATAGCTCCGAATAATTTGGCCGAGAGGTGAAATATACAAAGAGAAAAGTAAAGGGCCCAGAACAGAACCCGGGGGAACTCCGTACTTCACAGCAGTGAAAATTGATGAAGTGCCATTGTAGGAAACACATTGTGTTCTTTCGGACAGGTACGATTTTAGCCAGGCTAGGGCCAGGCCAGAGATGCCAAATTGACTTTCAAGTCGGTCAGACAGTATGCTGTGATCTATAGTATCAAATGCAGCGCTGAGATCCAGTAACATGAGCACTGATGTTGAGTTAGAATCTAAGTTAAGTAGGATGTCATTTACCACTTTAGTAAGTGCGGTTTCGGTGGAGTGACAGGCTCTGAAAGCTGACTGAAAAGGTTCCAGGAGATTGTTGTTGAGTAGGTAGCCTGAGAGTTGTTGGGATACAACTCTTTCTAAGATTTTAGAGAAGAAGGGAAGGTTAGATACTGGTCGATAGTTATTTAGTGATCCTGGGTCGAGGTGTGCTCTCTTCAGTAGAGGCTTAACCACAGCAGACTTAAAACTGGAAGGGACAACACCAGTTATAAGAGATGAGTTAACAATATTTAACATTGTAGGTCCCAGTGCTGGCCATAGTTGTTTAAACAGTTTTGCTGGAAAGGGGTCCAGGACGCAGGTAGTTGGTTTTGAGGTTGAGACAATTTTGGACAATATCTCAAGGGAGATATTTTCAAAAGTGTTTATAGCTGAGACTAACTGGGGATTGGCAGCAGGATATTTGTGAACAAACTTTGACGAGGAAGCCTGAGGTGATGAATTAATTTTAATTCTGATCTCATCGATTTTATTGCAAAAGAAATCTAAGAAATCATTTGCATGGAAGGCAGCACAGCTCACCGACTGAGGTTTTTGAGTGAGTTTAGCCACGGTGTTAAAGAGAAATCTAGGACTGTGTTTGTTTTTGTTTATTAGGCTTTTTGTTTATTTGTTTATTACCCTGATACCTAGCTGTGACATGCATGTTATCATGTCCCCCCGATCTCTCCCTTCTATCGGGACACTCTTGGGCCCAATGACCCATTTTCCCGCACACATAGCAACATTCTCTATCCTTATGTCGATAATGTTTGCCTCTCTGTCCTCATCTGTGGCCTAATCTGTATCCTCCTTTGTATCCTCCTCTACCTCTGCAAGGGTACTCATCACTTCCTTTATTATCATTTGAAAAGAACACTGCAGTCTCTTTGACATCCTCAACCACAAAAGTGCTCACACTTTTCTTTCCTTTCTTTTTATTATGCACTTGCTTCTCTCCATGTCTCGCATATTCCTCATTTTCACTCAATTTGGCTGTGTTGAAAGACACCATGAGACATGATGCTTTATCTCTTGGCTGCTTCTTCAGCCCATATTTTTGCCTCTTTTGCTTCTTATTTATTCATTTTCTTAATGCTGCCTTTTGCTTTTGCTTGGATATCCTTTACTAATTTATCACACTACCCAGGTAGTAATTTGCCTTTAAACTCGGATTTCTTTGACCATTGCTTGCAATGGCGGGTCGACCCTGGATGTTTTTCTCGCAAATATTGTATATCGTCTGTTTCTTCTGCCTCCGCTCTGCATCACGAACAGTACGAGCCCATTTTAACATACTCTTTTTTTTTTCTTTTTTTTTCATTTTATTTTATTTATTTATTTATTTAAGCTTTGTTTTCCTATTATATAAATGCACAGTTACTTCAGCTGACGAGCACTTTATGTTTTCATAAAGGGTTCAGGCACTCCGCTGCTTCACTTGTGCATTCATTTACACCTTTATTTCTCAGTACTTTTGCAGGTTCCTGGAACCTCTAGGAGAACGTTAAAACCCAGTTTTAACTATTTTATCCTTTTATGATCATACCGTGACCCAGTGACGGACTGGGAACAAAAAACGTCCCTGGCATTCTCATCCCAACAGTGGCCCAAGGAGGGGGGGTGCGCACACGCACAAATTTTGATGCACGTAAAGAACAGGCACATTTGATAGCCCCGATGATAGTAAACGTAAATTCCCAGGCTATTAACAACTACACAACGATACATAAAACATAAATCATCAGAGCCAGCCGCTCCATAATAAAAACGTGTCTTAGCGTCACGCAGTCATCCATATCTATCTATATGCTCTCTGAGATTTCTGTGATATTTTCTCCTCTCTTCCCTTGTGTCGCTTGATGCCTCGGTTCATTTTTTTGCTAGCTTAAACTCAGTCAACTTCCAACCACCAACTTCCACAACAACCACACTCAGACGGTCTACTCGATTCAGTCTTGAAATTCCCAGAAGGCATTGCTTCATTTGAACTTTTGCAAACAACTATTCAAATAAAAAAATACAGGTAGATATTATTTCAAACCATGCACGTTTTTGAATATCTGAATAAGACATTTCGCTACAAAAGAATGCAGAGTGATATAAAAGTTTGCGACTGTAGAAGGTAACCATGACTGTGATATAGACACAGGTATGTGGCCTATGAATACAGCTTAACTTAAACAGTTAAGGAGAAATTTGGATTTGAAATTGGAATCAGTACTTTTACAGGTTCCCGGAACAGCTGGGAGAACGTTAAAATCCGGTTTTAACTATTTTATCCTTAAATGAACATACCGTGACCCAGTCACTCTTCACACACTTTAATCGACCCTGTTGATACTCACTCTTTGGCGCTTCTCGGTCTCTGGGAAACAATTTGCGATCCCGTCACCCAATCGAGCCCTGTATTCCGTCTCCTTTGCCAGCCTCGTTTTGCATCAATTTCAGATGGAGGTCTTTTTGTACGTCGCCGAATCTGTTCAGCGACCTGTGCACACTTTTCGGTTCAGAAGATCGTCATCCAGGTCTCGATTGGTCTCTTGGGATCCGGCTAAAAGGACCAAGAAATGTCAGAAAAATGTGCGCTCTAGTTTTTCTTAACCTTCAGAGAGAAAGAATCACCAAAGAGAGTTCCTTTTGATCAATAATCTTTTACTTGCAGCAAGGGGAGCAATCACACAAAGTAACAGGTTGTAAGGCTGTCTCTGCAGATCTCCGCTGTTCAATGTCTTGCAGTAGCTTTTATAACACTCTTCGCGGAAGGAAACGCCCACACTCGCACACACTTCTGCAAGCGTGGTTCATCTTAGGATTTGTATCCTGTTTCTTTAAGCATAAACACATTTCACATATAGAGTCACATTTAGATATGGAATTATACAAGAGTTTAACTTTACTTTATTTTTCCATCAGTAATGCCGTTAGTAACGCCGTTTATTCTAACGCCGTTATTCCCATCCATCCATCCATTATCTACCGCTTATCCGGGGCCGGGTCGCAGGGGCAGCTGCCTGAGCAGGGACGCCCAGACTTCCCTCTCCCCGGACACTTCCTCCAGCTCTTCCGGGAGGATCCCAAGGCGTTCCCAGGCCAGCTGAGAGACATAGTCACTCCAGCGTGTCCTGGGTCTTCCTCGGGGTCTCCTCCAGGCGGGACATGCCAGGAACACCTCCCGAGGGAGGCGTCCCGGGGGCATCCGAAACAGATGCCCGAGCCACCTCAGCTGACTCCTCTCGATGTGGAGGAGCAGCGGCTCTACTCCGAGCTCCTCCCGGGTGACAGAGCTCCTCACCCTATCTCTAAGGGAGCGCCCCGCCACCCTGCGGAGGAAACTCATTTCAGCCGCTTGTATCCAGGATCTTATTCTTTCGGTCATGACCCAAAGTTCATGGCCATAGGTGAGGGTAGGAACGTAGATTGACTAGTAAATCGAGAGCTTCGCCTTTCGGCTCAGCTCTCTCTTTACCACGACAGACCGATACAACGGCCGCATTACTGCGGCCGCTGCACCGATCTCACGCTCCATCCTTCCCTCACTCGTAAACAAGATCCCAAGATACTTGAACTCCTCCACCTGAGGCAGGAACTCTCCCCCAACCTGGAGGGAGCAAGCCACCTTTTTCCGGTAGAGAACCATGGCCTTGGACTTGGAGGTGCTGATTCTCATCCCAGCAGCTTCACACTCGGCTGCAAACCACCCCAGAACATGCTGGAGGTCCCAGCTCGAAGGAGCCAACAAGACCACATCATCTGCAAAAAGCAGAGATGAAATCCAGTGGCTCCCAAACCAGACCCCCTCCGGCCCGTGGCTGCGCCTAGAAATTCTGTCCATAAAAACAATGAACAGAACTGGTGACAAAGGGCAGCCCTGCCGGAGTCCGACATGCACTGGTAACAGGTCTGACTTACTGCCGGCAATGCGAACCAAGCTCTTGCTCCGGTCGTACAGGGACCGTACAGCCCTTAACAGAGGGCCTCCGACCCCGTACTCCCGGAGCACCTCCCACAGAATGCCACGAGGGACACGGTCGAATGCTTTCTCCAAGTCCACAAAACACATGTGGACTGGTTGGGCAAACTCCCATGAACCCTCGAGTACCCTGCGGAGGGTATAGAGCTGGTCCAGTGTTCCACGACCAGGACAAAAACCGCATTGTTCCTCCTGAATCCGAGGTTCGACTATCGGCCGAATTCTCCTCTCCAGTACCCTGGAATAGACTTTCCCAGGGAGGCTGAAGAGCGTGATCCCCCTATAGTTGGAACACACCCTCCGGTCCCCCTTTTTGAATAGGGGGACCCCCACCCCGGTCTGCCAGTCCAAAGGCACTGTCCCTGATTGCCGCGCGATGCTGCAGAGACGTGTCAACCAGGACAGCCCCACAACATCCAGAGACTTGAGGTACTCAGGGCGATCTCATCCACCCCCGGTGCTTTGCCACTGAGGAGCTTCCCAACTACCTCAGTGACTTCGGCTTGGGTGATGAATGAGTCCACCTCTGAGTCCCCAGCCTCTGCTTCCTCTGTGGAAGGCGTGTCAGTGGGATTGAGGAGATCCACAAAGTATTCCTTCCACCGCCCGACAATGTCCCCAGTCGAGGTCAACAGCTCCCCACCTCCACTGTAAACAGTGTTGGTGGAGGACTGCTTCCCCCTCCTGAGGCGCCGGATGGTTTGCCAGAATTTCCTCGAGGCTGACCGGTAGTCCTCCTCCATGGCCTCCCCGAACTTTTCCCAGACCCAAGTTTTTGCTTCCGTGACTGTCCGTGCTGCAGCACGCTTGGCCTGCCGGTACCCGTCAGCTGCCTCAGGAGTCCCCCCGGGCCAACCAGGCCCGAAAGGACTCCTTCTTCAGCTTGACAGCATCCCTTACTTCCGGAGTCCACCACCAGGTTCGGGGATTGCCGCCACGACAGGCACCGGAGACCTTGCGGCCACAGCTCCGGACAGCCGCATCAACAATGGAAGTGGAGAACATGGTCCATTCGGCCTCAATGTCCCCAGCCTCCCTCGCGATCTGGTCAAAGCTCTCCCGGAGGTGGGAGTTAAAGACCTCCCTGACAGAGGGTTCCACCAGACGTTCCCAGCAGACCCTCACAATACGTTTGGGTCTGCCAGGTCTGTCCAGCTTCCTCCCCTGCCAGCAGATCCGACTCACCACCAGGTGGTGATCAGTTGACAGCTCAGCCCCTCTCTTCACCCGAGTGTCCAAGACATACGGCCGGAAATCAGATGATACGACCACAAAGTCGATCATTGACCTCTGGCCTAGGGTGTCCTGGTGCCACGTGCACATATGGACACCCTTATGCTTGAACATTGTGTTTGTTATGGACAAGCTGTGACTAGTATTAACTAATATTGTGACTAATATTATTGTAGATTAACACATGTGTAAGGCACTGCAGAAGGAGAAAATATTGTTTTTGTTACGTTTATGTATTAAAAAGATGCAGCTTTCATTTTGTAGACTGCTCTAGTCTGATATTGGAATGACTTTCTGAAGAAAAGGGGAATTGAAATAATGAAGAAATAGCCATGAACAGTAAAATAGATCATTGAGAATGCAACACACAGAGATTCAGCGAGAGACATTTTTATGGAGTTAGAATCATGCCAAAACCTCACACACACACAAAACGTGTTTTACTCATGCCCAACGATTCAAAAACAAACTCAGTGTGGTCTGCAAATGCAAAACATCATTCACAAACTAATGCATTTTGATTTGCAAATAAGAAATGTACCAATCAAACAAATACATCTGTCAGACCTGGGTAAAATGGAGGACTCAGATGCAGTCAGTGAACGGTGTTGACAGGCTTTTATTTTGATGGTTTTTTAAATTCTCGTCAGAATGGGTGACAACAGAATAAGCTGTGAAAATCTAGACTCGTATGAACAGACGAGGACAAAACGCAAGAAATCAAAGAACAGAAAATCGCTCCCGAAGGAGGGGAAAACACACAAGGACTTCACTAGCCTTAAGAATAAAAACACTACGAAAATTTACATCAAACCAAAAGGCCACTCTTAAAGAGGGAAAATCAAAAGGCTGAAAAACGTAACTGAACTACACTGAGCTGCAAAACTACAACAAAAAACGCTCCAGAGGAGGAAACAAAAAGGATCAGCAAACAATTCTAACTTCAAGGCTAGCCAAAAAATATCACAAAATAAGGTCACTCTTCTTCAGAGGAATTGAAAAAAACATGAAAATACAAACTTGACAGGACAGGCAATGAAAAGGCTGGAGGTACACGACATGAAGACGAAATACTCTGGCAACAAGGACAGGGGAAGACAAAGACTATATACACATGTGGAGGGATGACACAGGTGGAAACAATCAGGGTTTAGGGGAGACGCCAGACCGGTGACACAAGAGGAAGGGCAAGTGACCTGAAACGACAGGAGAGATGCTTTTCAAAATAAAACATGAAATTCACAAGACAGAAAACCCAAGACAGGACAGCCCTCACCGCGGTGTGACAACATCATGCTTCAGAAACAAATACAGCATGTTTTACACATACAAAGAAACATATTTCTTCAAGTACAAAAAAAGTATCCTTCAAGTACAAATTAAAATCCTTCAAGTACAAAAAACAATTCTACAAGTACGAAAAAAAACAACCTGTCACGTGACTTTTGGCACTATCTTACCACCGTCACATGACTTTTGGCACTACTTTCCACCTTGCTGATCCACAAACAAATGTCTTCAGATCCACACACAAATGCCAGTAAACTTTCCAACAAATGTCCTGTAATTCTCACTCCACAACAACAGGTGGCGCTTGTTGAGTCATTTTAAGGCCAGCAGGACGTTTTTTTCCCCTTAAATCTTTATTTTTTATTGTTCTATAGGCTTGTTGCGTAAGTACAATGTTGACGACTTCCAGTTTGCTTCCGGTCATCCTCTTTATTTCCGGCGAGCGAATTTCTGGCGGTGAAGCAATGGCACTATTCTACACTCGGTGTTTGCAAGATCTCCCTACTATCACAATTAGTGACGTACATTGTCTGGTTCAAAGAGGAAGCTCTGCACCAAGGAGTAAGTGTGAAAAGGGCTTCAAGATCTATCTGTCCAGTTTTATTGACAACTATGAAGGTAAGATAGCTAGCTAGCTAGCTATTCTAGCTCACATGAGCTGTAGTTGCTTGCCGCCTTTGACAACTTGACAGGAAATCTAATCGGCTGTAAAATGTTCAACTGATGTACAATTACGTTTTACATAATTTAATGTCCAATCCCACAGTTTCAAACAAAGATCCAGCAGGGAGAGTGAGCGTCAGGGCTACCTGCCACAGGTCGATGTGGAAACATGAAAAGCCTCATGACCTCAGAGTAGGGAGGAAAAAGAGTTTAACGTTAATCTATCGGTTCAAGTCAGGTAGTTTCTGGGGGTTTTATGTGGCTAGAGTTGAAAACGAGTTGGAAACGTGAATTCAGAATTTATAAACGCTAAAGGGATACTCGTTAAGACAACCTGCTCGAGGGTTAGGGTTAGGGTTAGGGTTGCTCGACAAATAACGTCAACCTACACTTGGCTTTCATGGAAGCCCCAGAAACTGTTCCTGACTGCTTTTGTTCTTTAAAGCATAAGGTTAGACATGGTACATTGGTCAGTGGTAGGTGAGTGTTGATTTTGTACCTTGAATCTGTGTTAATATATGACCTGTTCATATCGTTCACTGTTCACTGTTTTATGTTGTTACAATAAACAATTATTATTATAATTAAGTGAAAAACAATAATGAAGAGAGTAGAGAGACAGGCTTCAAAGGTGTGTCAATTACAAAACCTAAAACAGAGCAGAACTAGATTTTATTTCTCTCTGCAGTTGATTACCTGACTGCCATTTTCATACCTACTGTTTGCCTGATTAGCCTGCTCTGATCTTTCTCATTTTCATTGTTGCTGACTTAAATAAGAAATTAAAGTTATTGTTTTTATGTGGAGATTGCCTTTGAGAATTGCTCACCTGTGGAGATAGTGGAGGCAGTGTGTTCCTGTGTGGCTGGAACAGCGCTATGCAACCACAACGTTGCTTTGCTTTTCCAGTCAGCACACTACTCCACTCTCCAGCTGGCCATGGTGCCCCCTGTCCTTAGCTGCACAGAGACAGAGCAGCGCTGGCACAAGCCAAGAACCATGGTAAGTATTTGTTTGGATCCAAAACACAAGCTAATGCTATTTTCATTGCTGGTAATCCATCAATGACATTTTAATTCATTTAATGGTTCTTTTGTGTACTTAATAGGGTGTAAAACCAGGCAGAGTGGGTGATATGGTGTTCCTCTCCACAAAGCCCAAAGCCAGACAATACACTGTAGCTGACGGTGTGAGGTAATATCTATTGTCCTATGTAATTGTATAGCCTCGCATAATATAAAACTGTTCAGTGTTTTCTCTATGTAAAATTGTTTCAAAATTATATTGAAATTTAAAATCTTTCATTTGTGAAATATTAATTTCAAAGGAGTAACTGTTACAAGGCAGTGCGGGGGGACCTGCTGGATCCGGATGTCCTGAAAGTGGCGGAGGTCTACAAGGACTTCACGGCAGACATTGCTCCACTCATCACGACCGTGGCAATAAGTGGGGATGTGCTACTTGTGGACTCCTCTCTTGGAGTGGTACAAGAAGGGAGTCCCATCTCGTACCAGCATGCATTGCCAGTGAGTGAGGTTGTATTGCACCACCCAGATGCCCCCCCTCCACCACATCTGCCGTTAGATGGCTACAGGCTGGATCCATCCTCCTGCCAGTTTGTGTGTAGCCATCAGCAACAACTGCATCTGCAATCAATATCAACATCATTTGATATGGCGTGGAAAATAGAGGCTGCCACCAGAAAGCAGAGCGACATTGTGGAGTGGCACAGGGTCCGGAGCCTAAGGATCACTTCTTCCCGGTTCAGGGAAATATGCCACGTGAGGGGGCAGAGCTCAGCAGAAAACCTCTCTAAGAATGAAGAAGGGAGTGTCTCAGACAGCACTGATGAAGAGGGGATTGGCACTGGAACCAGTTGCCATTCAGGAGTACAGCAGGATGAAAAATGTCAACTGCTGGCCCTGTGGGTTCGTGATCCACCCGGATGACCCCTGGTTGGGGTCATCTCCTGATGGAGATGGCACCCAACTGAGAGTCCACCGTTTGGATTCACTGAAGTTAAATGTCCCAACGCCAAAAGCTATGTAGACCGTAGCTATCTAAAAATGCAGAGTGGCACACTAAAGTTAAAAATTAGCCATAGCTACTATTGGCAGGTGCAGGGTCAGCTGTTGGTCACTGGGATGGAGTGGTGCGATTTTGTCGTCTTTGCAAATGATGACATTCTTGTGCAGCGCATTTACTGGGATGCTGAGGTGGCTGCAATTATTACGGAGAAGGGAGATTTTTTCTTTTTTTCTTTTTTCATGGGCTAATACCTCAGTAATCTTACTCTCAATCAGTTCAGTTTCTTAGATAGTTCTTAAATCAGTTCTTGAATCAGTTATGTTGTCGTTCTTGTTGTATTGTTCATTTTTACAAATCTATACAAAACATGTTTATGTATTTCTCATCTCGATCTCTACAAGTGTATAAGTTTTGTTCATTTCTACAGATCTACACAAAATGTAGATGTACATGTGATGCAACTGAGAACTCACCTTGTCATTCTTTTTGTATTGTTCATTTTTACAAATCTATACAAAACATGTGAATGCATTTCTCAGTAAAGGGAGAATGAGAAAGTCAGCAGTGCACCGTTGTACTTCATTTGACATCACGGAGATAAGCTTTCATTTATTTCATTTCTAATTTTTATTACACATCTGGATGTACTTTTGACACAACTGAGAGAATTAATGGACTTCGCGGAGTCTTCCGCTGCGCGTCGGACGGTTCTTCGGCCTCCGCGTCATCCATTAATTCCTGATAATGCACACCTCGTCGGGCATTATCCCTTACTTAAAACAATTTATAAGTCAAGACAATATTTTAAAAATGTGTTTATAACATGTTTGGGTAAAAGTACAGACAACTGGTGTTTTATCTGTCACTCATCCCTGTACAGCCTGTCGACTGGGCGTCTGCTCCATTGTCATGGGTTGTCGTTCAGTCGGGAGAGCATGGGGGTGGGACATAGAGGAAGCAGGTTAGATCAAGGTAGAGAGACGAGTAAGAAAGAGCAGCGGAGGAAAAGTATGACACAAATTGAAAATGTAACACCGGAGGATTGTCCTTGTATCGGGATAAATGCCGATTTGACATCATCAACATTTGGCTTCGGGCAACGCTGCCAGACGGCAACTCTTTGTTAGCCAGATGAAAATGAACCTGCGGCCCGGAATCGTTGCCGTGTACATGGTACGGCATACATGTTGAAGTTAAAAATCTGTCTCGTGAGACATTTCCCCATCAAGCTAGCCACGTAACGTCTCCTTATATGTTCAGTATACGGGTCGGCTCCAAACCACAGGATGGATTATTATAATGTTTTTACGAATGTTTACAGTTGCCAATGTATGTAACCAGAGCCAGCCCTGGGCATAGGCAGTATAGGCAAATGCTAGGGGCGCCGTCATCCGCGGGGGGCGCCGAAAAGGGGGGAGAAAAAAGTAAAATAATAATAAATAAATGAATGAAAAAAATAAAAAAGTTTTACCAGTGCCATTACTACTATTATTTCGAAATATTATTTAAGCCCACAGCAACATAACGTCATTGCAAAGACTATTAAATAACGGAGAGGCCTTTCTTCTGGACTGTACCTGTCCTCTGTGAGGGGGCGGGTCGAGAGGACAGCTGCCTGAATCTGACCGAACCGAGACCCCAAGACCAGGAGAGAGATTGATGATACTGTAGTGGAATTACAAGGTCCAAAAGACTGAAACCATCCAGCGCCCAGTGAAGGAAAAGATGAAAAGAAGAGGAAGACGTGAAGAAGATACAGGTACAGTAACGTCAATGTGATGAAGCGTAGGGAAATTAATAGTTTAATGGTTGAAGTTACCGTTGTTGGAGCAGAGTGTTAGCTTGCTAGCTTACTTGGGACGACAGCAGCATTGTTTAATAATCAATAAATAACTAAGTCGACGTGTGTTAATGTTACTCCACTTTAAATTCATCAGGGACATTTGGAAAGTTAACGTTAGGCCTGTTCAGGTGTTATTTTACAGGTGTCTTTCCTGCTTGACTGTCAGTTAAAATGCTATTAGTTTTCCATCCCCTTTGTAACAGGGTCGTTGTAAGCCTTTGGTTTATTATGTTACAGTTTATGTTTGTTAAAGTTTACATCAGTGTTAAAGTGCAATTAAAGTGTAATTACTGTTAATACTCCACACCTCAGCTTTCCCACATCATTCACAGGCTAAATATATATACACACTGCACTGCCACTCTGGTTAGACTGAGTTGCATTGCAATGACAATAAAGTTGAATGAATCTCATCACATTTCCATTATTAGTCTATATTAGTCTTATGTTTAGCACACATCAAGCATCTGATTTTTTTATTATTATTATTGTTAAAATGTAACATTCAGTGATCACATGTACTTCTCTTCTCTCTTCAGATGCACTTTTAACATATTTCACCACCAGCCCAGTGACACAGCATCAGGACTAAAGGCACCAATAGACCTGCTGACTGGCCATCTCTTCTAACTGACAAAGTGAGATGAGAGTTAGTTCACAGAGGACCATTTCAAATAAATGTAGCACCCTACCCGGTGATTTAGAATATCTCCTCACTTACAAAAACTATGTGCAAAGTATCACTCTGGGCGGGCTCTGGGTTCTTAATTTTAAGGTTTTGTGGTGCCGTATTAACTTGTGTATTGACCATTCAAAATGTACTTTCTCTCCAAAATAAGGTAAGAAACAATAATTGATGGGTGCCTCCACTTAGTAGATTATAGAATGAAATAAGAAAATATACCAAGAAATAATATGAATTTAAATAATTTTGTATGGGCTGGTCCTTTAATTTATTCACACTAGATGTTTAAACCCTGAACAAATAATATTCTTAACCAATGAATCCCTGTGATTTGCTCTAATTACCACTCTAATTGTCACTCACACACAGTACTTTTTAAAAATGAAAATCAGTGTATTAGCACAAACTCGAGTATCAAGTATAGCTCACTAATGAACACAAAAATATCGCTTATCACAATCTCTTCAGTCAAATTAACAGCACATCTCCATTACACAAATTCAATACCCAAAAAATATGCACTGTTGATAAAATTCAGACAGTCTCAGAAATAAAACGTTGCAGGCCTGAATCGGTGCTCGGGTACATTGAGGTCTAAAAACGTTGACTGCTCTCTCCAGCAAAATAAAAAACTGTGCACGTGCAACTGGGTTTCTTTCCTGTACTCACTGTTCTTGTCCAGTTAGTGTGTGATGTGTGTGAAGATGGGGGGAATGAAGAATGTTACAGGCGAAGATGGAGGGAGAATGAAGAGGGGAATGGAGATGGGGACTCCTACTGCTGTAACCTCCACACGTGCTGCTGTCCGACTGCTGTCGCTCAGAGGGAAAAAAAAGGTCCACGGAGGGCTTCCTGGTCCAGTCCTCTGATAACATACATTTACATCTTTTAATCATAAATAAAATCTCTACACTTCTATGAACTCAGTACGAGGCTACTACAATTAACCCTGTGCAACTAGCCGTTGCATGCTAGCTAAACACTAATCACGGTTAGCATTCACATTGTAACCTTAGCAGTAACACAGTTCGTAATTACCACAACACAAATATACATTTACCTTCTGTAACCCATTGTACTTCCATATACCGCTGAAAAACTCTGCATTTATCCCGATACAAGGACAATACTCCGGTGTTACATCTTCAATTTGTGTCATACTTTTCCTCCGCTGCTCTTTCTTACTCGTCTCTCTACCTTGATCTAACCTGCTTCCATTATGTCCCACCCCCATGCTCTCCCGACTGAACGACAACCCATGACAATGGAGCAGACGCCCAGTCGACAGGCTGTACAGGGATGAGTGACAGATAAAACACCAGTTGTCTGTACTTTTACCCAAACATATTATAAACACATTTTTAAATATTGTCTTGACTTATAAATTGTTTTAAGTGAGGGATAATGCCCGACGAGGTGTCCATTATCAGGAATTAATGGACGACGCGGAGGCCGAAGAACCGTCCGACGCACAGCGGAAGACTCCGCGAAGTCCATGAATCCCTGATAATGGAGACCTCGAAGGGCATTATCCCGCTTATACCATGGTCACTTGCCAAAGAAAATAAAAGATGACCATTAATTTATACTTTCATGCGTTTTACAATCAAATATTAAGTTTTTCACAAGCCATAACTACATTTCCCTGGTAACGCCTGAGGGTTTGACTAATACCTGGAACAATGATTGCTCTCCCGTAAGATTCTTATGCAATGGAAACGTTGGTCACTCCTCCAGTAAATAGGACGGACCATAGATACGACTTGGCAACGGGAGATATTCTAGTCCGCTGAGCGATGAGCCAGAAAGCTAACGCTATGCTAGCAAGATTCAAAGTCAATGACATTGCGTACGGTTGACAAACAGTAAATATAATTTGACAGTATGCTAGCTAACAAGACCAGCTAGCTAGCTAGAGTCATGTTATTGTCCCCAAATCAATACCATGATTTTCACGAACAAATGACCGGCCGTGTGTAATGTTACGGTGGCCGCAGCCTGAAGTAGAGAGTTGAACAGCGAACGGGATGTGAGATTACTCGCGTATCAAGTTTAGAGGGGAAGTGTACTTTCTTCAGCTTGTGTGTTACAGTCGCCACCTTGTGGTGTTCAGAGGATACTGAAGGACTGACGGACTGCACTCAGTGTTTGAAATAAAATATTCAGATTCGATATGCCAGCTGGCGCATTGATTGAACGGTAAACAGACAATTTGACTGGAACTACTTAGAAGGTTTTCGTATATCAGGGGTTAATGGACACCCTTCAGCCAATCAGAATCGAGTATTCCCCCAGACCATGGTATAATACTTTTTAAACTGAACTCATAGCATTTTAAATGACCGTTCTTATTATATGAACTACAATAGGACAAACTTATTTATAGAAAGAATTTATATAATTATTTATTTAACTGATGAACTTATTTACATTTAGGTAGGGCTACATAAAAAAGCAGTTACACATTTCCCAGAAACAAAGATGGGAGAGTATCAACATGACTTTTGTAACAGAGTCAATGCTGAAAAAATCTAAAGAAGCTGGCTGATGTACTCAAGCAGAAATGATAGCTTGCACTGCTTCTGCTGCTAAATGTTTTCTCCAAAAGAATACAGACTTAATAAGGAAGGACTAAAGGACTGGAACAATGCAAGCCACTTGCTGAAGGTTCCTGAGGATAGCCAGGAGCACAATACCCACATGGCAACATGGAAGGAGTTGGAGGTCGTTTTGCAAAGCAGCTGACAGTAGATAAGCGAGAGATGGCACTCTGAGGCTGAGAAATGATATGTTTGCACAATGCCTTATTTATATTGTATTTTATCACTTGTTTCTTTCTTCAGTTTTTATTTGGTGTGATATTTTTGACTTAAAAGAAATAAAATCTCGAATACATACATGCAGTTTCTGTGTGAGTGTTTGAAAATTGATTGTGAAATTGACTGCGATGCAAGAGGGGGCCGGCTAAGATCTTGCCTGGGGCACCAAATTTTTCAGGGCCGGCACTGTATGTAACGCTATTACTGTGATGATACATGACAGTTCACGGGGCGGAGCTGCCTTCTTCAATATGATGGTGACGTCGACGTACGGTGCAGAGCTCAATGAGGTGTCTATGTATATGTGTCTATGGTAAATCCTGTGCGGCCTTGAATAAAATAGAACAATAAAAAATACAAATTTAGGGGGGAAAAAATTATCCTGCCGGCCTTGAATTGACTCAACAGCGCCACTTGTTGTTGTGGAATGAGAATTACAGGACATTTGTTGGAAAGTTTACTGGCATTTGTGTGCAAGTGTGTGGGTCTGAAGATATTTGTGTGTGGATCTGAAGGCATATGTTTGTGGATCAGCAAGGCGGAAAAGTAGTGCCAAAAGTCACGTGACAGTTTTTTTCTCGTACTTGTAGAATTGTGTTTTGCACTTGAAAGATTTTAATTTGTACTTGAAGAAATATGTTTCTTTGTATGTGTAAAACATGCTGTATTTTTTTCTGAAGCATGATGTATTTGTTTGATTGGTACATTTCTTATGTGCAAAGCAAAATGCATTAGTTTGTGAATGATGTTTTGCATTTGCAGACCACACTGAGTTTGTTTGTGAATTGTTGAGCATGAGTAAAACACGTTTTGTGTGTGTGTGAGGTTTTGGCATGATTCTAACTCCATACCATTTTGCATTTGAATCGTTGACAGACGAATCATAATCAAATGGAGTCGTGAGGCCAGTGAAGATTTACACCTCTAGAAGTCACAGCCTGTCACTTCAAGTCATATTTCAAGCTATTCAAACTAAATGAAACACAGAGAAACGGCAGTAAATGTCAGATCACCACCTGACCACTGTGTGTATTACCTTGTGGCATTAATAATGATTTAAAATAGGGATCATAAGAACGGGACTCAACATGTGGTTCTAACGTCACTAAACAGCTGCGAGAGGAACATTTCCAGTGCCTCATGGAAATAATATTTAAAAAATATGCATTGTATAAACAAACAAAAAATGGTTAAAGCAAGTCATTTGGTGTTTTCAAAGTCCCTCTATGAAGCTGAGGCAGATTATTCTGTTAGCTCTCAGAGGCTGCTGGTGCGAGGCTGTGAGCCGGCTGTAATTCTTTGGTTACAGTTTTCATCAGATGGATTTCTCTCCTGTCCTCCTCTGGAGAAGGTTCAGTGGTCAGAGACATGGCCTGCTGCAGGTTTACCACCAGGCTGGACTTACTGTCACCTGTTGGAGCTGCAGTCCTGTGCGCTCTCAGAGATCCTGCTTTGCTCCGTGCACACTCAATGCGCCACTTTGTGTTTCGTTCTTGGGCAATCATAGACAACACCTCTCACCCCCTACACCAGACTGTGAAGCCTTGAGCAGCTAATTCAGTAGCAGACTCTTACACCCACTGTGTAAGAAGGAGTGCTCTGCAGTACTGCAGATCATTCATCCCCACAGCCATCAGAATGTTTAACTCAAGGACTACCTAAACAATCACCTCACTCACTTACAGCTTACATTTAATGACTTTGAGTACCAAATGAACTTACTTTTCAAAAAATATTTGGTGATCAGTGTGGACCATCAACCCACATTTGAGGGGACTCGGAAAAAGACCAAAACACACTGGAGGGGGGCTTTAAGGGGTAGTGACCTGGGTATAAATGGTTTAAATATTTATAATCACTGGTAGGTGTTTATTTATATCATCTGTTATATCATTAATGTATATCATTGTTTCTTTTGGGATAAGACATTTGAGCAAATCGATTTGTACATAATTCACGGATTGTAATGCAAAGTTTGACCTGGTGCAGATGCAGGTCAGTGAGGCCTGCCGCCCAGACGATGACATGGCGGATGGAGACCTGGGTGACGGAATGGGCTTAAGATCAGCACCCAGCTCCACAAGAAAGAAGAGCCAAAGCTTTGCTGGTAGCACAGAGATCCAGATGCCAGGAGCAGAGAGGCTCAGGTGCGGGAGCCAGACAGGAGAGGCAGCATGGATCCCTGGTCTGATGATTGCAGAGACACAGCAGAGAGCCTTTAGGAAGCTATCACACTTCAGTAAGGACGTCTGTCTGTATGTCTGTCTGTCTGTCATATGTGTGTAAATGTATGTATGTATGTATGCATGTATGTATATACGTGTGTGTGTATATTTATGTTTATATATATATATTTTAGGGGTGTCACGATCGAAATCGAAATCGATCGAAATTAAGTCACAATCTCGAACTTCGAATTAAAAAATGGGATCGTCGATGCTGCCACGCCGCCATGTCACGTCCGGTTGGCTTGCCGAGCGGAAAAAAAAACACACCAGTGTTGAAGTGTTGTGATTCAACCTCCTCTAACTTAGCTACTAGCTAAGCCAGTAGCTATTAGCAACAGCCAGCCAAACGATAGCATGGTGTTACACCATTCCTGTTCGGCTCCCGGATCGTGGCCGGGAAGCACAGAGGAGACGATTTCCTCCAGGGCCGAAGTTCGTGTTTACCTTCAGAGTGAACCACTTTCATGTGTTAAGCTGGTCGGGAAATAATACCAGGGAGCTTTGCTGTATCTAGCCGTCGCCTTTATTCACAGCCAAACTGCAAACTATATTGTTCACTTTATTGCTGTCGCCAGGGGCCCCGCCAGGGATTTTGGGCCCCATGAAAAAAAATCTAGTTGGGCCCTTGTATAGGTTGCCCATGTCTCAAAGGGCCCCCTGTCAGTGCCGGGCCCTTGGAATCATCCTAACCTTTCCCCCCCTGGCGGCGCCCCTGGCTGTCGCTACTACTACTACTCCTTTCGCTTCTCCTTCCTCTCTCATTCATTCACTGACCGCACGTATGCACGATCCCTCACTCTCGCTCGCCCACTCACACCTTACGCACACACACACCTGACGCACCGCCCTCTTCCTGAAAGGGGCTACGCCACTCTTACAACAATGGCAGCTGCAGATGCAGGAGACCCATCGACAGAACTTGAACCCCCTCCTCTTCCGCTAAAGTCGCCGGTGTGGAAGTATATTGGATTTCTAGTGAATTATGTGGACAGCATTTGCGTTGTCGACAAAAAAGCCACAGCTTGCAAGCTATGTATATATATATATATATATATATATATATATGTATGTATATATATATGTATG
>CAEMYA010000047.1:3343020-3355167 GCA_903131615.1 Diplodus sargus | reverse complement strand
AGGCTGGGGCTAAGCCTAGGCTGCTGCTGAAGGCTGGGGCTAAGCCTGGGGTGCTGCTGAAGGCTGGGGCTAAGCCTTGGGTGCTGCTGAAGGCTGGGGCTAAGCCTGGGGCTAAACCTAGGCTGCTGCTGAAGGCTGGGGCTAAGCCTCGGCTGCTGCTGCTCCTGACTTTACTACTGTTAAATTCATAACATATCATGATTACTAATTCTAAACATGGATTTCAATATCATTTATATTCTTTGTCAAAATGACCTCAACATCCCCCGTGAAAAAGTCTCTCAAGGTCCACTTCATTGTCAAAATTATGTTCATACAGCGTCTGAATAAACAGACACAATTAGTTTAGCTAATCAAACAACAACAGTATGAGTCTACTAGCAAATATGGTAGTCTCACTGATTCCAATACTTGAATGAATAAATCAAACATGAGCTATGGTATTATTAAGAATTATGCTACACTAGGAAACTGGCAGTGAACATATGTTATGTGATGCATAACTAGCCAAGCATCTTAAACCAGTTTACAAAAGCATCCATCCAGACGGCTATGCACCTTTCATCATGTGTCCTGAAGTAGGCTACCTCTCTACCTGTCCGTGGGAGTAGTTAACAGAAATCCCAACCTACAGAAACTCATTTCACAACCCAGGTATTTCAATTATTTTTTGGGTGATCTATGCCTTTACAAATAAATCACACTGAATTTAAGAATCCATTGTTGATTAACAGTTTGAAAGTGAGCCTAGCATAAGATGGTTCATAATTGTCAAATGCGGTAAGTGATGCTCCTAACTTTAGTCGTCAGACAGGGCAGCCTGACTGAAATGTTTCCCATTCAATATTCCCATTGACAAATTATTTTAAACTGTCTTATCCCTTTCATTACGTTACTCACCACAGCAAAGGATCTCTGCACTGTCCCCGGTCCGTGTATCTTTTGGTCATTCGATTTTCCTGTCAGAAACGGGTATTAAAAAACAAAAAACGAGTGGTTATTTGATTTTCGTTTTAAAATACAAAAATTAAAATTGAAATCAACGCGATTTTTTTTTGTCATGGTCAAAAGGGGTTGAGCGAAATTTAAAAAATGATTCGATTTTCATTTTCTATTTCATATAACAAAAAATAAAATCACTTGAAAACAGAAACGGAAAAAAGGCCTGTTTTTTCATATTCTGAGACCGGATGTTGTCATTTACAGGATGGTGCTGTGCAGAACAAACAGTAGACTATGGCGGGGTAATCTACCGTGACACATGGACATGGAACTGCGGTCAAGCCGGCCGTCACGCTCCGTGGTCTATTCAGCCGCACTTAAATTACGAGTGTACTCTCAGCAGTATGGTAAATGGGAGAAACAGCTTATTTACTTTCGGTTTTCAAAATAAAGGTATCATGAACAGTAAGCTATTATCCGAACCTACATTTAAAATACAACATGTTACATTAAAGTGTCCCATATTTAGGTGCTGTAAAAAAACACATTGCTCAATTAGTGCATGTTTTGGGAATAGCCCCGGATCTCTGTGCCTTGAAAAAAAAAAAAAAAAAAAAAAATCTAATACAATTGCCTAATGGTGAAAGGTTTTTATGTGGTTGCATGTTGAACGGCCAGCAGCCACAAATGCGACATTGTCGCCAGCACAAATTGCGCAGAAGCTGACCTGCTTTCCTCATGGCATATATGGGCAGAGTCAGAATAATTTGTTGCAAATGGTGACTGTGTGCGTGTGGTGACTGTGAGGAGAGCGGAGGTAGCTGCGGAGACTGTGATCAGTGATCACAACGACTCTTTGTTTTAGATCCGCTCCTTTCCAGCTTTTTCGATTATAATTATTATTATTATTATTATCATTATTATTATTATTGTTTTATTATGAAGTGTTAAAATGTTTCATTGTCATATAAGTCATTTTGGGGTTATTTCGTTTTTTAAAAAAAATACCATGACACAATGAATGCATTCATCACTCAGTTGGGTATTTACATGACAGATTATAGAGTTGAAATCTAGCGGTCCAAATGACCGCTTACGGCCGTTCTAGTCGTGTTGAATTCTTGCCGTTCTGAACTTCAACTGACACTTTGGTCACAGGGGATCCGTTGTGTGACAGCGTAGAGTCAGCAGCTGGATTTTGCTCCCACGGTCAGTAGTATTAGTAGGTGTATAGGCAAACAAACAAACAACAACCACCCCGGCCATTAGCTATTCATTGTATCATTACACTTGTGGGAAGTTATTACGATAAAGATTTTCACGTCCCCACAAATAAATCATTGCAAACGTAATAGTTATTACATGTGTAGGAAATAGCATGTTACGTTTGTAGTAGGCAGCGGCTCTTACGTTTGTGGAGGATGTATTACATTTGTGGGTTTATTACATTAAATGCTGCAGATTTTTATTACGTTTGTGGATTTAATGTTTATAGGTTCGGATAATAGCTTACTGTTCATAATACCTTTATTTTGAAGACCGAAAGTAAATATGTACTGTTTCTCCCATTTACCATACTGCTGAGAGTAGGCTACACTCGAAATTTAAGTGCGGCTGATTTGACCACGGAGCATGACGGCCGGTTTGACCGAAGTTCCATGTCCATGTGTCACGGCCGTAGCCTGTTTGTTCTGCACAGCACCATCCTGTAAATGACAACATCCGGTCTCAGAATATGAAAAAACAGGCCTTTTTTCCGTTTCTGTTTTCAAGTGATTTTAGTATTTGTTATATGAAATAGAAAATGAAAATCGAATCATTTTTTAAATTTCGCTCAACCCCTTTTGACCATGAAAAAGAAAATCGCGTTGTATTTCAATTTTAATTTTTGTATTTTAAAACTAAAATCAAATAACCACTCGGTTTTTGTTTTTTAATACCCGTTTCTGACAGGAAAATCGAATGACCAAAAGATACACGGACCGTCCCTGCATCCTGCATCTGTCACTGACTTACAAGTTAGAACCTAGATGTCAGGAGAGGTGGAAGACTCTAAGGTCCTAATTTTCTCACTATTTGCTGTGTTTCCCATAGGTTTTCAGAAGGCTATGGCGGCAGCGGCGGCGGTGGGGGGGTCGCGATGTAACTTTTTTTTTTTTTGTGAGAGACCGTGGCGGAATGACTTGATTAATGGGAAACGCTAACTTAGCATTAGCTCGTCTAGGTTTAGCTAATGAGGAGGAGGGTTAATCAAATTAAAACTACTCCCCCTCCTCATCTTTTCACAATTTGCTAACGTAGCATTAGCTATGTAGAGAGTTCATCACAGAAACAAAAAGGTGAAAAATACAGACATTTAGTTTCAGTAAATGAACAAAGTTAACATTTTGCTGTGACAGTTAACTTAGGCCTACTTCACCCATCTTTTGTGCATCAGCAGCACCGTGTGTGTATGTGTGTGCGCCAGAGGTGGGGGACTCGAGTCACATGACTTAACTCCAGTCGCAAATTTGAGGACTTGAGACTTACTTGACTAACACCGATGAAAGACTCGACTTGACTTTGACTTGCATTCATAACTTGAGACTTGACTTAGACTTGACAAAGATGACTCGAAAGTCTTGGCTTTTCTTTCTTTCTTTTTTGCGCATAGACGTGAGACATGAGACGTTAGTTTCGTTTTTGATACTTTGCCCTCTGCCACTGTATGACACGCTGCATGCGAGAGTGGCGCTGTGGCCTGCAGGATCAGAGGAGGAGAGGCAGCATGGAGGGAGCTCTGAAAATCATCACATTTGTATTCAAAGATTATTTCATGCCTGGGTGATTTTGGCAGCCGTCTTGGTTAAAGCGTGTGTGTTTCAGATATAGCGTCTTCAGTGCACACAAAGCCATTATGTTAAATGTAGGTGCGCATTTACGCGCTCACAACCCAACACGACACTGTATCTGCACACATCCGGTGAGACGCACTTGTTTTGTCGTGCACGTCCACGACGGACCTGCTTCTCCCTCAGGTGTTGTGTCTGTGTCTCTCCTACTGTTTCTCACGGAGCTCTGCCCCGTTTGAAAGGAGAAGAGGGCCATATGTGTGAAGATGTTGCCTCCGAGATGTAGAATGTGTTTTAAAGAAGAGAAACACACATTTCAGTACAGAACAGACGTGTCCTGTGACTCTCAGCCTCCTTTTATAGCGGGGGAGGGAAACAATACTTGAGAGTAATACTCTCAGCTGTCAGGATGTGCAGTATGGTGCAGTCCCAGTTGATGTTAATCTAATCTTATTCCTGTATTCATGGGTTTGAAAAAAATATATAAAATTGATCAACTATGCATTGACATCATATTATTGAGTAACCACCCTCTTTTGTTTGTCTACAGATATGAAGAATACATTCATACAAACTTCTTGTGACTTGTTTGATCTTTAGCCATGACTCGACTTGACTTGCTTTATTTTCATCACAGTTAACTTGGGACTTGCTTGAAACTTGAAGGTTAAGACTTGAGACTTGCTTATGACTTGCACGTATGCACCTCTGGTGTGCGCGTGCGTGCACTTTCGCGGTATGCGAGAAGATGCCGGTAGCAGTGAAAACATGGACTGGAGTTTCATTGGTTCAGGTTTTATCTCAATAAACGAGCGGAACGGATTCAGTAATGAAGCTCTGACACAGTGCTCTGAAAACAGCGCTGAGTGAACAGGCTGATGTATTGATGGGGATCCAAATTAATGATTTTAAAAAGTCATATAATGGTAGTTACACCCATGATTCAAATGAAACACTGAAGCAGAGGGAGCTCAGCTCCTGCTGGCTGTTCTGACGAGGTGAGGAGGGGGAGCTGAGCTCCGGAGGGCTCCAGCCCAATTTAATCTCTGTCTACCTCTATACACCAAACCTACAGTAGCCTCTGGCTACCTGCACAATATTGTGTAACATCATGTTATTTCAGATGTGAAAGAATGGCTTCTGTTGTACAATGACAGGTATGTGCTTTTCACGCTGACTGGAGGAAGTCTAAGCCAGAGACTTCACTCGCTTGTCTGCTACTCATTCAGAACGTAGGCGGCTGTTTGCGCTATCCTGCTCTGACTCGAGTCGCGGGCGTTTCTGGCATCGCGGCTCGTGAGCTAGTGCTATGACGAGTCAGCTGTTATTCCGGCATCGAAGCTCGCAATCTAGCCCGCGAGCCGCGATGCCGGAAACACAGCCGACTCCTAGCTTGCGAGCCTCTTCTTCTTGTTTACTGGTGGTTGGCATCCAGCTCAGTACCGCCACCTGCTGCTCTGGAGTGTACACGCTTCGCCTCTTCGAATGAGAAAAAGAAGTTGAGCGTGCGTATGAATCGAACAGTACACAGAGAGAGAGAGAGAGAGAGAGAGAGAGAGAGAGAGAGAGATAGACAGAGAGAGAGAGAGAGATTTTTTTAATTTTTATAGTTCCTTTATTTGACTATTTAGGAAGTAAATTTAGGAGCAAATACAGTAAATCTGTTAAAACCAATATTAACATTCAATCTAAAACCAATAAAATCAATGAATAAAAATAAATAAAACACACAGATTAGGTTGTGCAGACGGGGTTAGAGAGATGTATCACAAGAGATAATTAGAGAAGAACAGAGTGTTGTCAGTGACTGAACACAGTGTGTTGTAATGTGTCCAGGTCTTAGTGAACTAGTCCATGTCCTGCATCTGACTGTAACATTTAAAATCTATTTGGACCCTGGCCTTCACCATCCTGCTGAACAACAGCATTACATCTATATCCACCATGTCCTCCTCTTTCCTCTTCCTGCTCACATATACTGCCATCTTGGCCTGCCCCAGAATTAAGTTTAAAAGTTTACACTTCTTTTCTGCTGCCTTTCTGTACTTAAAACAAAAGATAAAAACCTGTACAGAGAACTTTTCTCCAGCACTGCTGAAAACACTCTTCAGGAGGGCGAACAGAAAGGAGTTCACTGCTACGATACCATGCAGTACCCTCCACTGTAGGTCAGCCGCTTTTTTAGTCAGAGGGCCATTATAAAGACTCCTCCAGAAGGGCCTCACCTCATCGCCCAGCTGCAGGTGACCCCTCCATGGAGTGTCCACTCGGTTCAAAGTCATTTCATTGAGACACTTGACCATGGCCATGTACAAGGCCTTGCCAGTGGCCTCCTGCAGGCTTAAAGTGCAGTGCTGTGCGTTTAAAAACCAACCAGAGCAGTCTTTAAAAACCGGACAGACAGTGACAGAAGGGAAAAGGATCGTCAGTGCAGGGGAGTAAAAGTAAAACCTTGGGAGTGCTGGCTCAGTAGGAGGTGTTGGTGTCCAGCTAGGCAGCCTCTCCAGTGCTCCAGCAGTCTGCCCATGCTCCTCACAGACCGGAGCCCCACACCAGCTGCCAGGGCAGCTGCATCTTGTAATCCAGCTCCAGTCAGGTTAACCACAGAGCCCAGCGTCGTGATCCTGGCCTTACGGAAGATGTCCCTCATTGATATTCCTGCCCAGACAGGGGCGGTGAGCTGTTCTCCATAAACCACAGGCTCCTGGAGCAGCCAGTGAAGAGAGACTGTGTTCTTCTCCCTCGCCATCAACTTCCACACAGTGAAGGCTCCCCGGTAGAAGGATGGCAAGGTACAGAGGTCTGCTGTGCTGAGGTCCATGAGGAACAGATGATGTTTTAGACCCAGGCCAGCAAACCGCTGGAGGATCACGTGGGCCAGCGGTCTCCAGACCAGGTCCTTTGGGCCGTACAGCAGTCGCTGGATAAACTGCAGCCGTAAAGCCGCTCCCCTACTGGCCAAGTGGACAAGTCCTTGACCGCCCTCCTCTTTGGGGAGGTAGAGTACAGCTTGAGGGATCCAATGAAGTTTGTGCTAGAAAGAATTTACTAACATAGTCTGTATTTTCGAAAGTAGGTTAGGAGGAGGGTCTACACAGGTCAGTCTGTGCCACAGAGAGGAGGACACCAAGTTGTGATTGATGAGTGCCCTCCCTCTGTATGACACGCTCGGTAGCAGCCATCTTCACCTCCTGAGCCTGCCTTCCATCTTTTCTAGTACGTTGCCCCAGTTCTTGTTTAAAACACTCTTCTCGCCTAAGAACACCCCAAGGTATTTTATGCCCCCTGTCTTCCATGTCAGTCCTTCTGGTAAAACCAGGTTGGTTGTGAGCTTGTTGCTGATCATTACTGCTTCGCTCTTGCTCCAGTTCACCTTTGCTGATGACATCTTGTTAAACAGTCCAATGTTCCTTTTTATTGTGTCAATGTCTTTTTGTGTGTTTTCCATTAAAATGACATCATCAGTAGAGATGCACCGATCGATCGGCAACCGATCGCAATCGGCCGATAGTGCCCCATCGGTTTTGATCGGAGTTCTCAAAATAGATCAAATCAGGCCGATCAGATGACGTTTAAGTATAAAGACAATGCATTAACTGCATGCAGGGTGGGAATTTCGGCCATGGCTGCCATTGCCCCGCACTTTGGCCTTGATGCCCCGTGAAAAACAGCCACAGTGGCAGCTGTGCCCCTCTGTCAGCGTAGCGAGCTTGCCTTTAATTACAGCCACCTGAGTGCACAGTAGTCACTCACAGTAACTTCAGTTAGTCCGCGGTTCGCGCAGGTGAAGTCTCATCACAATGATCTCATGTGAAAGCCTCTGAAACCGCAGCAACATCTCAAAACAAAAGTACGAAACTTACAGCACAGGTGCGCAAGCGAGCTCAGCCGGTTTTGACATGATACGTAACTGACTTATGTGGGAGGATTTAGTTTGGTAAAGTTGATAATATATTCACAGATTCGAACTTCCCGGATCAATAACTTATAAGTGAAACCTTGCTAAAACACAAACGACGGCTCTTTCCTACCGTAGTAAGGAAGACAACGAGCTACAACTGTATTTTCATCAAAACGAGTGGCTGGACATTAACTCTGGTCTCTATGGTCGGCCGTCTGTGAGACGAGGGCACAGGGACCGTCTACAAAGTGTAACACCGAAAAGAGATACTACAAAAAATTCAATAACTTCACTATTATTCAGAGTGTAGTGTCACCAAAATCACTCCACACATCCGTGGTCTCCTGCTGGTTATTCTACAGTTTTTTTGTTTGGAAAAAATGTGCTTTGCCATAATTTGGGGGAATTTCTATTGAGAGAAATATTCAATAACACTAATATTCGGTGTGGTGTCACAAAAATCTCCTAACCCTAACCCTACTTAACAAAAACTACTTTCTAATGTAACTTTAACTTGATTTTGGTATTAAAAAATGTTTTAATACATAATCCATGTCTTATAAATTAGGATGTTATGGTATCATAAAAAAGGAAAGGTAAATCAACACATTTTACTCAGTGGCCTTTGTGCCCTGTCATGTGGCCTTGGTGCTCCTGAAAAAAAAGAGAAGGCCAAATGGACTTGCCCCTAAAATGACAAAATTCCCATCCTGACTGCATGCATTCCCACTAGTAAGCTACAGCTACTCTATGTAAGTCCAAGTTGTCTCTAAGAGTCTCTAGAGGGTGAAATATTGCACATTGCCTCAGCCTGCAATAAAACGGTGGTCAATTCATGATACTTTTTCATCTCCTAATTTTTATAATCAATAATACAATGTCAATGTTGTGTAAGAAGAATCATTAATTAAATATATGAAAGTTGCAAAAGACAACAATATAGAAGAATTTATGGATTTGACGCTGTGATCGGTGATCGGCAATATCGGGATCGGCAGATACTGCTTTCGGTAATCGGTGATCGGTCCCAAAAATCCTGATCGGTGCATCTCTAATCATCAGCATAGGCAGACAGTTTAAAAACAGCAGGACATCCATTAAAAACAACACCATTGACAACTTTTCTTAGTTTGTGGAGCAGAAGCTCTATGGCTAGGGAGTATAGCATCCCTGTTAGGGAGCATCCCTGCCGAACCCCCCTCTCCACATTAAAAGGAGCAGCCAGGCCACCATTAATCTTCAGTATGCTCGCAATGTCACAGTACAGTATCTGGATCTTAGCTATGAAACCTGGGTTGAACCCAAAAGCAGCCAGTGCCTGCCAGAGGTACTGGTGTTCAACCCGGTCAAAAGCTTTTTCCTGGTCTATGGAAATCAGGCCAGTATCTGTGCCTAATGAGCTAGAGACGTCCAAAACATGCCTAATTAATGTGATGTTATCACTTATGGACCTGCCGGGCACACAATAGGTTTGGTCCACATGGATAACCTCACTCACAACCTCCCTCACCCTCAGGGCCAGGGCCTTGGATAGGATTTTGTAATCTCCACACAGCAGAAAAAACGGTCTCCAGTTCTTTATGAGCTGCAGGTCTCCTTTCTTGGGGAGCATGGTGATCACAGCTCTCCTGCAGCTCAGTGGTAGTTGTCCCCGGTTCAGACTGTCCTGGAAAACCTTGCAGCATGTCATTACCAGGGACTGACCAGAAGGACTTGTAGAACTCCACAGACCATCAATGCCTGGAGCCTTCTCATTGGCCAGGCTCATGAGAGCTGTGTGGAGTTCATTGACGGTCAGCTCAGAGTCCAGGGCTGTGTTGAAGGCAGCGTCCACTTGGGGCAGGTTGTTAAAAAACAGTCCACCCAGATCTGGGTTATCATTTAACTCGTTTGAGTACAGTTCTCTGTAAAACTGCGTGGCGTACCTCCGGATCTCTGGGCCTGTTGTGAGTGAGGAACCATCTTCTGCACGTAAGGAGTGGATGATCTTCTTCTGGCCATTTTTCCTCTCTAGGCTGAAGAAGAACTGAGATGGAGCGTCCATGTGTGAGGCGTCCAGGAAGCAGGATCGGACCAGCGCCCCCTGTGCTGTAATACCCAGCAGGTTGGCTAAAGCAGCCTTTTTACTTTTTAAGGGCTTCAAAATGCCCTTGGTACAGTCTGCTAAACCCTGCAGTTGTACCACCTCGGTCTCAAGGTCCTGAAGAGACCTGGTAATGTGCCTAGTGACAATGCGAGCATACTGTTTACAAAACTGCTGGATTTGGACTTTGCAAAGATCCCACAACTGCTGCAAAGAAATAAAACTTCTTGTCCTTGTGTAAAACCCATAAAAAATCAAAACCCTCTCTAAAGCCATTATCTAATAAAAGCGCTGTGTTAAAATGCCAATATGCACTGGTTATCTTAAAATTGACATTAACATTAACATGGAGATTAAAAAAAAAAAAGAGCACTTAACCAGAGAATGGTCTGTGAAGCCGACAGGTGTAATATGACTTGATTTAAAAATGCTAAAATGATGTTTAAAGCAATAAAACCGATCAAGTCGAGCCATAGATAAAACATTATCGCGACTGTGGCTCCATGTGTACTGCCTGGCATTTCTATGGAGCCCCCTCCATACATCCTGCAGCTCATGAGCTTCAATGAGGCGCTGTAGCCGAGCACAAGAAGCAGGGTGGGGCTCCAGGTGATTCCTGTCTGCAGTGGGATGCTCAGTGCAATTAAAATCACCTCCTAGAAATAAGTGCTCTTCTGTGTTTAAGCTGCTAATAGCATCAGATAAAATGTCTCAAAAACTCATTCTATCTTTGCTAAAAACAGGGGCATAAACACAAATAAAAACCATTTTAACACTCTCAAACTGTGCTCTGACCTTTAAAATGTGACCTGATAAAACATCCTGCACTTCAACGGAGAGAGGGTTAAAAGCCTTATAAAAAAGCACACCTACTCCAGCACTATTAAAAGATTTGTGGCTAAGAAAAACCTGGCCTGGCCACTCCTTTTTCCAGTCTCTTTCATTTTCGTCATCACCATGGGTTTCTTGAATAAAAAAAACATCCAGTTTCTTAAAATCAATTAAGTCATACAGACAGGCTCTCTTCACATCACTTCTGGCACCATTAATGTTTAAAGAACCAATATTAATGTTAGTCATAGCGATATAAAAAGAGATCAGTAAAAAATGGCCATAATAGTGTGATAAGACATTTTAAAATTAATCATTGAGGTCAGCGAGCTTCACCCTGGCTTTTGTGACAAACTTGTTGAGCCTGTAGACTTCCTTTGTTTCAAAGGAGTCCTCCATCTTCTTCAGGCGTGTCACCAACACAATGAAGCCTTTCAGGTCAGGCAAGAAATTCTCAACCTGCACAGCTGCTTTCATTTTTGTGACTTTTAGGAACTTTTTAATCTCTCTTAATGAGTCAGTGGTGGTCTGAGCCTCCTAAGATAGTCATATCACACTCCTCACCCACTTCATCCCCACTATCTTCTTCTACCTCCACCTCCACCTCCACCTCTACTTCCTCCTCTTCCTCCTCCCCCTGACACTCACTGATTGTCCTTTTTCCTGTTTTTTTTTAATCCTCAGCCATGTCCTCCTCCATCACCTCATTCATCACCTCGTCAACTTTCACATTAAGTTCCTTATCCTTCTTTTTCTTTTCCTATTCACTTTCTTTAGCAGGTGTGACCGTGCTCTTTTTAGCAGGAACTTTTTCCTCCTGGCGGACAGCCTGCTCCTGCTCCATCTCTTCCTGATCACTTTGTTCTGCAGTCTCATCAGACCGGTGCACACCGGGTGAGTCTGACTCAGCCTCTAGCTGCTGCACGTCAGGTGAGTCCGTCTCACCCGCGTCATCATCAGCCGCAGCATCAGCCGCCGCAGGCTCCGGAGCACCGTGCCCCGAAGCCCCGGCCGCTGGCTCGCCGGACACTGAACCGGCAGGTTTGCTGGGGGCCGAAGCCCCTGTGCATCTGAATGAGGCACCGGAGCCCAGTCCCGCAGCGCCTCCAGCAGCCTTCCTGGCCTCAGGGCAGGCTCGGGCCAAGTGCCTGGAGCCTCAGCCCTGCAAGAAAAACACTTTGATGTCTCAGATGTTACAAAAATGATGTCATTAAATCCCTCCAGCTTGAAGCTCAGAGACAGGTTAAGATCTTTGACTCCATCTTTGAGCACCATGAAGGTCTGCCGCCGCTAACCAGTGTTGCCACAGTCACCTTGAAAAAGTAATCTGACTACTGATTACTGACTACTCCTTTAACAAGTAACTTAGTTACTTTACTGATTATCTATTATCTTACTAAGTTAGATTACAAGTTACTTTATTAGTTACATTCAGCAGGTAACGACCCCCCCCCATAAACATTCAGCCTTCAGATTTCTGTCCTTCTCCAGGTAGGAAGAAAAACATGTTCTGTGAGGCAGCACGGCATTGATAGTAGTGGTAGTAGTTTAAGGGCAGC
>CAEMYA010000047.1:3297602-3332729 GCA_903131615.1 Diplodus sargus | reverse complement strand
TGAATGTTGACTAGGGTCTGTATATTAAAGCTGAGATTGTGTTAATTCTGAAACGCATAAAAACCCAAAACAGGCCAAAATTCATTTTCTTCGTGTAAGACCAGGTCTAGGAACGGGCTGCTGCTGCTTCCAACTCATTTTGATGTGAACACATTCACGCAGTGACGCGCAGCACTGTGGAGGGCGGTGTGAGAGAGATGATCCTCATTAACAAGAAGCATTTTGTTTATGCAAAGAACTAAGTGTCTTTAAACTAGATATTTATGTGCCACAAAACCACCACAACGACCATTATTCATTGTATTATTACATTTGTGGGAAGTTATTACAATAAAGATTTTCGCGAAAATTAACTAACAATTAAAAGTAACGTAACACTTAATAAAATATGATAAAAAATAATAATAATCCATAAAGCTCGAAACGAGCTGATCTAAAACCAAAAAAATATCCGTTGTAATCACTGGTCACAGTCTGCAGGTCACCTCCACTCTCCTCGCACAGTCACCACGCACGGGCTTGTAGCATTTCAAGTGTTTGCAGCTCTTTCGGACCGGCACTACCTCCGTGTCCGTGTCTGCTGCTGTGGTGGTTATTTCCGCTGCTGCCCACCTTGTGCCGAATGCTGCGGTCGCTTTCCCCTCCATGTATCCAGGTTTTGAAGGCTAACGTTAATCTTCCAAGTGCAACACAAGAAGAAAGACAATAACTTCCGGTTCACACAAATCGGACAAATTAAATATCAAAATTAAAATCCTTCCTTGGTCCGTTATTTCATTTCCAATTTTTTATCTGAGCAATAAATCGAAAGTACAAAAAATGAACCGTTATTTGTTTTTTGGTATCAGATTCATAAACGAATAAGGAAATAGCAAACCGTTTTTTCATTTTTTGATTTTGGAATGTCAATTGAATATGAAAAGAACGAATGATACACGGATTCCATACAATTCAGTCTAACCAGAGTGCAAAAAGCAGTAAAGCGCAGTGTATATATATATTTCGCCTATGAATGATATGGGAAAGCTGAGGTGTGGAGTATTAACAGTATTACACTTTAACTGCACTTTAACACTGATGTAAACTTTAACAAACATAAACTGTGACACAATAAACCAAAGGCTTACATCGACCCTGTTACAAAGGGGATGGGTATGGAGCTAGAACAGTCTCAATATTATTCACAAATGAATGCAGAGGGATTTGTATCCGCAAAGCTGGATCCGTATCTATGCCTCTAATTTGCAGCTTGTATATCATCATTTGTTCATCAACTTAGTATTTTTCAGTCTAAATATATTTGTGAATTTCCACCTATTTGTGTGGATACTTTTGAGACTCTTCCACCGTGCTGTTTTCACACAAAATACACAAATGCAGGGTGACTCGTAAAATGTCACTTGACTCGTGTCTCGTAAAACACAATTCACAAATAAATGCAGAGTGATTTATATCTGCAAATCTAATCAGTATGTTAGACAAACGGATTTATATCTGTAAATCTGGATCCGTGTCTCAGCCAAAAAGATTTGCATTTGTAAATTTGAATCCGTGTCTGAGCCAAACAGATTTGTATCTGTAAATCTGAATCTGTATCTGTGCCATCTAACTTGTATATCATCATTTGCATATCAATTTAGTATTTTTCAGTGGAAATATATTTGTGAATCTCCATCTTTTGCTGTGGATCTTTTTGGGGCAGTTTTTCCGCGACGTTTTGTTTCACACAATTCACAACTCGTGTCTTCTAGTAGATGGCGCTAATGCAACATTGATAGAAGCTGTTATACTAAACAGAAGAAGAAGAAGAAGACCAAACCAAGTGCTGTCACTGGTTGCCTGCTTGATGAAGGGGCAGCAGCAGCATGGCTGCTTCCATGCTGCTATATTCACACTTTATTAATTATGAAAATTTGCTCAGGGCCATAACTGTGGTCAAGCCAGCCGTGGTTCGCGTTAGCTTGGTCAAATCAGCCGCACTTTGTTTTCTAGTGCGTGAATCTACTAACATTTACGTTTATCGTAACCACTCAGCTGTTGGTAGTGACTGTGGGTCAGACTGCAGTCTGACAGTCAGACCCATGAAACATACGAGACTTTTACAGACATTATTTCCCGGTAATAAACTAAAGGTATCATGAAGGTATGCGTCAGGATTTCAAAATAAAGGACAACGTGAGAAAAAAAAAAAAGTTTCCATAAGTAGTTCAAGATTTATATACTGCTGGACTTCGTACTTCCTAGACTACCTGCATGCATACTATGAAGTATATTTACTGTGTACTAGTCGAATAATCCTGTGTCAAATCCTTAACAGAGGACTATATTAAGGATATTTCAACCCAACTTTTATGTGGAATAAAAAGCTTATTTTCCATAAGTAGTCCAAGATTCATACACTTGGTCTTTTGATCTTTTTGTCCTGTTCAGTATAACAGCGTCTATCAATGTTGTATTGGCGCCATCTACTGGAAGAAACACAGGAGTTGTGAATTGTGTGACACAAAACGGCATTGAAAAACAATCCCAAAAAGATCCACAGCAAAAGATGGAGATTCACAAATATACTTCCACTGAAAAATACTAAATTGATATCCAAATGATAATATACAAGTTAGATGGCACAGATACAGATTCACATTTACAGATACAAATCCTTTTGGCTCAGACACGGATTCAAATTTACAGATCAAATCTTTTTGACTGAGACACGGATCCAGATTTACAGATACAAATCTGTTTGTCTCAGATACGGATTAGATTTACAGATATAAATCACTCTGCATTTATTTGTGAATTGTGTTTTACGAGACATGAATCAAGTGACATTTTACGAGTCACCAGCGCCCTGCATTTGTGTATTTTGTGTTAAAACAGCACGGTAGACGAGTCTCAAAAGTATCCACACAAATAGGTGGAAATTCACAAATATATTTCCACTGAAAAATACTAAGTTGATGAACAAATGATGATATACAAGCTGCAGAGATACAGATCCAGTTTTGCAGATACAAATCCCTCTGCATTCATTTGTGAATAATATTGAGACTGTTCTAGCTCCATAGATGGGAACTGATAGCATTTTAACTGACATACAAGCAGGAAAGACACCTGTAAAATAACACCTGAACAGGCCTAACGTTAACTTTCCAAAAGTCCCTGATGAAGTTAAGGTGGAGTAACATTAACACACGTCGACTCAGCTATTTATTTTTTATCAAACAATGCTGCTATCGTCTGAAGTAAGCTAGCAGGCTAACACTCTGCTCCAACAACGGTAACTGTGATCATTAAACTATTAATTTCATTTCACTTCATTGATACAGAGCCCCCCTGCTGACATTGAATGAAAAAAAAAATGCGTGGCCACGCATTATTTTTTTCAAAGTAAAGGATGAAAAAATCATAATACACCAATAATAACCTATACATATACTTTTGGCCAATCGTTGGGTCCTCATCGTCAAATTTAATCACGAATGAAGCAAATTTTCCCTCACTAGTTCTACTGAGTAATGTTAACATTAAAGATATCATAGCCTGTAATAAGATGTGCTGTGTGTATAGGCTAAGAGCAGGTAGAATTCCCTATTATAATTTCTTGGCTTCATTGCCTATCTGCATCAGGCCGACAGGAGGCTTTGTAGGGTATTAAGAGACAAATATCATCCACAAACATAAGAGCCATCTGCTGAATGTACTGCCGAAAAGCTGAAAAAGCTGAAAGCTGAAATGCCAGAAAAGTTGAAAGGGCTGGAAAGGAAAAAAAAGGCTGGAAAAACTGAAAAGGCTGAAAAGCTGAAAAGGCAGAAAAGTTAAGGCTAAAAGAGTTGAAAAAGTTGAACATTTTAATTGCTGAACATGAAGTTAAATGTTTGAAAGAGATGAAAAGGCAGAAAGGTGAATATCTGAAAAGGCTAAAAAGCTGTAGAGTAAGAGGGCTGGAAGAGGTTAAAATATTTTTTAAAAAGCTGAAAAGGTGAAAAGCTGTAGAGTAAGAGGGCTGGAAGGGGTTAAAATGGTGAAAAAAGGCTAAAAACTTGAAAAGGTGAAGGCTGAAAGAGCTTAAAAGGGTGAAAAAGGATGGAAGAGGATGGAAAGCTGCAGAGTGAGAGGGCTGAAAAAGCTAAAACAGGTGAAAAAAGGATGAAAATGTAAAAAAGTTAAAGGGTGAAAGAGCTTAAAAAGGTGAAAAAAAGATGATAAGGTTAATAGCTGTAGAGTAAGAGTGCCGAACAAGTTTAAAAAGGATGAAGTAAGAGAACCGAAAAAGCTTAAAAAGCTGAAAAAGGATGAAAAGCTGTAGAGTGAGAGGGCCGAAAAAGGTAAAACAGGTGAAAAAATGATGAACATGTAAAAAAAGAGGGTTGAAAGAGCTCAATAAGGTGAAATAAAGCTGTAAAGTAAGAGGGCTGGAAGAGGTCAAAATGGTGAAAAAAGGCTAAAAAGGTGAAAAGTGAAAGGCTGGAAGAGCTTAAAAATGTGAAAAAATGATGAAAAGCTGTAGAGTAAGAGGGCCGAAAAAGCTTAAAAAGGTGAAAAAAGGATGAAGTAAGAGGGCTGACAAAGCTTCAAAAGGTGAAAAAGGATCAAAAGCTATAGAGTAAGAGGGCTGGAAGGGGTTAAAATGGTGAAAAAAGGCTAAAAACTTGAAAAGGTCAAGGCTGAAAGAGCTTATAAGGGTGAAAAAAGGATGAAAAGGATGGAAATGGATAGAAAGCTGTAGAGTGAGAGGGCCGAAAAAGCTAAAACAGGTGAAAAAAGGATGAAAATATAAAAAAGTTAAAGGGTGAAAGAGCTGAAAAAGGTGAAAAAAGGATGAAAAGGTGAATAGCTGTAGAGTAAGAGAGCCAAACAAGTTTAAAAAGGATGAAGTAAGAGAGGCGAAAAAGCTTAAAAAGCTGAAAAAGGATGAAAAGCTGTAGAGTGAGAGGGCCGAAAAAAGGTAAAAGAGATGAAAAAATGATGAACATGTAAAAAGGAGGGTTGAAAGAGCTCAATAAGGTGAAACAAAGCTGTAAAGTAAGAGGGCTGGACGAGGTTAAAATGGTGAAAAAAGGCTAAAAAGGTGAAAAGTGAAAGGTTGGAAGAGCTTAAAAATGTGAAAAAATGATGAAAAGCTGTAGAGTAAGAGGGCCGGACAAGGTTAAAAAGGTTTAAAAGGATGAAGTAAGAGGGCTGACAAAGCTTCAAAATGTGAAAAAGGATCAAAAGCTATAGAGCAAGAGGGCTGGAAATGGTTAAAATGATAAAAAAAAAAAAGGGCTAAAAAGTTGAAAAGTTAAAGGCTGAAAGAGTTTAAAAGGGTGAAAAAAGCATAAAAAGGATGGAAAAGGATGAAAAGCTGTAGAGTGAGAGGGCTAAAGAAGCGAAAACAGGTGAAAAAAGGATGAAAATTTACAAAAGTAAAGGGTGAAAGAGCTTAAAATGGCTGCACATACGCTGGAGCAGGAGGAACCCCAAGCAAGAGCACATCTGATCTAAATCAGGTGTGCTCTTGCTTGGTTGGAATAAAAACCTGCAGCCACAGTGGCCCTTTCCTGGATCAGTTTGACACCACTGGTCTGTGTAAAGTAAAAGATGTGGGATCCAAATCCAGCTAAAGCAGTGGTTCTCAACCGGTGGGGCGGGTCAATATCACACTGATGATCGCCATGGCTCCGGTGCAGCAAAAAAATAAAAAGTATGACTTGAAATTCAAACTTTCTGTACTGACTAAATCCTAAACGAAGTCTAGTACTGGTTGCTGATGGCTGTTTTAGTTTGAGACGTGCGCCCAGCGCGCTCGAACATAACAAACGGAAATCTCAGTTATACGATTATCTTGCCGGTTTATTTTCCATTCAATATCACAGCGTCAATAACGTTAACTCATAATACATGTAACCAAAATAACAAACCGGATTGCTTACCAAGTAAAGGTACATAGACACATAAACACATAGGGCACCTGGGCACAGTCGAAAAACTGTTTGCTTTCCAATCAGCAACACCTGTGATTAGGTTCCCCCAGGTTAAATGGTCTAACTCTGCAAAACCGGGGTCAACTGAGCCACACAGCAGGTAGCTACAGCCCCCTTGTGGCATGGGGCAAAATTGCATGAAATAAAGCAAAATTTATATGGCTCCTACACTTTCAGTCGTAAGATATGCAGAGGAAAATTCGGGAGAAGCAGCTGCTAGACGTTTCTCTGTCTGCAGACACAGCGGAGAGAGGAGAGGTGACGAGATGCGACTCACCATGACTGACAGGCATCAAGGCCACTCAGCATTACCTTACCGACCCGCCCCCAGCTATTTCATTCACAAAAAACAGGGCCTGTGGCAATTCTGGACCCCTGTTTTTTTTCTCTTGTTCCTGCGGGGGGTCTGGAGGGGAGCAACTGCAGTTAAACAGCCTTGGGGGGGCCCAGCTTGCAAAAGGTTGAGAACCCCTGAGCTAAAGAGAATTCATTCTCCAGTGTTCCAGCTGCTCTCAATCAAGTGATTATGTCACTCAATCTAGCTGACGCAATATACACGCAGGCTCAAGATACACACGCTGGAGAAATAGCAGAGACAGAGATCAAATTGGCCCTCATAAGGATGAATGGGGAAACACCTCCTAAACTCCTGCGATTTTTGAAAAAACTGTAATGGTTATGGCCAACATATGTATATGCTGAGTGAGAGATGACATGGCTGAACGCTCTCATGTCGTTTTTATTTCTGTCGAGTGAGAAATGAGGGCCCAGGAGCGACAGACAAATCAGGTACCGTCTGCTCTCGGCCAAGAATTTAGGCTCAAAATTAACATTGCGGCTTATGGGACGATACTTGAACTTCATGTCACTCCAGGGCTTCCACATCAAAAACTGTAAGTCGTACATCTGAAATGAGACGATCAGCTGAAAGCCGGCAAGATTTCCTACATTTCTATGCACATATTTTCTATGTCAAGTAAAAGATTTGGGACCAAAATCAAGCTGAAGAGAGTTTTAGCTCCTATCTTCGAAAGCTGCTCTCCACTCTGGCGATGATGTCCCCCACTCTAGCTGACGCAATACACACCCATTATAAAATCAGGAGAGGAGCTAAAAGTTCCTAAAACTAAAACTGCGACATTTTCAAAACCGTACAATATTTTTAAAAACTGAATACAGTGTCAATAGTTCAAGTTTCGCTGACTTGTTTAAAGTTGGAATGGTGTCTCCAGCTCAACGTATGAGGGAGAAGAAGAGGTTGAAAGGCGATGCGTTTTGCAGAGGATTTTAATGTTTTCCCATTTGCGTCAATGTTAATTTTTTTTTTTTGAAAAAGCTGAATTTATGAAAAAGCTGAAAGGTTGAAAAGCTGAAAAGCCCAAGGCTGAAAGAGCTTAAAAAGCTGAACATTTTAATAGCTGAATGGTTTAAATAGCTGAAGGTATGCGGAAGTTATAGCAGAATGAAATTTGAAAAATTCCCCATAAGGATGAATGGGCAAAATTTTGCATAAAAAGCTGAATATTTCCAAAAGTATAATAGATAGAAAAGCCAAAAGTAATAGCCATCATGTCCTTAAAAAGCTGAACATTTTGATGGTTGAATGGTTTTAATAGCTCAAGATTTGTAGGAGAAGAAAGGTGCCGAAAAACGTACGGAATCAGGAATAATAAATTCCAGAAGAACACTAACTCGAAAAATGTGTATTTCCTACGAAAATACAGTGTGAATGCTGAAGGCTGAAGCGAAATCTGCTGAATGTACTGCCGAAAAGCTGAAAAAGTTGAAAAGTTCAAGGCCGAAAGAGTTTAAAAACATGTTGATAGCTGAACAGTTTCTGTAGCTGAACATGAAGCTGAATATATAAAGAAGCTGAAAAGGCAGAAAGATGAATATTTTTAAAAGATGAAACGACAGAAAAGCTGAAGAGGGCTGAAAGACTTGAAAAAGTTGAACATTTTAATTGTTGAAAATGACGTTGAATGTTTGAAGGAATTGAAAAGGCAGAAATATGAATATCTGAAAAGGCTAAAAAGCTGTAGACTAAGAGGGCTGTACGAGGTTAAAAAGGTGAAAAAAGACTGAAAAGGCAGAAAAGTTGTAGAGTAACAAGGTTGAAAGAGCTTAAAAAGATGAAAAAAGACTGAAAAGGCAGAAAACTTGTAGTGTAAGAGGACAGAAAGAGCTTAAAAAGGTGAAAAAGACTGAAAAGGTGGTAAGTTAAGGCAAAAAGAGCTTAAAAAGGTGAAAAAAGACTGAAAAGGTGGAAAGTGAAAGGCAGAAAGAGCTTAAAAAGGTGAAAAAAGACTGAAGAGGTGAAAAGGGAAAGGCAGAAAGAGCTTAAAGAGGTGAAAAAAGGCTTAAAGGTGAAAAGTTAAAGGCAGGAACAGCTTGAAATGGCTGCAGACATGCTGTATCAGGACCAGGGACAGAGACGAAAATGTCCCCCATAAGGAATAAATGGGAATACGCCTCCCAAACTCCTGCGATTTCTGAAAAAACTGTGAGGGTTATCGTCAAAATAATTGTATGGTGAGTGACAGGAGGAGTTGCTGAACGCGGTCATGTCGTTTTTATTTCTGAAGAGTGCAAAATGAGGGTGGGAGAGCGATAGACAAATCAGGTACCGTCTGCTAATTTCCAGAAAATTCGGCTCGAAATTAACATTGCGGCTTATGAGACAGGATTGAGAGTTGCTGTCGGTCTCGGGCTTCGAGATCCAAAACCATAAAGTCCCACATCTGAAATGAGACCATCAGCTGAAAGCCCACAAGATTTCCTACATTTCTAGTATATATTGTCTATGTCAAGTAAAAAGTGAGGGATCAAACTCAAGCTGAAAACAAGTTTGTCCATTTTTTTCGTGGCAGCTCTACACTCTGGCGGGCGGCAGTTGGTGATGTCACTCACTCTAGCCGACGCAATACACACCCATTATAAACTCAGAAGACGGGCTAAAAGTCGCTCAAACTAAAACTGCGATTATTTCAAGACCGTACAAGATTTTTAAAAACTGAATACAGGTCCAACAGTTCAAGATTTGCTGAGTGCTTTAAAGTTTGAATGGTGTCTCTCGCTCATTGTATGAGAAGCAAAAAGAGGTTGAAAGGCGATGAGTTTTGAAGACAATTTGAAGCTTTTCCCATTTGCGGCAATGCTAAATTTTTTTGGGAAAAAGCTGAATTTCTGAAAAAAGTTGAAAGGTTAAAAAGCTGAAAAGCAGAGGGTCGAAAGAGCTGAAAAAGCTGAACATTTTAACATTTGAATGGTTTGAATAGCTGAATGTATGCTGAAGTTATAGCAGAATGAAATTTGAAAAAATCCCCATGAGCCGAATTTTCTGGAAATTAGCAGACGGTACCTGATTTGTCTACCGCTCTCCCGCCCTCATTTTGCACTCTTCAGAAATAAAAACGTCATGACCGCGTTCAGCAACTCCTCCTGTCACTCACCATACAGGAGTTTGGGAGGCGTTTTCCCATTCATTTCTTATGGGGGACATTTTCGTCTCTGTCTCTGGTCCTGATACAGCATGTCTGCAGCCATTTCAAGCTGTTCCTGCCTTTAACTTTTCACCTTTCAGCCTTTTTTAACCCTTTTCAGCTATTTCTACCCCTTACTATACAACTTTTTGGCCTTTTCAGTATTTTTTCACCCTTTTAAGCTCTTTCCGCCCTCTTACTCTGAAGCTCTTCACATTTTTTCACCATTTTAACCTCTTCCAGCCCTCTTACTCCACAGCTTTTCATCCTTCTTCACCTTTTTTATGCTTTTTCGGCCCTCCTACTTCATCCTTTTACACCTTCATAAGCTTTTTCGGCCCTTATACTATACATCTTCTCATCCTTTTTTCTCATCATCATCATGTTTTCATCTTTTTAACCTCATCCAGCCCTCTTATTCTACTACTTCTCATCCTTTTTTAGCCTTTTTTCAGCATTTTAATCTCTTCCAGCCCTCTTACTCCACAGCCTTTTGAGCCTTTTCACATATTCATCTTTCTGCCTTTTCAACTCCTTCAAACTTTTAACCTCACGTTAAACAATTAAAATAGTCAACTTTTTAAATTGTTTAAGCCCCCATCAGCATTTCTGCCCTTTCAACTTTTTAAAATATCCATCTTTCTGCCTTTTCGACTCCTTCAAACATTCAGCATCATGTTCAGCAATTAAAATGTTCAACTTTTTAAACTCTTTCAGCCCCCGTGAGCTTTTCTGCCCTTTCAGCCTTTTCAGATATTCATCTTTCGGCCTTTTCAACTCCTTCAAACATTCCGCTTCATGTTCAGCCATGAAAATCTTCAACTTTTTCAACTCTTTCAGCCCTTTTCAACTTTTCTGTCTTTTCATCTTTTTAAGATGTTCATCTTTCTGCCTTTTCAGCTTCTTTATACATTCAGCTTCATGTTCAGCTACAGAAAGTATTCAGCTATCAACATGTTCAACTTTTCAAGCTCTTTCGGCCTTGACCTTTTCAACTTTTCAGCTTTTCTCTTCAGACTTCAGCATTCACACTGTATTTTCGTAGGAAATGCTAATTTTTCTAGTTATTACTTGTTATCTGCCGCTTGAGCTCAAAATTTTAAACTTAGCCCAATGACTGGAAGTGATGTGCATCAACTTTTATTAAAATATGAGCCCAGTCAGCCAGATGGTGGCTATGTAATTAAGGCCTGAAAATGCGTTTTTGGGAAGGCCACGCCCCTCACACTGTAATTCTGATTGACTTGAAATTTGACACACAAGTCCAGCTCCATGTGCTCTCCAAAAAAGCCTTTGGACCATAAAGGTCTGCCTGACTAGAGTTTTTGCTAATTTGCATAATGTGAAAAACAGTAAAATTGACTCTATCAATGCCAAATTTGATATACAGCTTCGAGGGCAGAAATGACATAGTTCTACTATAAATGAGACAGATTGGTCAAAAAACATGGCCGCCTGGGACCAATGTATTTTCGCAGTGGGCAGGGCTTAGAAAGGATTGGCCATAACTCTCACACCCTTTGCCCTATCATCACAAAACTAGGTGGGTAGGTTCACAACAGGACGGGGAATCTGCCTATTAAAGAATGTTTAGCTCAACCTATAGGGGGCGCTATAAATACTACACATGCGTATCTCAAAGACCATTGGATGGAATTTCACCAAATTTGGTATGCATGCTCTAGGGTCAAGTATAAACTACTATTTGAAGTGCCATGTTGATCAGTGAAAGTGGGCGTGGCCTATTTGTCAATAACCATCATTGTTGGCATTTTATTTATTTATGGCGAGCTGGAAGGACCCAGAGACACGAAACTTGGTAAGTTGAGTATAAATGATGTCCAAATGCTGCTCCAAAAATGTTATCCCAATCTGTCAGATGGGGGCGCTATAACATAGGGTTTAAACTTCGAAAGGCTCTCTCCGCCAATGCATAAGTGCTATTGACTTGAAATTTTCATACATGTCCTCCTGATAGTCCTCTACAAAAAAGCCTCCTGCACCATGAAAGCTGCTATTACAGATTTTTTGCTAATTTGCATAACGTGAAAAACAGTAAAACGAATAGAACTTTTGGAATATTTATGCTATCAACACCAAATTTGGTATATGGCATCGGGGTACTGAGCCAGTAATTTCTCTTATTAATGAGCACGATCGGTCAAAAAACATGGCAGCCGTCAAGCAAAATATCCTTGCAAAGGGTGGGGCTTAGCCAATATTGGCCCCAAATCATTAACCATTTTTCCCACGAAACTCGGTTGATATCTTCATATCTTCAGAAAGGAACTAGGAATATGCCCTCCAAAACATTTTGAGCTCATCCCTTAGGGCAGATTACAGGCACATGCTGCTGTGTGCATGAGTGAATGTGAAAAACCTTACATCTATGGAAGTACAATCATGTCATTAATCAAGAGCATAGATTTTCAGTTTGAGAACATGATTTCATTCCTTTTCAGTGACACAGCTCCTTTGCGTACTCAGATTTTTTCTCCTCATGCTCACATTTTGTGCTTGCACTTAAATGTCTTCTGCTTTCTTTCAGAATGTGTGCTTGAACTCAAAAATCACATGCCTGTGCTCACATTTCTCCTTCTTGCACACAAACATTTCGCTCGCACTTGGTTATATAGCTGCTTGCGCAGCTTTTCCCCTTGCTTCCCCATCCGCTCACGGATTTTTTGGTGTATCAACACTGTCAACCAATAGAAGGCAAGCTACTGTTGACCAATCAGATTATCCCCGCTTCTTTGCGGGTGCGTTTGCTGTATTCAAGGAGCATCGCATACGGGCGGGCACTCTTTCTACCGGGTTTATCTACTTCCGCCCTCCAGGCTGTTGAATGTGGTGGTTCCCTTTATTTTTTGATGACTTTTGGAATAAAATGTCAGTTAATCAATACAGGAGCGCCCGTGCTTTTCATTACAATAGCTACATAAACATAAAGTAGAACAATAGCCGCATGGCACAGCGCTCCTCATCGGTGTGCTACAGGAGAAAACGACTGTACCAGTCCGTGTACGTTATGGCCATCAGATTTTCGTTTTGAAGTCGACAAGCGGAAAACGGATAATGAGTCGTTTCCCGTTTTTCTCTTCAAAATAAAAGAATGAAAAATGGAAAATGACTCGTATCCCGTTATTTTTTAAAATCGGAAAACGAAAAATGGAAAACGACTCGTTAACTGATATTAGATACTGTGTTCGTGAATGGGAATCGGGGAAGAAATGACAGTGCCATTTTTCATTCCAGATTTTGACATACGTCTTTTTAAATGACCCGGGAGGCGCCATGTGATGCCGCGGAAACACTTGATCTGATCCGTAGGCCGATTTCGGTGTCATGTCTTTATCTGAATATTCAGAGTTGATAACAGCCAGGAGGTCAAGTGGTGACACAGTCTCACTACCGACGCGTCATAAAGGGACGCTTGGTCAGGGCCCTTTCACGTTGTGCACTGACGCCCAACTAGTGTAACGTTCCGAGATGTTGAGGGCTTCTAAAATCACTCTTTCTGGCGGACAAAAACTCAAGAACAGGTACTCTTTGGAGCTGAGCAACACACTCCGTTTATTCACTGCTCTCGCCCGCAAACTCCAACACAATAACAATGTTGCCTCTTGATGATGTCACACTTGTGTGCCCCACTCTTACACTAGCTAAAATGAAATTCACGGGTTTGGTAAACGTTTCCATGGTAACAGCGAGCGCCACCAATCAGAGACGTCGTTGTTACACTATGGGATTGTGGGTAGTGTAGTACTTCTCCATGACATCGCGAATAAAACGTGTTTTTCTCAAAACAAGATTGATATCATACGGACTTGTGACTTCTAAAGGGTCATATATCACCGTTTGACAATCTGATAACTCGTGGTCAGTCTACTTTGGATGGCTACGACATGATGGCCAATAATCAAAATCTATATGCAGAATATGAATGGCATTTTCACTTCTTTTTCACTTCCTCGGACAGGGAAGGCTAAATTACCCATGAGCCCCAGCCACGAAAAGCCTCGCAGAACCAAAGTGGTCACTCAGTGCTGCGGCTATATCGCCAAGACATCCCACTTGACCTCCTGGCTGTTATCAACTCTGAATATTCAGATAAAGACATGACACTGAAATCGGCCTACAGATCAGATCAAGTGTTTTCGCGGCATCACACGGCGCCTCCCGGGTCATTTAAATAGACGTATGGCAAAATCTGGAATGAAAAATGGCACTGTCATTTCATCCCCGATTCCCATTCACGAACACAGTATCTATTCGTTCTTTTATTTTGAAGCGAAAAACGAGAAACGACTCATTATCCGTTTTCCGCTTGTCGACTTCAAAACGAAAATCGGATGGCCGTAACGTACACGGACCTGTACCATTCGTTCTTTTCATATTCAATTGAGATTCCAAAATCGAAAAATGAAAAAACAGGTTGTTATTTCCTTATTCGTTTATGAATCTCATACCAAAAAACAAATAACGGTTCATTTTTTGTACTTTCGATTTATTGCTCAGATCAAAAATAGGAAATGAAGTAACGGGCCACGGAAGGATTTTGATTTGGATATTTTTATTTGTCTGATTTGTGTAAACCGGAAGTTATTGTCTCTCTTCGTGTGTTGCACTTGGACGGTTAATGTAGCCTTCAAAACCTGGATACATGGAGGGGAAGCAGCCGCGGCAGTCGGCACAAGGTGGCGGCAGCGGAAACAACAGCCGCAGCAGACATGGACACGGAGGCAGTGCCGGTCCGACAGAACTGCGAACGGAACCAAAAGTCGGAGACTTGAAATGCCACAAGCTCTTGTGTGTTAACTGTGCAAGGAGAGCGGAGTTAATCTGCGGACTGTGACCAGTGATCAAAACGGATATTTTTTTGTTTTAGATCAGCTCATTCCCAACTTTATCAATTATTATTATTTTTTATCATATATTATTAAGTGTTAAGTTACTTTTAATAGTTAATTTTCCTGTTCTGATTTTTCTCTATTAAAATCTTGTGTAAATATATGAAAAAATTAGTTTACTGTGCGATGATATGAATATTGATAAATGTATACATCATTTTGTGAAAATGTACGTTTTGGTGTTATTTCGTTTATTTAAAAATATCATGACACAATGTCACAATACACAATACATTCATCACTCAATTTGGGTATTTAGCTACATGAGAGAATATAGAGTTTATTATCTAGCGGTCCAAATGACAGCGTACGGCCGTTCTAGTAGTGTTTGAGTTCCGGCCCTTCTGAAGTCCAAGAGACACTTTGGTCCAATCAGAAACATAGCCTATAATTTGACCAGATCCAACTCTGTTAACTATAGATCATTAAGATTAATTGGATCAGATCTGAACGAACCCACCACAGTGGCTGTTAAACTGATTCAGTTCACCTACCAGTACACAAATTCACCCGTATTTGGCAGGTGGCGGGTGCTGATTTCCATCCCTTACACAGCACACAAGTAACGGTACTGCTGGGTACTCTTTTCGTTGTTCTTGGTGCTTTAGACATATTGTTGTTGTGGCATTCATGCCAATAAAGCGAATTTGAATTGAATTAATAAACCTTTCGATTCTTGCATATAGACTGATAGGTGTTGTATTTACAAATGAGTAATAAATCCAGATTTCTTCAGATTGTTATTGCAAATGGTAATTTACATCTAAATGTCAGGCGATGTTTTCCCCACTGAAATTATTTTTTTCAAGGTGTCTTCCTCTGTCAACCACAACATGTCTCCTCTGTCAATAAACTCTATTCAGTCTGTCAATTAACAGGTGATTGGGGGAAACGCCAACGTTACTAAACTAATCATTTGAAGCTTATCATTTGAATGTTGACTAGGGCCTAAATATTAAAGCTGAGATTGTGTTAATTCTGAAACGCATAAAACCCCAAAACAGGCCAAAATTCATGTTCTTCGTTTAAGACCAGGTCTAGGAACGGGCTGCTGCTGCTTCCGACTCATTTTGATGAGAACACATTCCCGCAGGTAGTGATGCGCAGCACTGTGGACAGTGGCGAGAGAGAGAGATGATCCTCATTAACAAGAAGCATTTTGATTATGCAAATAACTGAATCTCTTTAAACTAGATATTTATATGCCACAAAACCACCACAACGAACATTATTCATTGCATTATTACATTTGTGGGAAGTTATTACAATAAAGATTTTCACGTACCCGAACATAATAAATCCCTGCAAACGTAATAGTTATTAGGCTACATTTGTGGGAAATCGCGTGTTACGTTTGCAGTATGCAGCGGCTATTACGTTCGTGGAAAATGTATTACATTCATGGTTTTATTACATGAAATGCTGCAAATTTTTATTACGTGTGTGGTTTTCCCAGATAGCCATTGGACGCTGTAACAGAACAGGGCCGCAACCGCAATACGATAGAGCAGGATCTGGCCCGGCTCTGCCTCACGGACTCGTTCCTGAGTCCAAACGCACATCGGGCAGAAGCCGTTTCGGATCTGTTTTTCCGGATTGTTGCGGATATGTGCCAGTGCCATTCCAGAGCTGCCTGATCATGGCGTGACAGATTCGGAACAGGTCCGTAAAACGACTCCGCTTACCGGATCAGTGCCAGATGTGATACGATTCTGCTTAAATCACCATCGGATTCACCCATGTCCTAGATTTGAGGCCTAGCCTAACTGACAAAAATGCCGAAAATAAGGCAAAGACACTGCCCTGCTGAAAAACCAGTAGAATACCATTAGAAAAAAAACATTAGGGACCATTAGGTTTCTAATGGTTCCTAATGGTCTAATGGGAATTGGAACACCATTAGGAACCATTAGAAAAAACCATTAGGAACCATTAGAGTAAACCATTAGGGACTCCTGGTCCCATTAGAATGTAAAACCATTAGGAACCATTAGAAGAAACCATTAGGAACTCCTGGTCCCATTAGGATGTAAAACCATTAGGAACCTAATGGTCCCATTAGGATGTTAAGCCATTAGAAAGCTACTGGTACCATTAGAATGCAATACCATTAGAAAGCTACTGGTTCCATTTGGAGCTAAAACCATTAGAGAAACATACTGAAAAACCTGCTGCTTCAACAGAAATTATAGCAGAGTCCTAACACTGGGCACCAGAGACATGTCTTTACATATGTGTAATTGTGTATGTATTCGGATATTTTCCCCTCCGAATTGGGAACAGAACATATTGGGCGTGACAACTCATTGCAGTTTATTATTTTAATTACATTTTTTCAGAACATGAACCATCATGAACCAAGTAAAAACCTTAAAACACATTGAACAAATATAAACAGACAAATATGGGAGGGAGACAGGGACAGGGAAAGTGGGGTGTAGATGGCACAACAGCACTAAAACAAGCACCACGACCCCCACTAAAAAAACCTTCCGGTGTCCCTGGAATGAGATGAAGTCGAGGGTCTGCAGGGATAGCAGTTTACTCCAAGTGGTGAGAGTCTTTTGGTTTCCCTGGAGAGGAATAGAAAAAGAAAGAAAAGAGAAAAAAATATTCATATTTTAGTCACAGTCTGACTTTCAAGACATAGGAATTTCAAAAACATTTCAAGACTTAAAGGGCTTACATTTAAGACCTATTGGCTAAATTGTCTCATTCAATTTGATAGTTTAATTTCCAATCAATGCCAATCTTCATAATTCCATAAAATAATCTAATTTAAATGTTAGCAGCAGTTCTCCGCAAACTGCAGCACATTCATGTGTAAGCCTCTAGTAATCTGATGATTTTCCAACTTTTACTAAATCATTAATAATTAGATGCTAAAATCATAACATTCCATCCATTTCTACATAGACACTCTTTAAAAAAAGAAAAAAATAATTAAAATACCACTGAGCCATCAGCTATTCTGGATTGCACAACCTCATCTCAAACAAGCTGGGCTTTGAAACAGTTTTCTGATCAGCCGTTAGAGAGGGGTTCTGCACAGTGCAATAGATAGAAATGAATATGACATAGTTTACTCTATCACTCTGGTTCTGCATGCAGCTGAAAACCGGCACCCGGCGCTGTCTGATTAACGTAATGTAAAATAAAAAACACATCCCTGCTTACTTTAAATTATAGTCACTTGCAAATACAGGATCAAATTACATTTGAAGCAAGTATTTTTAAAACACAGAAGTCTTTTGAAGCCACTATTGTTAATTACAAATTACATCAAGAGCCTCCAGTTATTTTACTTATTTCTACAACAATGTAAAACCTGAAAGACTGTAGTAATTAACCAACTATATCACTAACATTGCTTAATTCTTAACTTAAAGGGACAGTGTGTAATATATCAAGTATTTAGCACAATCTCGCTGTGAGGCTCTACATTGCAACACTATTTTGCTCACCCCTCCCATCCTGAAGAGTTCCAGAAGCTACGGTGGCCCTGACGGACAAAAAACTCATTTTCAAAATATGGACTCTTTCCCAACAGCATCAAGTATTTCTACTGATTCAAGTAATGAGGTAAAGATGTAGTTAATTAGATGTTAGTTAGTGACGAGCGCTTTGCTGAGCTCCCTCTCAGTTCCGCAGTCAAGCTAGCTCTGAGCTAAATCGCGTTTAGCCTTACTACGTAGTGCTTTGTGTCCCTCTCGGCAGTCCATAGTTTTTTTACGCCCGGAAAGACATGACGGCCTCCATAGAGCTTACCCGTGCTATGTATATTCAGATAGGTAATTCTTCGCTCAGGAGGATATGTCAGATTGTTGGCAGAGGTAATTGTACAACAATGCGGACTTACTTATGAACGAAGACGTTGATTTGAGTTAATAAATTACTTAAATAGTTACACACTGTCCGTTTAACGGTTCAGTCTCCCATTTTTCGAATTTCTCCTTCTGTCTTAGCTCAGACGTTTGGCGCGAATACCCAGAATGCACCACAGGAGGCGCAGTCACAGTAAATACAAAGTGTGGATCTGCATAAGAAGATTTGTTGATCCGCTTACATACAGCTTGTTTGGGAAAACAATCAAAATAACTTGTGTTTTGCAACGGCGTCAGTTCTGCGTCTGCCCCTCCGCATGAAGCAGGCAGCCAGACTTACTCTTCACCACACCTGAACAGTGATGATTCACAACAATATAATTTACAACCTGCAAGAAATGTGTTTTATAAAAAAGGAAGCCCGAGGCCCGACCCGTTGAGAACTCTATCCTCTACTAGAACTCTATTAGAAACCATTAGAAACCATCAGGAACCACTAGAAACCAATAGAATATGCCTAATGGTTGCCTAATGGTTTCTCTGATTTTTTTCAGCAGGGTATCTGGCCCATGTTTGCATAATTTTACCGTAACAGAGAAAGTACATTCTTCCAGACAGCCATCAGAAAAAATACGTAGGCAATTAGCTGAAATAACTCGTTTTAATGATCAAAACACAGATCAAAACAGCGTGAACAAAGTCAACAAACATAACTTATTAATGACCACTGGTGGATGGCGTCAACCAAGAGCAGCCTCAGGTGAGGTTTTGATATTGCTGCTGCTGCTGCTGCTGCTGCTGGTGTGCCAGCCTCTCCTGGCGCCCGCCGCTCCTATCTGTGGACAGGGCAAAGCAGCGTATGGAATGGGTCCAGATTTCTGCTTCTGTCGCCTTTGCCGTCAATGAGCATTTGCGCACTGCACCTGGTGGGAAAATACAGATGTCATTAGAGATTAGGTTTAAAGAAAATTTGGATCAGTGCGACAAAACAGGCCTACATGACATTTGCTCAAAATGAAGATTAGCCCATCGTTCTAATTACTTCTATAAGGCTCCTCAAAGGCATGCGTGTTGTTGCAGTTCCCAAGTTCACGTCGTTCTTTCCGAATCTGTGCAGAGAGGAGGTTGAGTATAGCCTACAGCAGGTGCGTTGTCAGACCTTGGCATCCGGATGTTTTGGGAATAGCCCCGGATCTCTGTGCCTTGAAAAAAAAAGACATCAAATATAATTGCCTAATGGTGAAAGGTTTTTATGTGGTTGCATATCGAACGGCAAGCAGCCACTAATACAACATTCTCACCAGCGCAAATTGCGCAGAAGCTGGCCTGGCTTTCCTCATGGCATATGCCATACGTGAGCAGAGATATCAATGATCGATATCTTGGTTAGGGCATAACAGTGCGCTTTCCACATCCCTAGAGTTAGATCGGGTCAAATTATATGTTTCTGATTGGACCAAAGTGTCAGTTGGACTTCAGAAGGGCCGGAATTCAACACTACTAAGGGCCGTACAGCGGTCATTGTGACCGCTGGATTTAAATTCTATGATATCTCATGTAAATACCCAATTGAGTGATGAATGCATTCACTGTGTCGTGATATTTAAAAAAAAATAAACGAAATAACACCAAAATGTACATTTTAACAAGTCAAATTGTGCATTTATCGATATTCATATCATCGCACATAAACCGTAATTATGCATTTATTTACCCAAGATTTTAATACAGAAAACCCAGAACAAGAAAATTAACAATTAAAAGTAACTTATTTGATTATGAAACATTTTATTTTAACACTTAATATATAATAAAAATAATAATAATCAAAAAAGCTGGAAACGAGCTAAAGCAAAAACAAACAAGGAGCCGTTGTGATCACTGGTCACAGTCTCCTCTGATTACTTCTGCTCTCCTCACAGTTATCACACACGGGCTTGTAGCATTTCAAGTGTCCGACGTTTGGTTCCATTTGCAGCTATTTTGAACCGGCACTGTCTCCATGTCTGCTTCCGCTGCTCACCTTGTGCCGACTGCCGCGGTGGCTTTCCTCCGGGCTCTCCTGCTGCTGGTGCTCCTTGAATAAGATGCGGGCATTGATCCCAGCCAGGTCAAGGATATTATAGAAGACTGCCACTGGCTATATTTGCTGACACAGAACCGGAGGCAGTGCCGGTCCGAAAGAGCTGCAAACGGAACCAAACGTCGGACGCTTGAAAAGCCACAAGCCCGTGTGTGGTGACTGTGAGGAGAGCAGAGGAAATCTGTGACCATTGATCACAACTGCCCGTTTTTTGTTTTTGTTTTAGATCAGCTCGTTTCCAGATTTTTCGACTATTATTACTGTTTTATTATATATTATTTGTGTTAAAATAAATGTTTCATAATCAAATAAGGTAACTGTTGATTTTCTTGTTCTGAGTTTTCTCTATTAAAATCTTGTGTAAATATGCAATAATTACGGTTTATGTGCGATGATATGAATATTGATAAATGTATAGTTAAACTTGTTAAAAGGTACACTTTGGTGTAATTATGCATTCATCACTCGGTTGGGTATTTAACCGCAATACGATAGAGCAGGATCTGGCCCGGCTCCGTCTCGAGGACTCGTTCCTGAGTCCAAATGCACATCGGGCCAAAGCCGTTTCGGATCTGTTTTTTTTTCTGCCCTTCTGAAGTCCACTTTGGTCACAGGAGATCCGTTGTGTGACAGCGGAGAGTCAGCAGCTGGATTTTGCTCCCACGGTCAGTAGCTAGTATTAGTAGGTGTATAGGCAAACAAACAAACAACAACCATCCCGACCATTATTCATTGTATTATTACATTTGTGGGAAGTTATTACAATGAAGATTTTCACGTCCCCACAAATAAATCCCTGCAAAATCCTGCAAAATCTCTCTCTCTCGCTGTCTCTCTCAATTCAGTTCAATTCAATATGCTTTATTGGCATGAATGTAACATAGACAGTGTTGCCAAAGCGTCAAGTAGCCTAATAATAAATAATAAATTAAAAATAGCCTAAATAAATAAATTAAAAAATTTATAAATTAAAAGCATCACTGTCGTGCTCACCCTCTCGGGTAATATTGCTTAAATCTATACTTTGACTGCAGGCTAGGATTTTCAAGACTATTGGCCACATAGGCTATATGTCAAAGGTGAATTACAGGCAGCACACTTGCACAAATACAATCGTTTTTGCTCAAAATATCCATGCAACTACAGGAATATAAATCGTGTCATCAATGTCATATTAAGCGGCCGTGCTTGTTCCAGATGTATCGGCAAGTGCTTAAATGTGAGGAAGCGTGATCAAACCTTCAAAAACTCGATGTTCATTTGCAGCGGTCACATAATTTCAGAACACGCAGGCACGTCGTCATACCACATTTTTCGTTTTTCTTCTGCTAATGCAAGGAGACGGTTAGAGATCTTGTTGCAGGTTGTAGCATCAGTGACAGTGACACTGATGGCAAGCTGGCAGCATTTGCAATTAAAACGAGTGTTTAAATGGTCGGTCAAAGTGTAAAATCAAGCTCAATAATGCAATGAAATCGTAGGCCACATGTCGTTTCATGAATGTGCAATTCTCAGCGCAGGAAAAAGCTAAGACCACCTTTTAAAAATCAGCACATTAGCGCAAATCTATGCCATGATATTAAAAGTTCATTTGGTTAGCCTATAACTAGGTCTATTCTGTGTGACACTTTTCACAAGCGCTATAGCAGATGCGGCTATAACGTCAAACGGCTAGCCAACACTGACTTCGTTTTTGGGTGAATAAATGGTTAACAGCCCTTTAACTTGCTATCTACAAAGCCAACAGCATTCACTTGCACAATGCATTTAAGGTATAGACAGTAAATTAGAATAAACACATAGAAACTTACTTGTGGGAGCCATGGTCAGTTCGAAATGTACGAAAGTTCAGAAGAACAGATGAATCTGGTGTGAGCATATAGGTCCGATGATTTTTTGGGGCGCTTCTGGCTGAGGTCCGTATTACGGATGTGGGCCGTATCTGTATGACGACAGTCCAGCGACCTGAAACTGACCTGTGCCAGTGTCAGCATCTCTCTCCCTCTTCTCTCCCAATTCGTGCGTATTGGGGTCCCTGGGGTGCCTGCCTACTTCAAGCATATTTGTGATAGACACATTCTGCATGACAAACAAAAAAGTTTGGCTTTAGCATTATTTTTATTTAACTTAACTAGTAAGAACAAATACTAGATAGCCTAACTGTAAGGATGAATGTTTTTCTGTATGAATATAGGCTGTGAGATAGGCCTATAGCCTACTGAAATAACCGGTCTGTCCAACTATTTCTATAGCTGGGACATTTTAAATGGGCCAAATTTATTGTTAAATGCAGTCGGCTCAAATCTGTATCACAGATTCGGGCCACACCGGTGAAGCCTATGTCAAAACAGTGTCGGCTCAAATCCGTATTGCAGATATGGGCCAGAGCAGTTTTTAGCCTTTGTTGAATGCAGTCAGCTCAGACCTGTATCACGGATTCAGGCCACATCAGTGTAGCCTATGTGAAAACAGTGTCGGCTCAGATCTGGATTGCAGATTTGGACCGAATCAGTGTCAGACACAACTAATGTCTTTCGGTTGCCTGCTGGAAAAATGACTTGGGCCAGATCTGTAAAGCGATAGAAATACGAAACTGATGGCAGTTGGAATGTTTAAGCTGAAACTTCTATCTGGCACGGATCTGGTCCACAATCAGAAAACGTATCTGAGCTAGAAACGGAGGCAAGGGGCTTAAAACGGATCCGGGCCAAATGTAAAGGTTATCTGGGTTTATTACGTTTGCGGGCATTATTACATTGGCGGGCGTTACACACCCGCTTCGTTCCTCTGAACAAGATGAAACTCTCCATAATTGATCCTCAGTATGGTTTTGAAGGCTAACGTTAAACTTCCAAGTGCAATACACGAAGAAAGACGATAACTTCCGGTTCACACAAATCAGACAAATTAAATATCAAAATCAAAATCCTTTCGTGGCCCATTATTTCATTTCCTATTTTTGATCTGAGCAATAAATCGAAAGTACAAAAAATGAACAGTTATTTGTTTTTTGGTATGAGATTCATAAACGAATAAGGAAATAACAAACCGTTTTTTCATTTTTCGATTTTGGAATCTCAATTGAATCTGAAAAGAAGGAATGATACAGTCGTTTTCTCCTGCAGCACACCGATGAGGAGCGCTGTGCCATGCGGCTATTGTTCTACTTTATGTTTATGTAGCTATTGTAATGAAAAGCACGGGCGCTCCTGTATTGATTAACTGATATTTTATTCCAAAAGTCATCAAAAAATAAAGGGAACCACCACATTTAATAGCCTGGAGGGTGGAAGTAGATAAACCCGGTAGAAAGCGTGCCCGCCCGTATGCGATGCTCCTTGAAGTACAGTGAACGCACCCGCAAAGAAGCGGGGATAATCTGATTGGTCAACAGTAGCTGGCCTTCTGTTGGTTGACAGTGTTGATACACCAAAAAATCCATGAGCGGAGCAGCGATCCGAGAGCAGAACTTTCCTCAGCGCAAGGGGAAGCCAGACTCAACCTTGAGTCTGAGCAGGTACCTTGACCTGTGAGCAGGTGTGTGTTCTGAGCGCGTGCACTTAGATCTGAGCGCGCAGACAATTAGATCTGAGCGCGCAGAGGGCACATTTGAATGCAAGCGAAATGTTTGTGTGCAAGAAGGAGAAATGTGAGCACAGGCATGTGATTTTTGAGTTCAAGCACACATTTTGAAAGAAAGCAGAAGACATTAAAATGCAAGCACAAAATGTGAGCATGAGGAGAAAAAATCTGAGCATGCGAAGGAGCTGTGTCACTGAAAAGGAATGAAATCATGCTCTCAAACTGAAAATCTATGCTCTTGATTAATGACATGATTTTACTTCCATATACATCCCCCTCGCACCCAGAGCATCAGGCGCAAACCTGAATTTGTAGAAATCTGGGACTTATCATGGGTATGTGTTGCACAGATCTTTGAGAAACACGGCAGCAGATGTCATCAACTGTGGGGGATGAGGGTCAGGGGGGCCGGTTTGAGGCGAAAGAGGTTAGAACCTGCAGATTGTCGCTTGCGCCTATATTTTAGATTGATAACACAGACTTCTGAGATTTAATTGTATCAAACATAAGCTCTTTCTGCATTTTCAAAGCATGTGAGTTGAAAACATTTTGCTCTGAGTTACCATAAGGGTTAATGGCAGAATGGAACTCAGGGCCAAGGATGGTAGGTTGTATGATTATTACATTTTTAGCTCTATAAATTGTACAGGGAGGATGTTTGTGGTGACCATTTGAGATCAAAACAGGAAAATTAAATGCAGGTACAGACACTGATAGCGAGAAAGAGGGAGCATTCTGGCTGTCATACCTTCATGCACGGAATGCCTAGCCAGAACGCAAGTTGAGTGTTCATGGAAAAAAGATGAGATTCCTGTGTGATTTTGTGTGATCGTGTCTGGATAGATCAGTTCTATTGTGCAAGGTGGTGAAGTTGTCTACGTAGGGCATGCCTCTGTTGCAGCAGTAGCCCAGCAGCCAGATGTGCAGCTGTCTTAGTCGACTGAGCTTCACGTCATGAAAGCAGGGGGACTGTAGTGGGCCAGAGATGATGCACTGTCTGTTGGTGTTCAGACACTATCTATGAGGCATACCAAATCCCTTTTAAGTTCAAAGACTGCAAAATCCTCAGGCTGTTAGAGCCCATATGAACGACAACAGTCGAGACGGATGGGTCATGACATGGCAGCTGCTGGGCGGAGGTGTTGACGCAAGCATGGATGACCCAACGAGGTGACATTTGCTCCACAAATTTCTGCTTCTATACGGTGTCCAGGGCTCCGGGGTCGAACAAGCTGGGGTGTTTGGCTTTGCGTCAAGGCTCAGCCCGGGGTCTTTCACAGCTGATGGGATTTTAAAAAAAATGTGTGGCATGCAACAAAACAAACTACAAATGTACCAATATCAGGGGCAACTGTTATAGAGATTATTAAAGGAGAACTTCGGTCGATTTCAACATGCAGCTTTATTGCTCAAGCTACCCTTGACTTGCCAGTACCGAAAACGCGAACACTTTTGGTCCAACCCTGACAGGGCTCCTTGAATGGAGAGTTAGCATTGACAGCTAACAGCACGGGGTCACATCTTTAAGCATCTTAACATGCTTCAAATATCACCCCAAAAGCTATGCAACATCAGCAGACACCTTATAACACAGCACTGTAGTGTGTATGGCTCAAAATGAATAAATAAGTGGTTAAAACAGTGTGTTTGTGCAAGCAGCTACATACCAGTTTGTTGACATCCCGTCTTCCCGTAGTCCAAACTAGTCGATCAGTCAAGCGTGCGCTGACTCCCTCATTGGCAGAGACGGAAACTTTTGCAGTTTTAAGAAACAGTCAAAGTAAAAACAGTCTGCAATCTTAAACATGCAGTAATGAACAATTAACAAAGATGGAAAGCTTTTGGTAAGGATCAGCATGATAGATGAAGAAGATCTGAAGATTGCCTTATGAGAAATAAACTCAGATGTTAAAAAAGTGAGAAAAAAATCCTGGATCCGTCCTTATATTCAGATTTACACTAAAAATGAATGGGGTCTATTCATAGTCAAGACCCATCCTGCATCCAAGGTTCGTGGAAATCCAGTCAGTAGTATTTGTTAGTAGTTAGTATTTTTGTGTTGTTTTCGTTATTCAAGAGAACTTAATTTCATATAAAATGTGAAGATTCAAGCTTGCTGCATGAGACCACATTAACAAGATGCTTCTGGCTGGACAATACAAAGGTAGTCTGGGCAAGAGCCATGACGGCCACGGAAACATGTTCTTAAGGAAAAGTCATGGGACATTACACCTTGTATAAAACTAGGTGCATATGAACAAGATTTATAAACCTGTAAATCACATAAAGATATGCTGATCATAATCTGTTGCCTTCGTCTCTCTCAGGAGGTGAACAGCTTGCAGTGGGAACTCAGCTTTAACCAGATTCAGATGAAGAGGTCTCAGCAGTCATGGGAGCAGAAATACAACAGGTTGGATTTACTTCACATACATCATGTGTCTGTTATATTTCCATTAGTTTGTATTGTAACATTATTGTTGTTGTTGTTGTTGTTGTTGTAATCAGAATTTTGAATGAGAACAAGACTCTGACTGATAACCTGGAAGGAAACGAGAGTCAGATCCAGCAACTTCGAGCAGAAAATTCTGGTAAATAATGTAGAATAAGTTTGAGGTGACCTAAACATGTCTGCACATATTATCCCAATCTGTCAAGTGAAGTGGATCAGTCTTGAAGACAGTGACTCACAAAACCTTAACGTCAACCATGTCAGCAGACTTGACCAAATACTCTTAAGCCAAGGTCCATTGACCACCTTCTCCAGAGCTTTCAACCACAGTGTCATGATGTGTGTTTTCAGCTTTAAGTCGGCAGTGCATGGAGCTTCTCTCCATGTTGGATGTCAAGGAGCAGAGAGCTTATCAAGGAACCAAACCTCAATTCAGCCCGGAGAGGGATGCAAGTGTGCTGGAGGTGAGAGAGCATTAATCCACATCACAGAGAGATAGAGAGAGAGAAAAATGTGAGAATTAAGTCAAGAATTGAGACAAAGGTTTTGCATTCATTTCAGTTACCTCCCACACTGTGTAATAACTGTACTACCAAGTACTTCTTAATTTCAGAGTTACTGTCAGCAGCACATTTAGCTGAATACATTTACATACCGAAGAATATAACTCTTGGAACCAAAGTAACCTGCAAGGCAGCTACAATGCTGAGCTAAGATGTACCCTGCTGAGCCCTCCATTTCTTCCACTCTAGGGTTTTTAGTATTTTGACCACCCAAAAATTTAGGACCGCTGCTTTTAAACAAAGAGTCCATTTCCCTTTGTCCCATTATAGTCTCATGCTCTGTCAGCATGGAACACAGTCCGCCCTTCAAGAGCAAAAGCTTGATCCAGGATGTTGTCCTAGAGACAGGGATATGGGCACAACCGTTTCTGCTTTCCCATTGCTTGGCCTGCTGAGTCCCATTTGTTCTTTTCCTGTGACTGGACACCAGCCAGGAACAGCCTTAAATTCAAGATGGATTAGCATGGCTCTTATTCCAACTCTCTTCCTCCTTGGTGACGTCCAGTTGGTCAGGTTGGATGGTGAAAGATGCCCTGAGCAGTGCTGGTTGTAAAGTCTGCTGCTCTTAATCCAAACCTGCGCTTTTTTCTCCAATGCTGACGAATGTATTAATTCACTAGGCATACATTCATCAACAATAAAGATTATGAAATTATGTTAAATTTGAAGGAGTTTCCAGCGACTGCATCTGCAAGTACCACCATTGCTTTAACAAAGTTTTCAGGGATTCAAGATGTGCTATTCCTTATGTGTACCTGTATTTTACATAACCAATCTCTTATGAACTTTATGTTACACATTTTTTCCCTCATAATTCCTCTGAAGAATGTCATCCAAATTTTGCCTTTTACATCTGATATGCCATGCACAGTTTTTTCTGAACCAGGCCTCATATGCTGATTGTCAGTGAAAGTGAAATTATGCTGAAGTAGCAGAACATCAGACTCAGCTGTTTCATATATCTCAGATTGAAAACTGGCATGAGGTGATGTAGGTATGCCTTAGTATCATTTGAATAATTTAGAAGTAACACGTACATTAATTGATTTTCTCTGTGTTTTCCAGCTGGCAGTGTTGGGGGCCTGTCGGTGTCTTGGTGCTGCTGAAGCTTGTCCATGCAGTCGGACTGCTGTTGCCAGCAGAAAGCAGCTCATCCAGCTACAACAGGAGGTAAACTATGTTTACTATGTTTTTTTCTTTGCTCTGAAACCATTATTGATGTAGATGAAATGTTAAAACCAATTCTTGTTGTTTATATACCTGCTATTCTTTATCTTGCTTCGTCAAGTATAACAAAAACAATTTTGTCCTTACTTAAGTGCTAAAACCAACTGCCGTACAACTAAAGCTTGATCTATGCTTCTGCACTGAATTAATGTCGTACCTAAGGCATATCCTCTGTGTAGGTGCATGGCCTACGCCAGTGGTTCCCAACCTGGGGTCCGGGCCCCCCCTAGGGGGGGCGCCAGAGATCGCAGGGGGTGCGCACAATTTTGTCTGCTCTGAGGTCAATTGACGCGCCAGCAAGTCAAAATCACGTGACCAATTTAAGATGACGTGGCAGCGAGACGGAGCCTCAATGAGTCTCGGTCCGACTTATGTGTTGGAGCAGCCTTCATTTGGTTGCTGAGTGTTGTTTCAAAAGTGTTGGAGCTTCTTAAAAAATGACGTTCACTGCCGTTTCTCATTCAAGCCGATCATATTTACTGATTTAAACACGGAAAACACTGTTACAAGCAAGGAAAAACAACAACGGCGACATAAAAGTATAAGGAAGAGGCAAAAAAAGATCTGTTACTTAGCAACAATAACATTCTTTTTTAGCAACTAACGTCTAAATGCTACACTGGCGGAAGACAACACAACACATTCTTATTTCAAAATAAAAGCATTTGTTATTGTAACCTATTATCCTATTTGTCAGAAAAAATATTTACAACATCCTCCCGCCCGATGAACAGTTGTTCATCACTATCATGTTCATCACATCACATCACATTGCAATCATTTTAATAAATTAATATTTAAAGGATAGATTAGCTGAACAGGTCTTCTTAATAAACTGCCTGTGGATGTATGAACTATACAGGAGCGAACGAGTCCATCTCTCCCTGGAAACAGTTCAGTTATCCTGCCTATTTTCCAGGTCTGTCGGGGTGCGTTGTTCTCACCGACAAGGATGACATCTTCCACTTTCAGCTCAGTCGGTGTAGGTGTCTTACATTTGTAAGATGATTTCAAGTCCATCAGGTAATCTTTTTGCCAGCTGTTCCAAAAGCTGGTTATGAGTCTCTGTCGGTATCTCCATCTCTTGCCCATGTCCTCTCTACTCACTGTTGTTATCTGAGAGAGGGGAAGCAGAGTCTTTGGTGGGAGAGAGGTTAGTCTTTTACCAACCAGGAAGTGAGCAGGTGTGAGTGGCTGGGGTTCAGAGGCATCTTCAGTAACATAAGAGGGGCCTGGAGTTCAACACAGCTTCCACCTCCGTAAGTATGGTTGTTAACTCCTCAAAACTTAAAGATGCTTTCCCCAGGATCTTCCTTAAACATGTTTTTACAGACCTCACAAGTCTCTCCCAGAAGCCACCCCACCAAGCTGCTCTCTCACTGATGAACTTCCATGTGACTCCTCTATAAGAAAAAAACTCTGTGAGCTCTGATCCTTTCAATGACTTCCAAAGTTCTCTTAAGTCTTGGTCTGCTCTTTTAAATGTTTTGGCATTGTCTGAATAAATTATCTTACATAGCCCTCGTCTAGAAATAAATCTCTTTAAAGCCAATAGAACATTTTCAGTAGTCTGGTCTGACACTAACTCTAGATGCACTGCCCTAGTGACTGCACAAGTGAAAAGTGCAACGTATGCTTTCTTAGGCTGTCCACTAGATTTTACATACAGTGGACCTGCAAAATTTACACCAGTTATTTCAAAGGGCGGAGACTCTGTGACTCTGTCTCTGGGTAATGGAGCTGTCACTTGCTGAGCTGGTTTCACCTTTAACCTCCTACAGATGTAACAACGTGATACTACCCGCTTAATTAGCTGTCTCCCTTTTAGAAGCCAGTATCTCTCCCTCATCTGAACTAGAGTATCCCTGACTCCAGAATGCATGACTCTCTCATGGCAGTGCTGAACTAGTAGCTCAAAGTATCTGTGGTTTGCAGGTAGCACATATGGGTGTTGCTCACTGAAGCTGAAATCAGAGTGCTGTAACCTGCCTCCTACACTAATGAGCCCATTTTCGTCTAAGAATGGCTTCAAGTCTTTGATTTTAGAATCTCTGCTGATGTTCTGACCTGATGCCAGCTGACTGATTTCTTGGCTAAAACTCTGCACTTGTGTCATCTTCATCCAGTACACTTCTGCTGCAGTGAGCTCCTGAGAACTTAGCTCTGCCTGAGTCTTTTGACTGGATCTAGCATTAGCTATGAACCTATTTACCCATGCAGTTATTCTTAGTACTTTCTATAATCTGCTGTACTTGTCTAGGTCTAACAGTGGTTCAGGTGGTTCAGTGCTGGTGAGCTGTACTGCTGTCTGATACTTGGACCTGAGCTCAGAGCTCACCTCATCTGCAACAAAGTCCTCATCTATGCTTTCAGCTTCATCAGTAGACAGCAGCGCGGGAGGGCCTCTCCACCACAGCTGGCTCTAGATGAGGTTGTCAACGCTTTGGCCTCTGGTGGGTGAATCAGCTGGGTTGTTTTTTTCCGCTGCTGTGAGACCATTGCTCTGGGTTTGTCAGACTCTGTATCTCAGTCACTCGGTTTGACACAAAAGGTTTCCATTTTTGTGCTGTGCTGCGTATCCAATGGAAGACAATCATTGAATCTGTCCACATGTGCAGGTGATTCTTCTCCATGTTTAGTGGCTTGAGTAGGTTATTTGCTAACCTTGCTCCTATCAGTGCACCCATAAGCTCTAGGCGTGGTAAAGTCATTTTCTTTAAGGGTGCTACTTTTGATTTGGATGCCACAAAACATGTTACAATGTCTCCGTCTTTGTTTGGTCCTTGCAGGGACGCAACAGCACTGTATGCCTTCTCACTGGCATCACAAAAGATGTGCAGTTTCAGTGTCTGTGACTTTAGCTGGATTTCAATGTGATACCATCTTGGAATAGCTACAAGGTGTAGCCTTGGTAGCTCTGCACACCACTGATTCCATTTTTAGGCCAAATCTGTGGGTAACTGTTCATCCCAACTGATTCCTCTCTCCCACAGTTCTTGAAACAGGCATTTTACCCATATGGTAAATGGAGTGAGGAATCCTATAGGGTCAAAGATACGTGCTGATGTCTGTAACACACTTCTCTTTGTGTTTTCTTTGCCCTTTACAATGTCTAGTAGTCCCTTCAAGTCAAACACAAACTCATCTTTCTCTGATCTCCACACTAATCCCAGCACTTTCAGCACATTTCCACCAGCATCTGTCTCTTTTCTATGCTCCTCTTCATGCTGTGTCCACTTGGCTCTCAAACCTGGTGAATTTGTCACCCATTTGCACAGGTTCATGCCAGCATGGGACAGGATCTCTTTTGCTGTGGTGGAAACTGAAAAGGCTTCATCAACATAACTTGAGCTGGAGATGAAATCATCAACGTAGAGAAAATCTCTCAGTGCCTCCACTACCCTGGGCTGCTGACTTTCGTACTGTGCTATGTGTTTTCTTACAGTGGCAGCTAGCAGAAATGGACTGGGTGACCCTCCAAACACTACTCTACTCATTCTCATAATGCGCAGCTCATCTTCACAGTTCTTGTTTGGAGGTCCATGGAACTACAGGAATCTAACAGCATCCTTATCTTTTGCTGCTAGAGCTATCTGCAGGAATGCCTTAGTGATGTCTGCAGTAAAGGCTATCTGGTGTAATCTGAATTTGATTAGCACGTCTAGCACATTTGGATTAAGGTTTGGCCCAGTCAGTAAACAGTCATTAAGGGAGGGGCAACCTGATGATGCATCAAACACTACTCTCAGTTTTGTTGTCGCTTCATCTTCTCGGAGAACAGCATGATGTGGCATGTAGTATTTCACAGTCTCTGGATGTTCTTCTGCTGTGGTGTTCTCAGTTACATCCTCACAGATGCCTTGCTGTAGATAATCTGTGATGACATCATTATATCTGTAGTACAGTGTTGCATCCATCTTTAGTCTCCTCTTGAGGCTTTCAAACCGTCTTTTTGCAACTCTGAAGTTGTCTGGGAGTGCTGGTTTGTCATGTCACCATGGTAACTCAACTTCATAGTGGCCATTTTTGTAAGTTACAGTCTGTTCAAAGTTGTGTAGAGCCTCGGTTTCTGCTGGGCTCTGGGTCTTTTCGTTGACTATGCCCAGTGACTCCACCTCCCAGAAGGCATGTAACTGTTCTGAGATCTTTGTGTCCTCTTCTAGGCTGATGTGCATGCAGGTGGTGTCGGTTACACTGGATGATGAAATAGGCCCCTGCAGAGCCCACCCAAAGCTGCTTTCTATGGCAACAAGTGATTCTGTGATTCTCTGGACCTTGCCAGATACCACTTGCCAGTAATAGTCAGCTCCTATTAGCAGTGACAGTTCTGCATCATCAGGACCGTCCAGTGGAAAATCAGCCAGCTGCAGACCCTTTTTCCTTAGCTCCTCTTGGATCTCAATCTCTATTTTCTGTTGTGTGTTCCACACGTTTTGCAGTTATACCTTGACAATGTTGCGCTGTACTATCACAGGAGCAGCAGATCCAAAGGTGTGCAGATGCAGTGTCTCTTTCCCTAGCACTGGTAATCCCAGAGCTTTCACCACACCTTCATGAATGAAGCTTCTTTGGCTGCCTCCATCCAACAGACAGCGTACGATTTTTCTTCCTGCTGGGCCCTCTGTCCATGCTTTCAGAGGGTGCTGGTTTACAGACAGGTCTATTATTTGGCAGAATGTCCCTTTGTGTGTTACCTGGTCTGGTCAGTTGAAGTGCTCTTTCTCGACTTTGAACCTCATTCTGAAGGAAATGAATGAGCTCAGGCACTTTCCATTCACCATTTGGCTCTGGCTTGCGTGTGTAGGCTAGTGCTATGTCCTCTGGTATCAGCTCTAATAGTACTGGGCAGAGCAGGCAGCCATATGTGTCACTGTGAACTCCCATGGATTCCAGGCTCCGGATCTGAATTTCACATTCATCATACAGTTGTCTGAGTGCTGAAACATCTGATGATCTTTTAACAGGAGCAAGGTTCAACAGTTTGGACATATGTGCACTAATTACAATGTCTTTTCTTCCAAAACGGTTCTGTAGTAATTCCGCTGCTGCATCATAATTATAATGCTGACACAGCATTCACTTTATTGTTCTTCTGGAATTTATTATTATTCTTCCGTACGTTTTTGGCACCTATCTCCTCCCACAGATTTGGAGCTCTTGAAACCATTCAACCATCAAAATGTTCAGCTATTTTAGGACATGATGGCGTGTATTTTTCTTATTTCTACCTTTTATACTTTTGGAAATATTAAGCTTTTTATGCAAAATTTTGCCCATTCATCCTTATGGGGATTTTTCAAATTTCATTCTGCTATAACTCCAGCATACCTTCAGCTATTGCAACCGTTCAGCTATCAAAATGTTCAGCTTTTTAAGCTCTTTCAGCTTTTTCATAAATTCAGCTTTTTCAAAAAAAAAAATTAACATTGACGCAGGTGGGAAAACATTAAAATCCTCTGCAAAACTCATCGCCTTTCAACCTCTACTTATCCCTCATACGTTGAGCTGGAGATGCCATTCCAACTTTAAACAAGTCAGCGAAACTTGAACTATTGACACTGTATTCAGTTTTTAAAAATATTGTACGGTTTTGAAAACGTCGCAGTTTTAGTTTTAGGAACTTTTAGCTCCTCTTCTGATTTTATAATGGGTGTGTATTGCGTCGGCTAGAGTGGGTGACATCATCGCCAGAGTGGAGAGCGGCTTTCGAAGAATGGGAGCTAAAACTCTCTTCAGCTTGATTTTGGTCCCAAATCTTTTACTTGACATAGAAAATATATGCATAGAAATGTAGGAAATCTTGTTGGCTTTCAGCTGATGGTCTCATTTCAGATGAGCTAGAGTGAGTGACATAATCACTTGATTGAGAGCAGCTGAAACACTTGTGAAAGAATTCTCTTTAGCTCAGGGGTTCTCAACCTTTTGCACGCTGGGCCCCCCCAAGGCTGGTTAACTGCAGACCCCCCCAGGAACAAGAGAAAAAAAACAGGTGTCCAGAATTGCCACAGGCCCTGTTTTTTTTGAATGAAATATCTGGGGGCGGGTCAGTAAGGTAACGCTGAGTGGCCTTGATGCCTGTCAGTCATGGTGAGTCGCATCTCGTCACCTCTCCTCTCCGCTGTGTCTGCAGACAGAGAAACGTCTAGCAGCTGCTTCTCCCGAGTTTTCCTCTGCATATCTTACAACAGAAAGTTTGAATTTCAAGTCGTACTTTTTTTTTTTTGCTGCACCGGAGCCATGGCGACCATCAGTGTGATATTGACCGGCCAAACCGGTTGGGAACCACTGCTTTAGCTGGATTTGGATCCCACATCTTTTACTTTACACAGACCAGTGGTGTCAAACTGATCCAGGAAAGGGCCACTGTGGCTGCAGGTTTTTATTCCAACCAAGCAAGAGCACACCTGATTTAGATCAGATGTGCTCTTGCTTGGGGTTCCTCCTGCTCCAGCGTATGTGCAGCCATTTTAAGCTCTTTCAGCCTTAACTTTTGTACATTTTCATCCTTTTTCACCTGTTTTAGCTTCTTCAGCCCTCTCACTCTACAGGTTTTCATCCTTTTCATGTTTTTAAAAAATATTTTAACCTTTTCCAGCCCTCTTACTTACAGCTTTTTATCCTTTTCAGATATTCACCTTTCTGCCTTTTCAGCTCTTTCAAACATTTAACTTCATGTTCAACAATTAAAATGTTCAACTTTTTCAACTCCTTTAGCCTTTAACTTTTCTGCCTTTTCAGCTTTTGAGCCTTTTCAGTTTTTTCAGCCTTTTAAGCTTTTCAGCCTTTTCAGTTTTACCAGCCTTTTCAGCTTTTTCATACATTCAGCTTCATGTTCAGCTCCAGAAACTGTTCAGCTAGCAACATGTTTAACTTTTTAAGCTCTTTCAGCCTTTAACTTTGCAAGTTTTTCAGCTTGTCAGCCCTTTCAGCTGTTCAGCTTTTCAGCCCTTTCAACTTTTGTGGCATTTCAGCTTTCAGCTTTTTCAGCTTTTCGGCAGTACATTCAGCAGATTTCGCTTCAGCATTCACACTGTATTTTCG
>CAEMYA010000047.1:3273609-3288982 GCA_903131615.1 Diplodus sargus | reverse complement strand
TGCAGCATGTGCGAGGCGCTGCAAATGGCTTTTAATTTTTGGTAACGCATGAGTACTCTAACACATTACTTTTATTCATAGGTAACGCTGTAACGTAACTGATTACTTTTAATTGATGGTAACGTTGTAACCTAATTAACTACTTTCCAAAGTAACGATACCCGACACTGCCAATCACCATCACTTATGTGGTAGTCCCGCCCCTCTATCCTCCCTCGCCAAGCTAAAAAAAATGATAAAATAAAACAGCTTTGCAGCTCCGATGGCTGAGAGCCGAGTCGGATGACAACAGCTTCAATGAGCAGCTTCAGTTTGTAATGCGACACATTTAATTGTCAGTAACGGTAACAGCGTTGTAACGATAGAAATAGTAATTAGTTAAATTAAAAAGTAATGCTGTTTATTCTAACGCCGTTATTCCCAACACTGATTATAAGTAATAAAAATGGTTCGTTAAACATATTTGTGGTTTTCACAGTAAAAAATCTAACTTTTTCCTACTTGGATTTTATGTTTTTTTGTGATTTTGGGTCCATTGTGTTAATACAGTGTGTCAAAATTAAAGAACAACTGTACAGTCACACATGTGAGGTTGTGCTGAAAATAATGACACCAAACAAGGCAACATAAATAGGTTTTAAGGTGAAACATAATGGTAAAATCCAAAAATAGTCAAAAATTATACCATGGACTCCATAAAATCCCAACAACACACCCAATCAAAACTCTCTATAGTCCAAATTGAAACATATTTTTTGGTCCACATTTAAATTCATTAAGCTATTTATTATCAACACTCCTATAAGGTCGGCCTATTCTGTTCTCTTATAGCCTATTCTGGTCGTTGTGTGTGTGTATGTGTATGTTTGTGTGTGATAGACCTAATGACACAAAAAGAAAGAAATGTATATATAGACATTGTAAAACAAGGAGAATATAACTGATTTTTACTTTTGCAAATAAAAGTTTGTAATTAATCACTTTATTCTTTTAGTGTATGTGTTACCGGCTCCAGACCTAGGGGTAATCTGGACCAGTAGCAAAGGATACACAGTATAGAAACCACTGTGTAGCCAATAACATATATTTCTGTGGATGATATAGAGAGAGGACAAAAGTTATCTTCTTGCTTGGCCAGTGCTCGTTTATTTCTTACATTTCAACATAAAATTCTCACATCAACTACTCAACCTTTCTGATTTAAATTCATATTCCACTCATACCAACACTAAAACATATAACAAATAAAATAACAAATATTGACACCAACTGACAATAAACACTGTAAACATTCTGCCTAAAGAAATATAAGAACACAAAAGTACACATCGAACGAACAACTCTTTAACGCGATCGAACTGAACTGATTCCCCGCTTCACTTCTCTCTTGTTTGTTCGTTCGTTCTCACAGACCAGTCGCTGTTCACTGTTTAGTTATCAGAGTGGTGAAGAGGACTGAGAGCCAGCCAATCGTATGCTAAGTCTAGGACACTGTCGTCGAATTTTAGCTGCCGTTCTCGTTCGTTCACTGATTCCTCTCCTGTCATTCTCGTTCAGTCAGTCACTCATTCTTGGCTAGCCGGCTTTAGCTGTTAGCTGTTAACTGTCATGTTGTCTAAAAGTACACATAATCATGAAGTTGCAGCTATGTATTTGCCATGAACTACAGTCTTATGTTGACCGTTAGCACGATTGTTTGAAAACGAGGAGCTGAGAACTGTGCGTTACATGATTCACTGCTCGTTCTTGTTCCTTCACTGATTCCTCTCCTGTCGTTCTTGTTCAGTCGCTCGTTCTTGGCTAGCCGGCTTTAGCTGTCACCTGTTAACTGTTGTGTTGCCTAAAAGTACACATAATTATGAAGTTGCAGCTATGTATTTGCCTTGAACTACAGTGTTATGTTGACTGATAGCGCGATCGTTTGAGAATGAAGAGCTGAGAACTGTGCTTTACGTGATTTACCGCTGAACGACATTGTACCGGAAGCGCGACTGAACGAACGAACGAACTACATGAATGAGTCATCCTGCCGAACTGACCGACGGGAACTGAATCTCGACATCGAACGATGAAATCAACCTCTACTTAACACTCTTGAAACATTACGTTACCTTATATTTATGCCTGTACTTACAAAACTATTATAGACATCTGAAATTCACACAGTACATATCCAACATGGCGACACCTGTCGCGATACAAAACTTTACACTTCAGCTTTTAACACGGTGTATACATCTCAAAAACATACAAAACCTTCCAGAACAATTAATACAATAATGATATTAGATACACAACTGAGCTAAACATAGAAAAACTAGTTTTATCGTACCTGTGGATGATAAAGAGAGAGGACAAAAGTTATCTTCTTGCTCAGGCCAGTGCTTGTTTATTTCTGAGCTGTGCATGAGCAGAGCACGTCGCTGAAGTCTCCCATGGATCCACAGTAGCACCAGACCGCCATCTACTGACTGGTTTGGGTATAACTTTAGGTAAAGTCTGTGTTAGATCATTCAAATATTTACAAAAAAATAGGGGGGTGTCTGTTTACATCAAAAATGTGGCATTTCCAACCCACTACATATGCGGGTTGGGGGGGCCTGGCTTGTCTTGGACACAGGCAAGGGGGGCTTCAAGGAAAAAAGGTTGAGAACCACTGGCCTACGCCATAGTCTGACATGCACCCCTCCAGAAATGTAACTGCACGTCGCAGTGACATTGACACCAACAGCTGTGATTGGTCTATGTGGAAGCATTGCATTTTCTGCCCTATCAACAACGAACTTAAAAAAGAAAGAAGTGTCATTTTGTTACAGAATCTTGCTTTGGGGCCAGACTGGTGACAGCTGTATTGAGGTCAATAGGGGATGCATGGAGAAACCCACTAAAACCTAAAATATATACATTCTTCTGATAAGGAAATGCCTTTATAAGATGAAAGACTACACTTCAGAGAGTAGGTTTACTTTAACTGCCTTTTTTTTTTTTAAATCCATGTTGTTTGCTCCTGAAATTTGTCAAAGAAAGGCTCTGGTTTGCAGTGGAATTGTAGTCTCATCAGAAAGCAAAAATCTGCTAGGTTTTGATCTGATATTAGCCCTGTCAATCATTTGGGACAAGAAACCTGTGGTTTACCTGCTCTCTGAAGTCTGGTCCTTAATCTTCCAATTCTTATGACGTAAATACTGTATGTTAGGTTTAAGCATGTTTCTCCATGCATCTCCCATTGACTTTAGTACAGCCAGCACCACGGTCTGGCACCAAAGCAAGATTGAGTGATCTCTATGACCACTTTTGTAGATTCTTGACTTGTGACCTATAATATCCCCAAAAACACACTGCAGTCTTCGGCTGTTGCAGTCCCTTCTGTCTTGCATAGCTTTGTTAATTGATAGATGTTAAAACAGATGTGTGTGTGGTTTTGTGTTTTCCAGCTGGATGCTCAGTGTTCAAGGAGGGAGGAGGCGTTGCTGGTAGCTGATGCTTTTCGCATTGCCTTTGAACAGCAGCTGAGGAAAAGAAGCGAGCACTTCCTACTGCTGGCTGAAGCCAACACCGTGAAATTCCATCATTACAAGGGTGAAGGCAAGTCTGCTTTCAGCATAAGCAGTGGGTTTTACCCATAGTCCGTGAACTTTTAAATCTGGTGCTCATACCTGTAGTCGTACAAAAGTAGAGATGTAGATCAATTTAGTAATCATAAGGTACATGCTGTAGTGAATTTGGAATTTCTCAAGAATTGGAAAGTCAACAAAGTTCTAGGTTTTAGATTGAAAAAAAAAAATGTTTCATCTTAATTTAAGCACAAATTTACAACCATATGACACATTTGGAACTCAAGTTGTTAAGATTCAAACTAATTCATAAATCTGCAGACAGCACAGAATCTTGGGGTCTTTTACCCACACCAGTGACTAACGACAAGCTCTTGAAGGGAAATATACTTTACTTCATGAACACATGTAACAAAGAGGACATGGAAAATGAAGCCAAAAAATAAAGTCTCGGCTAATTAAGTAAAGTAATCTGACTGTTGGAGGTGGATAAACGTTGTGTGATTTACCTGAATAAACGAAGATGATTGCTTCGCTTGTGGTGAATACACCAATAGCCGACAATCACTGCTGATGAAAGTCTATCTGACACCGTGACTCAGGCCCAAATGTTCCAGACAAGATACGTTTCAAAGTTTATTCATGTTGAGTTTAGTCTTAATTGCCAACACACCACCACCTTCAGGAACCTCATGTATTTCTCTAGGTTTGAACCTTGTTGGAAACATTTGGATAATGTAACTCAACATGATATATAACAAACAGCTGGTTCTTTATCATTTTAATGAAGAATTCCTACATATTATATTTGTATTAATGGATCCAAGTCTTTCTCAAACAGAAATCCTGATTTGAAGCCCAGAATGTAGTGTTATTTTGTTTACCTGTGTCACTGATTTCCCCATAATAATCATTAATTTGGGAAAACCCTAAAAAAAGTTTTTTCCTTCCAGGTGTCAGCAGGAGTGTCAGTTTAAGCCAAAAGCTAAGAGGATTACTGCCTTCTAATTTGGAGGTGAAAATGCCTGATGATCTTTTAGAGACTCTCTACAGACTGTTGGACTTGGTTAGTATATCCTCTAACCTAATCTACTGGCCTGGTCACAATAGAGACTGTGTGACATTTATTGTTGATGTCCTTATGTTGCACTGTAGAGGTTTACCCTCTGAAATGTAAATTATTTTATTTTGCCATCCCCCATTATATCTTCCTGGATATAATCTTCAGCATAGGATCCAGCTTGAGAGGCCCATAGAATGCGCACCCCAGAGAATTCTTTAATAAAGTCATGTAATCATGCTGCTCTTTAGACTTTCTAAATGTAATGACCTCATGGAGACAGTGAAAGAAGCTTTTTTGCAGGGGTTTTAACACTCAAAGTAATGTATTCGCTGTTCTTCAGCGGCTTCTTTATATATATATGTATTTTTGGACCAGTTTTCATCATGTGGCATTTTAATTACAACTGACTTTAAAGCCTGGCATACTTCATGGTGGATGGGGTCAGCTGGATAGGCCATTTCCTCCTCATTTTAGTCTTGGGTAGAAATTTCCCCTCATCCTTTACCTGTGAAATAATCCAAAACAGGTTTTTGGTGCATTCTACAACTTTCCCAGTCTCTTGTTGCCCTTTCTGAACTTGTTTGAAACGTGTTGCTGCCATCAAATTCAGAATAGGTATGTACATATAAAAATCAATGAAGTTGGTTGAGGTCAAAATTAATTGAAAATAGTACAACGACAATTTAATTGAATACATTAGCAAATTAGCAAATTCTTTAACACAGCATCCCAACTTTGTACTATGTTGTTGTACAAATGAGAAAAAATGCACACTATTAGACAGTCCTGTCTCCAAGGCATTTATGATATTGCACTTTGTTATTCACACAAAAGGTGAATTACTTGCTGGATTCGGATCACCACCTGACCGCTGAGTGAATTATCTTGTGCTGTGTAGTAGCTAAGCCAATGCTTTAAGCTACTGAGTTGCTTCCAGCCAGATTATTTAATTGAAGCGCTAATTAACTTGCTTGTGATTGATTCACGCTATGACACCGTTTCTGTTTTGAACACTTGATCCACTTATTGTCCATTATATGTGTTCTTTTAACGATCAAGCATGATAGTTCTTCTTTGTAAGCAAAACAATAATAACTTAGATTGAGCAACAACTTGTCTCAGCGTCAGCTTATACACAGCATGAGCGCGTGCGGTCAAAAACTATTTACCTGTCTGGGTGGAAACACCTGCCAGGGCAAAAGATTGATTCCCATTCATTTTTTCTTTATAAATCTTGTTATTGGAGGATCAAGGATGTTACATTTTACAGGAAGTGAAACAGTTCTCCGGTTTCATTTTATCTAAAAAACCAACAACAAAAAAGCCTTATACAAACCCCTGAGGAAGGAAAGAGAACTTAGTAATACCCCCCTCTCCCAACGCAGTTGTCCCACCCTTCCCACCCCCCATATATTGACAATATTCTGGGAAAACAGCTTTTTTTTCAATTTTGTTTGTTACACAGTTCAGGATCTACACACTGAAAACAAGCACACAACTGCATGCCCACGTTTCGACACCAGTTGGTTAACAAGGCTTTAAACTCACAGTTTCACAGTTGTCAGTCAGGCTACTCAGTTCCCACCACACTAAGGTAGTGGACCATTGATTTGAATAAACATATATAGAAATAATCAAAAAAGAAACAGAGAGAGGAAGACGTAGAATATAAAATAAAAAGGTGTCTCATATTTCAGGCGTGGCGTAAAAAGTGAAGAGAGCTCTGTCTGATCTTACACTTCTGACAGTTAAGCTTCAGGCCAGACCTGTGTATGGATTCCATGACCTTTTCTAGACGGTGGTCATGTTCCTCCACTGTTGCTCCGAACACTAAAATATCGTCCATTTAGCCCACTGTTCCTTCATGGTCCTGCAACAGCTCCTGCATTTTCTCTGGAATATCTCTGGGGCGGATGTTATTCCAAAAGGGAGTCATTAGAAGCAGTAGCAGCCGTTTGGAGTTATGAATGTGGTCAGCTTTGAGCTTTCTTCATCCAGGGCTATTTGCCAAAACCCGCTGGCTGCATCCAGCGTGGTGTACACTGAGCTTCCAGCTAGTTTATGCAGAATGCTGTCAGCAGTGGGCAGGACGAACTTTTCCTTTTTTAATGTTTTTGTTCAGTCTTGTAAGGCCTACACAAATCCTTACTTTTCCAGTTGGTTTGATCACGGCACCATAGGCACAACCCATTCTGTAGGCTCTGTCACATGCTCTATCATGCCGTTCTCCATCCGCTTTAACTCCTCCTCAACTCATGGTAGGAGTGGAATAGGTATGCGGCGGAGTGCTTAGGATGTGTATGGAGAGTTAAACCTAACTCTCCATACACATCCACTTCTCCGAGGTGCTGTATCAGGCCCAGGTAAGTTGCAACTGATCTGCTCAGCAAGTTGTCACATGTAGACTTTGCAACTGTCACTCTGAAATAACAGTCATTAGCTTTTCTTCCTTTTGTTACCCGAATCTTGGCCAAAAACTGTCCCTAATGATTCACTGTTCCTCCTGGACTGTTGATTTTTGATGTCACTAGCTTCATTTTTTCTCGGAGGTGGCTGAATGTTGCTTCGTTTATTATTGTAGTGTATGCTCCCAAATCAATCTTAAAGTTGACTACAGTCCTGCATATCACCAGTGTGGTACGCAAGGGTGGCTCTGTGTCAGTGATTACTTCATCTGCTGTTGCTTCACCCTGATAAGAAGTCTCATTTATGTAGCCCAGGAATAAGCTGTTAATTTCCTCAGTTACTTCTTGGACTTGTCTGGTCCTGCATTAAGCAGCAAAGTGGCCAATTTTGTGGCATTTGTTACATTCTTTATCCTGTGCTGGACACTGGTCTCTCTTATGAGTGCGTCCACACCTGCCACATGTTTTTCTCTCATTAGCATTATGTCCATCTGTGGCCCCTGTGGCTCTGTTTTTCCACTTACTTCTGTAAAGCTTCACTTGCTTGCTCGAAGAGTTTCACTTTAACTGATGGTATATTTCCTTCTGTAGCTGAATGACAAGGAGGAGGCCCTGGCACACCAGAGGAAGGTGAGCATCATGTTAGCACACAGCGCTGAGAAGCTGCAGAGAAAGTTGCATCTGGATTCAGATTGCCAGTCATCAGACCCATCACAGTCCAGGACCTCATCAAAGCAACCACAAGACCTATCAGAGAACCAGAGCCAGTCTCAGAGACAGTCTGATACATCAGAAACACTAGAGCTACCAGATTCCCAACTTCAGCCAGGAAAACCACACTGTCTAGGAAAGAACTTGATTAATAGTGAGCCACAGGAGCCAGAGCCATCACAGACTAACGTCAAGTCAATGTCTAACCAGGGCCATAAGTCTGCCTGATGTTCACAGCTGATCCAGCAGCTACCGGAAACAAAACAGCCAATTGGGTCTTCAGAGAGCAAGGGTAGTAGCGCTGAGGTAGGACAATAAAGTGGCAACCACTTACAAACTGGACATCCAGCCCCACAAATATATTTACTACATCTCACAAACACAGATTTACCTAAGCAAACAGGTAAGAGCCTTCCATTGGATAATTACTGCAGTGATTAATATGTTTCAGGTGGCAACAAGTTATTGAACCCTAATTGATGCAGTGAGGAGCTGCTGATTCCTTAAATAACCATGTCAGAAGACACATCCTGTGGTTGTGGAAAAGATGTTACTCTGTTTCAGAAGGGTCAAATTATTGGCCTGCATCAAGCATAGAAAACAACCAAGGACATTGCTGAGACTGCTCAAATTGGGTTAAGAACTGTCCGACACATTATTAAAACCTGCAAGGACAGTAGTGGACCATCATCTTTGAGGAAGAAATGTGGTGGGAAAAAATCTTGAATGATGGTGGTCAGAGATCACTTAAACGTTTGGTGAATCAAATGGTAAAAAAATCTACAGCAGAACACACAGCTTTGTTTAAAAGTGAAAGTAAGAGCATTCCCACACAATGTGAAGAGAGCTGAAGGGATTGGGCCTTAAGGAACCACTTATCAATGAGGTTAATTAGAAAAAAGGCCCAAAGATCAGAAGCAATGGAAGAAGGTCCTGTGGTCTGATGAGTCCAGATTTACCCTATTCCATGTGATGGGTGCATCAGGGTAAGAAGAGAGTTGGATAAAGTGATGTGCCCATCACCAGACATGAATATATGAGTGTCTATTAACAGTTTTCCGAACCTTGTAAAGAACTTCTTAAACTAGGTGTCACTGACCTAGAATTAAGCATTGCTCTGCATAAGTTTTACTCAATTGATCATTTTAGTGGAATAGATGAAGAGAACATTTTCAACAGTTGCAATGTTCCTTTTTCTTTCTTTCTTTCTTTCTTTCTTTCTGTCTTTGAAAATCAAAACCTAAAACCAGTATATTAATCTTAATCTATTATGAAATTCATTGTTGCTCTGTGATTCAGGAGGAAAATTTGCATTGTTCTCATTTTCCATGATTAATCTACAAGACAGTCTGTCTGATAGTTAGGGGGCCAAGCCTGAGGAGCCGAGGGAACGCTTATGCAAGCATATGCGTTTCCTAGGACCAGCGGTGCCAGGAACCCTATTGTAATTAGGGGGCCAAGCCCGAGGGGCCGAGGGAACGCATAAGCTTAACCCTATTGTAATTGTAAGGATTTTTTTTCTCCCGCTAAAAGTGGTGCTGCAGGCTAAACCGTGCAAAGGGAGGGCGGTGCAATTTGGAGGGTTGGTCCAGACACCTGCATGTACTTCAGACACAAAAACTACATATATCCACCTGCAGGGGGCGCTATAACCGAGGCCAACACGTTTTTGCCTATAACTCCCACACCGTATGTCGCACATTCAAAAACCTTGTATCCCCAGATTCCCTAAATGGAGTTGAATCACTTTGCGATTGGCCACGCCCACTTCCACCCAGAAAGTTTTTTCGCAAAATCGCAAATACTGGAAAAGCTACTTTTCGAACTCCTCCTTGGGATTTTGTCCGATCTGCGTAAAACTTGGCATGTACACTCTTCAGCTGGATCTGATGTAAAGTTATCAAAAGAATTTTGCGCGGTCAAAGAATGCGCAAATAATTAATGAATAAATTTCAGTCACACTTTATTTTACAGTACGTTAATAAGACATAACGGGCCGTTCTTTGTATCAAATTAGACAAAACAACACGCCGATAGGACGTAACGGGCCGTTCTTTGTATCAAATTAGACAAAACAACACGCGAATAAGACATAACGGGCCGTACTTTGTATCAAATTAGACAAAACAAGACGCTGATAAGATGTAACAAGCTTTACTTTGTATCAAATTAGACTAAACAAGATGCTAATAAGACGTAACAAGCTTTACTTTGCATCAAATTACACAAAACAAGACGTTAATAAGAGGTAACAAGCCGTACTTTGTGTCAATTTAGACAGCTAGAAATAACGCAATCTTAATTAGACAGTAAACAAGAAAATTATACTGTAATTAGACACCTTATAGCCTGCCCAAATTGCCCTATAATCAGAAACTGCATGTACAGTCTTATTTCTTAAAATCTAGGCTATTATACTTAGACACTATTGTACCAAATTATACCGTAATTACAAACTGAACCGGAGATCCCAATACACTATTAAACATCATTTTACAAGATCTTAATCTAATGACAAATCAAACAAAATGTCATATCAGATACTAAATACGCTAGTTAGACGCTACTCCCCCTCATTAACAAATTATGTACATATGAATGTACATATTATATTGGACTCAGCCATTGTAATAGTCGGACAAAACACACAGAGTTCAGAGGAAAATACATTTATTAGAGTTTTATTTAACATAGTTTCACTTTCTTACAGAGTCATTTATTGATCACTACAAGAAAACAGTACCTTAACTAAAGTCAAACCATATCGGTTCACATCTGGTCGCTACTACACACGTCCCTGGTAACCTGGATGTTCTCTGGAGTCTTGTGGAGTTTGTAGGTGGCTTCCTCAACGTTCTGCCTCCATAGTTAAGACATCACACATTTAAAGCCACATCACTATCCAACACCAGTAACATTAGACCAGCTATTGAAGCTGCCAGGACATTGCATCTTTATTTTCCACTGTTAAACCCTTATTACAGTCTTATTATGCTTACTTACAGGGTAATTCGTGGCACATAACAACAGAACTGTACTGTAAAATAAAGTGAAGACCTGCTCACTGTTGGACCCTCATTGCAGTCTTATTAGACCTACTTAGGCGGTAATTAGCGGCACATAACAACAGAACCGTACTGTAAAATGAAGTGAAGACCTGCTCACTGTTGGACCCTTATTACAGTCTTATTATACTTAATTAGGAGGTAATTTGTGGCACATAACAACAGAAATGTACTGTAAAATAAAGTGCTCACTGTTAGACCCTTTTAGACTTTCTTAGAGAGTCGCTTTTCTGACCCTTGTGGACGGCCTCCAGTGCTCCAGAGCCCTGCCAGCACAGGGTGATGGTCACTCTCTGGAAGTCCTTCTCTGCAGGTCTGCCAGTGTCCTCATTTCACAGGAAAATACTGCGAGTACTGCAAATACAACAAAAAACAGTCTTGTGTGAATACAGGCTCTCCATGCTGCTATCTTGACTGTCTACGCTTCGCAACTGAGCTTAACTTCTTTGTTAACCAGATTATAGCCAAAATAATATAAAAACAGCTATTAATGTCTTCATATTAAATTAGTTAAATTAATGCTTGATACACAAGATGACATGCACAGCCTACTCAAATGCCAAACAAACAAACTCCCATCTTTTGGCTGCTTACATCATCTGCTCACGGTTACCTCTGCTGCTAAACACTGACTTCATTTGTTATTTATTCATTTATTCATTTATTTATTTATTACTTTGATATTATGATGGCCACTGAACACGATGTTACGGTGTAACAAATGAACCGCTCATATATGCTGCAGAACATTATGTGTTAAGCTGCACTCAACACCTTATTGTATGTGCAACACGTCTTATAACTGCTTCAGTCTGTGGCTTCGTGTCAACAAATTCCAAAACTCAACATGTATGTGCATGAGAACAATACAACAGGACAGTGAGGTCACTAACATTACGGCGCGACGCCATTAAGCCTCGTTTAAGCTCACAAGAGGCTCTCAGTCTTAAGCTAGCCTTATTTCTTGACATTAACATATAACATAACACTGTGAACATATAAACATGGCAACGCAACATACAAACTTAATCGTAAGTGAACAGGGAGCTTGTGCGCTTATCTCACCTGCAACAAAATACAGTCTTGTGTGAGTTCAGGCTGCCCATTAGTGATGGCTCGGTCGCGAACGAATCAGTTTGAACGAACGACTCTTTAACACGAACGAACTGACCTGATTCCCCGTTTCACTTCTCTCTCGTTCGTTCGTTCTCACAGACCAGTTGCTGTGTTGTTCACTGTTCAGTTATCAGAGTGGTGAGGAGGACTGAGAGCCAGCCAATCATATGCTGGGTCGAGGACACTGTCGTCGAATTTTAGCCAATGAGAAACAGGAATACATAGCAACCGTTTCCATGAAAAAAACAAACATTTAATTTCGTTCGTAGCTCTCATTCTCGTTCAGTTACTGATTCCTCTCCTCTCCTCGTTCTTGGCTAGCCGGCTTTAGCTGTTACTGCTAACTGTCGTGTTGTCTCAAAGTACACATAATCATGAAGTTGCAGCTATGTATTTGCTATGAACTGCAGTGTTATGTTGACCGTTAGCACGATCGTTTGAGAACGAGGAGCTCTTGTTCTCTTTCGTTCACTGATTTCTCACCCATCGTTCTCGTTCAGTCACTCGTTCTTGGCTAGCCAGCTTTAGCTGTTAGCTGCTAACTGTCGTATTGTCTAAAAGTACACATAATCATTAAGTTGCAGCTATGTATTGGCCATGAACTACAGTGTTATGTTGACCGTTAGTGCGATCGTTTGAGAACGAGGAGCTGAGAACTGTTTGTTACGTGAATCACCGCTGAACGACATTGCACCCGGAAGTGCGACTGAACGAACGAACGAACGAGCTACATGAACGACTCATCCTGCCGAACTGACCAACGGGAACTGAATCTCGACAACGAACGATGAAATCCACCTCTCCTGCCCATGCTGCTGTCTTCACTGTCCTGTACTTTGCAAGTGAGCTTACTTCTTCCTCGTTTGCAAGGATTGCAGCGCCAATCACTCGCCTTGAAAAACCTATACTGACACCTGTTGGCGAAAGTGGATGTTGCCACGGTACGGACACATCTACTGGTGGGGGAGCGTAGCTTTGTTATAATAATAATAATAATAATAATAATAATAGTAATAATAAATAACAACATTTTGAACATTATCACTTTATCAATTTGTGATGTAAAATGAATAACAAAATGCAAACAAGACTTCTAACCCTTTTTCTAAAAGTGTCTGTACTTTAATGTAGAATAGTCTTCGTAGAAATTACACAAAACACAAAGAACATATGATAAGTATTACCTATTTCGGCCATAAGTGGTCATATTGACTGCACATCATTTCACGAGGTTTGCTGCTTTCTTTGTCTCTCTTGTCTCTAACTGTGTCACTTTCCATCTTTTCAGTCTTTTTTCACCTTTTTAAGCTCTTTCTGCCTTTAACTTTCCACCTTTTCAGTCTTTTTTCACCTTTTTAAGCTCTTTCTGCCTTTAACTTTCCACCTCTTCAGTCTTTTTCCACATTTTTAAGCTCTTTCTGTCCTCTTACTCTACAACTTTTCTGCCCTTTCAGTCTTTTTTCACCTTTTTAAGCTCTTTCAACCCTCTTACTCCACAACTTTTTTGCCTTTTCAGATATTCATCTTTCTGCCTTTTCAACTCCTTCAAACATTCAACTTCACGTTCAGCAATTAAAATGTTCAACTTTATGAACTCTTTTAGCCCTCCTAAGCTTTTCTGCCTTTTCAGCATTTTGAAATGTTCATCTTTCTGCCTTTTCAGCTTCTTTATACATTCAGCTTCATGTTCAGCTACAGAAACTGTTCAGCTATCAACATGTTCAAGTTTTTAAGCTCTTTCGGCCTTGAACTTTTCAACTTTTTCAGCTTTTCGGCAGTACATCCAGCAGATTTCGCTTCAGCCTTCAGCATTCACACTTTATTTTCGCAGGAAATGCAATTTTTTTTCTAGTTACAGTATAACTTTCTTGTTTACTGTCTAATTAAGATTACGTTATTTCTAGCTGTCTAAATTGACACAAAGTACAGCTTGTTACCTCTTATTAACGTCTTGTTTTGTGTAATTTGATACAAAGTAAAGCTTGTTATGTCTTATTAGCATCTTGTTTTGTCTAATTTGATACAAAGTATGGCCCGTTACGTCTTATTAACGTCTTGTTTTGTGTAATTTGATACAAAGTAAAGCTTGTTACGTCTTATTGGCGTGTTGTTTTGTCTAATTTGATACAAAGAACGACCCGTTATGTCTTATTAACGTACTGTAAAATAAAGTGCGATCTCGGTCAAACTACATGCTATTAACACTAGATTTGAGACCCTTAGTTGCCATGAGACTGGGAAGGGATGAGCCGAATTTGGCGAAGTTTGGCCACTAGGGGGCGCTAAAAATATGGGAAGTTTATATCTCTTGAACGGCAACACCAATGTTTGGTCAATGTGGCCGTGGCTTATTACAAGATAAACAACAAATATTAATTTCAGTCAAACTATTATGCTGAGAGTTTTGAAATGTATATGGTACACATAGAATAGGACACAGTTCTTCCATGCCAAAAATTGCACATGTACTCCAGTAGGTGGCGTTATAATGGATGCAATTGCGTTTTTGCCTGTAACTTCCACATTTTAAATAGCACATTCGCAAACCTTATATCCATATGTTCCCTGAATAGAGCTGGGTTTTCTGACATAGGACACGCCCACTTCTGCTACACATTTCGTTCGCTAAATAGCCTCATATGAAAAACCTACTTTTTCCAACTCCTCCTACAATTAAGCGCCATCTGCCTGAAACTTATCTTCAGATGTGTCTGATTAAAAGTTGTCAAAAGAATTTTGGCACTCCAAAAAATCTGCTAGTTATAACCAAACAATCTTTTTTGCTAACTAAAATACACATATTGTTTCATATTTCGGTCAAACTGCTTTCAACATCAAACTTAAGTCAATTGTTACTAAAGTCATCCAGAGGCTCTGTGCCAAATTTGGTGCAAATTGGCTTATAGGTGGCACTATAACGGATGTAAATGGCAGTACTGATGTTGGGTCACTCCTGAGGACAGCCATATAGTTAAGTAACGATTGGTCAAAGCGGGCATGATTTAGTACAACAAATCCAAATCGGCACACATTCAGCCTTTTGCACTTCCGGTGCACTTCCCATTACAGCGAATACCATGGCTGTGATGTTGGCATGTGTCCTCACTTTTGCCCCGAGCCCTTCATCCTTTGGGGCCGACTTCCATGGGCCCTGCGGTGTGCGGGGGCCCGAGTTGCGCGGGGGGGCTTGGCTCCCCTTCATAACTGCTTGTAGTTCTAGTTTACTTTGATTTTAAGTGGCAGCAGGCAACATGAACATTGGGAACAGTGTATACGAAGCTGTCTGTCATAAAACCCGGAGCAGATTTATGACTTGTTGTCGCTTAGTGTGATTATTTATGTGGTTGTGGGGAAAAACAAAATGGACGATTAACCAAGTGGATTGAACACACTGGGACAAGTCTCTCACACACTAACCCTAACCTTTTCATCCACACCAATATGGATATTATTACGGTT
>CAEMYA010000047.1:3238127-3250215 GCA_903131615.1 Diplodus sargus | reverse complement strand
CCATGGCCTCTCCAGATAGCACCTTGTGCCAAATCGTGCAAAAGTGCAAGTTCAGCCATTGTTACCATTGTCTAAAACCGAAGTCCTTTTTATACTGTGGTAGATTTCAAATTGACAACACCTGGTAAGCACTATTTTGGCCGTGACAATAGTTTACATTTTTGTGTGATTTTATTATTATAATAAGGGTTAGGGTTAGGGTTAGGGTTAATTTTTATTGATATGTAGAAAGCACGTGTTGTCTGTGGTTTTAAACAAGTAGTTCACATTCTAAATAAATCTAATCTATATCTTAAACCTTTAATTGTCAACTTATTTTCTGTAGAAAAATGTTATTTTTTTTATATTTTGTCATATTTTGTCATATGTCGCATATAGCGTGTTTCAAAGGCATCAGCGTATTTTGAACATGAGAGAGAGTAATACAAATTAAAATTGTAATTTTCAACAGTGACAAGCAGTATTTATGTTTATTCCTACATTTACACAAGCGCTACACACAGTCCGGAGCAGGTGTAGATTTTGTGAGTAGCTACGAAAAAATCAGCACTACTAAAAGATTGATGAATGCGGAAATCACACGTAAATTAGCGCTGCTCAGGGTTTACACACAAATCCGTGCTGCTCACGTTTCATGAATGAGACCCATTGTCCTTCTGAGGAGAGCTTATGAAGGGTTTACCAATTTGACGGCAGATGGCGCTGTGGTGCCAATTTAATTTTTATAATTGCCACTGTGCCCACACCATAACACTTATGGAAATGAAATTCATAGAGGTGCTATAGAATGGCCCCTGTGGCTCACACACCCAAAATGACCAGCAGGTGGCACCACGTGAAAGCGTTTTTTCCATTCGTAAAATCGTGAAAAGTGAAAACCTGCTTTTTTGAACTCCTCCTAGACGATTTGACCGATTAGCACCAAACTTTGGAAATGCAGTCAATTCTTCTACAAATTCTGTAGCCTGGGCAACATTGGGAACTGCCACCTCAAATGCCAACAACTCTGGACTCATGTTTCATAATGCTGGTACTCTAAAGCAACTAAAGAGGAATCTATCACAAAGATATCTTTTATCAGTCCGAAATGTTGAACGCTCTTATAAGCAGTGATGGGAATAACGGCGTTAGAATAAACGGCATTTCTAACTGCGTTTTTTTTTTTTCAGTAACGGGTAATCTAGCTAATTACCATTTCCATCGCAACGCCGCTACCGTTACCGACTGTTAAATGTGGCGCGTTACAAACTGAAGCTGATCATTGAAGCTGTTGTCACCGACTTAGCTCTCAGCCACCGGAGCAGCAGGGCTGGTTTATTTTCCTCCGGTGAGGGAGCAGGTAGGGGCGGGACAACCGCGTAAGTGATGATGATTGGCTTACGAACTCTCACTCAACGTTAGAGAGCCAATCAGTGGCAATGTTAAGTTTACACACACGCACAGCAGCCTCAAACACAGAAACTAGCAGAGGTGAACTGCAGCAAGGCGAGTCCGGAGGGCAAGTTAACATTTTCAAAGTGGAAGTACAGACACCACTTTAATCTCCTTTGTCTACGTCCGTTGTAAGCAACTCTGATCTAATGAAGCATCTCTCAGCAGCACACGCTTCTAAAAAAATAACACTTCCCAAACACTCCGTTGCTGACGCTGTTGATGATGATGATAGCAGTCCAGGTGTGGCTAAAGGAAGCAACACACCGGCCCAACCGTTGGACGTCTAAAGCGTTTGGAGAGACTCGGACGAGATAGGGAACATTTCTGTGCAGTGTGTTCTGCTGTGTTGGAAGCTTTTGGAGCCGTTTGGACGCTGTCTGCTCCGACTCTAACGTGAGTTCCGCTAACAGCTTCACAAAAACTTGTGACACAGACTGAATTGAATTCAATGATAGACAGGTATGTTGTTGAGAACTTTCTCCCGTTTGTTGACTCAGACTCCTTCAGAGCCTCATTGGCAAAATATCGGGGAGAGCAAGTGACAATCCGCCATGCAGAAAGACATTTTCTAAATACATATGTAGATGCCAAGTACACTAAAATGACTGCCGAGCTCAAAAGGGGGAAGAAATAAAAGTAATGCAATAGTTATTTTTCCTGGTAACTAATTACTTTTACAGTGGAGTAATTGTGTTACTAACTCAGTTACATTTTGGGAGAAGTAACTATGGCTAATTACTTTTTAAAAGTAACATGCCCAACACTGCCTATAAGTCATTCTAATTGTGATTTCTGTAAGATGTATAAAAATAAGGACAGGCTTTAGGTTTTAAGGTTTAGTTTTAAGATGAAGTAAGCCTTGTTCAAGATAAACCTGCTTGGATTAAGACAGAGTTTAGACATTCTTCACTAATACTATAATATTTTTCTCTAAATTTAACATTTTTCTTAACTAATCTTCAGCAAGTTTTACCTCAGGCAATTTGGGCTTCCTACATGCAGTGAGTGATACAAGTCGCCACTAGATGGCATTGTTGTCTTTCAAATCACATGTATCCTTTTTGCTTAGGAACCTCTGGATAACCTCTGAATAATTCCATTCCATTGCTGGAAGTCAGCCTCATATTTATCAGATTTTATTGAAACTTCAAAATGTAGCTGCACGCACTTTATGGAATAAAAACTAGCAAACAAAGCAGAAATTAGATCAAAAGCTTGACATTCATAGACAGCCATAAATAAATTTTTGTACAAAGGCTAGTGAAGCATTATTTTATGCTCATTTATGTGCAGTGATGACAATATCAGATGTTCATGGCATTTGCAGGTAGTTGTCTCAATTGCACATGACAACATGGCATAATTGATGGGTGATGTTTAGCACCACATAATGGATAAGTCAGTGGTAGTTAGCCACAGCACACAATTTTCAAATAAGCAAATTTGCTAAGAATGCCATTTGCATGTTGTGTCTGCCCTGTGAATGTGGCAGGCAACAACATGTGTGTAGTTGTGATTCTGCCTGGCTTTTCCGCGATGAACGCAGTGGCTTCACCTGCAATTTGAAACAACTGAGTGATTTCTTTGGTTAAATAACACATACCACAGCTACTGCAGGACGCTCGCCAAACCTGCTCACTTGTCCACTGACCCTTTCCAGAGGGAAGAATCTCATACCCTGCATCAATGCTGATTCGGCCATTTTGCTTTTGGCCGCCATTTTGAAATATTTCCAATCCTTGCACTGTAATGACATTCTCCTACAGATTTAACACAACAGACTTCACAGTCACTCAGTGTCATCCACAGACCTTAAAGATGAAAACCTTTTCAAAGCTTTCGCCTACATCATAACTGCTGGCCATGGTGGGGCAGTCAATTTAAATCCTTCGCCATAAAGCATCAAATCCTCGTAACTTCAACATAAAATTCCCCTTCTACACCAAATCTTTGAGGAATGTAGAGGTAGTTGCCCTGAATATATCTGTGCGTCAAAACTGTTTCATAACATAGTGCCACCCACTGGACACAGGCACACAGAACACAGAACTGGACACTGAAAGTCAAACAAACATCATCCGGTTGCCATGATGTTTACTGCTTGTTTTCTAACCAGCATCACATGATAGTAACAAGTGAGCATGCAATCCAACAGCACCCCAGCCTGACGTAACTGCTGGCCGTGGTGGTGTTGTTCAATTAAGTCCTCGAAACTTCACCATACAATGACAAATACGCGCCAAATCTCTCAGAAATGTAGAGGGAGTCGCCCTGAATATATTTCTGCATCAAAACTGAGTCGTATCCAAAGCGCCACCCACTGGACACAGGAAGTCAGACAAACATCATCCGATTGATATACATTTACTGCCTGTTTTCTCCCCAGCATCACATGAAAGTAACAAGTGAGCACGCAATCCAACGGCACCCCAGCCTGACATAACTGCTGGCCTGGTGGTGCAGTTCATTTGATCCTTCGCCATGAAGCATCAAGTCATCGTAACTTCACCATACAATGTCCTATCTGCGCAAAATATCTCAGGAATGTAGAGGGAAGCGCCCTGCATATATCTGTGCATCAAAACTGTGTCATATCTATAGCGCCACCCACTGGACACAGGAAGTCAGACAAAAATCGTCCGAATGACATGACGTTTACCGCTTGATTTCTCCCGTCGTGACATGCAAGTAACAAGTGAGCGTGCAGTCCAATGGTGCCGCAGACGTGGACTGCGAGGGCCCGTTTATCACTGCATGCAGTTTTAATTATTATTATTATTATTATTATTATTATTATTATTATTATTATTATTATTATTATTATTATTATTTCTTTCACATCATCTTTTAATGCATACACACACACAATCTTGCTGTGAAGTGAATAAGACATGGATGATGGTTGATAAACACTGTGTGGTCAATCTAAAATCATAATTGGTAGATGGCCATTAGAAAGTTAAAATGGATGTTTATAAACCCTTACAATTGCCTAATAAATGGTTAATAAAGCATGTCATTGTTCGTTAACCATGAAATAACTATTAATTTCAATTCCATTAACAAATCATTTATTAATGATGTTTATTATTATGTGATATCCATTGTTTTTAGACATTTGAATAATTAGTTTTTTGGGGGGGGGGTTCTGTTTGTCAAGATGCAAACTACTTGGTCAAATCTTACAAGTGCTGATGTAAATGTATGTGCTTTATGCCTCTGTCACAGCTGTTGCCATGGCAAGTGAAGTAAATAAGACAAATATCAGTCATTTCAGTTCACCAGTCACAACAGCAATGACTGGATTCCTTTAATCGGCTTGAGGCCACATAGTTCCCTCACTGAAGCCCAGGAATTGACTGTATTACCAGAGCCACGGTATCATTTCCATGGCCCACATCTGCTCCATTAGCTTTAGATAATGGCAAAGCTTTTCACACATGGAATGACCCACGAGTCATCTGAGTCATTTGCATCTTTAGGCGTCGAAGCGCTAACCATCACTGATTGCAGGCATTTTAGGGACTGGACTGACAGTAAGAAAATAGAAGGAATGTGAATTGAATAGCAATAGGGTTATGCTTATGCCAATAACCAAACACATCCTAAAATTGCAATTTATCCTCAGAGCAAGTTCGATGGAAAAGGGCTGAGCTGGGGCAGCATTTAGTAAACGCAAGACAAAAATCCATTGCAAAATATGACCCATACTGACAAGTCATGTGAAAGTATCAGTGAGGTTCTAAATATGCTTGTACCAACCCCAGACTGAATAAATATGTTTACACAGAGTGAAATCTTCAAACCCAGAAACTCTTTTTGGTGCATACACAACATGTAAATGGTTGATGTGTTGTTCAAACTTTATACATTTTTGACAAACGCTGAAATGCAGAGATGCTATGGCAAAGCTCCTCCCAATTATACTACAGTCTTGTTTGTTTAACTGTTATTTTGCTGCTGATACACGTATTGTAGACATATATACAATAGATATTTGAGACCATCCAACCTGACCAGCTGGAGGAAGAGAGTTGGGATAAGAGCCATGCTGATCCAGCTGGGTTTTAAGGTTCTTTGCCAATGTCAGGTCACACAAAAGGGACAAATGAGTTGGCCAAACATAGTGAAATCAGAGACTCTTTTGCCCACATTTTGGACAGAGACCATTCTCCACAACAACATCTCGTTCCAGACTGGCAGAGCACAGGACTACAGCGGGACAGGACGAGGTGGAATCTGTGTCTATAGCATTGATGCTTGATGCTCACTCAGTCAAAGTGGATGGACAGTGTTTCCCTGATGTTGAACTTTTGATGTGATGATGCAACAACATTATTGTCATCATACTGCTGCTTTTTATATGCACCCTGACCCAGATTCAGGTTTGCTATATAGTCAAAATAATATGGACACTTCTGTTTAATACAGAATAAGATTTTAATAAAAATATGTTACAAAAACAGCAGTTCTATAGGTTTGCATTATGTTGTACAGGTGCTCTTTTTCCGGTACACTGTATTTGATATCTTTAGAAACATTGGTATCTTAACTGAAACTTAGAATATAATTCTGTAAGTTAGAACATTGCTTGTTTGAAAATTGTGTGTTGAAAAATGAACACATTATAAATGTTAACCAATGACTGAGAGATTAAATTGCTTCAAACTTCTTATAAAGTCCTGCCAGAGGGAGCTGAGATGGACGCTGTGCAATCATACAAATACCTCAGGCTGTGGCTAGATAATAAACTGGACTGGACAACACACACCAGCCACCTGTACAGGAAGACACAAAGCAGGTTGTACTTCCTGAGGAGACTGTGGTCGTTCAACATCTGCAGCAAACTGCTGCACACTGCTGCACACTGTCATCAGCAACCAGAGGAGCCTGTTCAGTAAAAGGCTGCTCCTTCTCAAGTGTAGGACCAACAGACTCAAGAACTCCTTTGTCCCTCATGCCATCACACTTTACAACTCCTCACTCGGGGGGTGGAAGAAATAGAGGAAATATAGGAAATAGGGTAAAGAGGACAGAAGGGAAGGAGTGGTAGCACTGTGCATTAATAATTGTCAGGTTTGGGTTAAAGGGGAGACTATAGAAAGGGGAAGGGACCCAAATGCAGTTACACACGGGAGGCGAAATCAGGGAAGAACAAGAGCGAGCTTTATTTTTAAAGCTGATGAACAAAAAAACAAAAGCAGAGAAAACGGGGCAAGAGGCAAAGTAACAACTAAAAGGGCAAGACAAAGTACAAACCAATAATCAAAGTTCAACTCAAAAGGCAAAATGCAAAACACATACCATGGGGAACGAGGAACAGACACATGAACTGGAGCATGGAGCATGGAGCATGGAGCATGGAGCATGGAGCATGGCCGAGACGGAGGCTGACAAAACAACAATGACCAGACAAGGAGTGAAGGGAACACAGAGACTAAATACAGAGACACTGATGACAAGACGAGGAACAGGTGAGGTGGACCAACAGGTGAGATAACGAAGGGGAGGAGCACATGAGGACATGAAGTGAACACCACCAGAGACAGAGGGAGCCAGAGGGAAGAACAGGAAAACTTAAAGGACACATGAGGGCATGGAAAAACAAAAGACACAAGACAAGATACAAAGACATGGAAATCAAATACAAGAAACCACAAGACAAAACCAGACAACACAATGAACAGAACTACAGTCATGACAATAATCTACTCATGCAAACCTGTGCAATAACTTGATCCACCACTTAAATGCAATAATTTAATTTAATTTAACTGCTAATTTCTACTAATGTCATTTATCCACTGTAGAACAACACAATGCCATATACAGTCATATATATTTATATTTATTTATATATATTCATTCTCTATACAGTTCTCTACATTTATCTTATTTGTTTTTTTTTTCCGTGAATTTTATTTTATCTTTATCTTTTATCTTTATTCTTATCTCTACTTTATATATTATATACATATAGTTCAGAGTTTCTTGTTTACTGTTTATTTATTGTCTACTTCCATATTTAGCTAAGAGTTTATTATTTTACTGTCTATTGTTTACTTTCTCTATTTAGCTTTATACCTCTTTTCTACCTGTAAGCTGCTGGAAATCCAATTTCCTTGTGGGAGTCATTCCAAAAGGATTAATAAAGCAAAGTCTAAGTCTAAGTCTGAGTCTAAGTCTAAAAGTTAAATTATCCCATGTGAAGGGGAATATCTGTGTTTTAATCTGTTTTCTGCCATGTTCTTTATTCTTTGTGTTATGAAATGTACCATGGGTGCATGCTGACTGGCATGCCACAGGCAGACGCGACCCAGCACTGTGGACCGCAGCCCCTCTCCTTCTCCTCATCCAACTGACAAAAACAAAAGAGGAGTGTAGCATGGTGTCGACGCAGACTGAAGTCAGGGGCTTTTAGGGCGGCCTGCATCCCCAGGGCACTTTATTTGGGGCAGCCCGAGCCTTCAGGACTTTTGTCTTTTGACTTTGGAAAATATTGACACATCCTGAGCTCTTGACCCTGTGCTATTGATTAGAGCTTAAGCTATACAGCTGGACTCTGACCAAAGCCGCTCCATTGTATTGGAGTGATTAATTAAAATGAAAATGTTTTTTAGTATGGCTGGCTGCATGAAGAGTCGCAGCAGCAGTGAGAAAGAGGGGGAGGGACAGTACACATAGACCTATCGATGCATTTACACACACAGGCACACACAGGCACACACATGCATGCACACATGTACACAAAAGCTGATTGGCACGCTGCAGTGACTGCTGGGTGAGGGGAGGTGTATGAAAAACATTAACCCACAATGCACTGCTGAGTTTTGACAGATCCCTGCTCCAGGGCTGCTGAATTTATGAGCCATTACTCCTGCCAGCCTGGGATATAGTTGGTGCATTATGTTCCATGTCATCTGCCATTAGTGGAGCAGTGACTGACATCCATTGAGAAAGCTAGTGCTCTCTGACACTGGGCTGCTGATAGGGCCAGCCTGGCATGCTTGGACTCTGGATATAGCCACATTGTTGTCTTGCTCCCATGCCTCCATTCTCTTTTTCTTGTGCATCCAGTTGAGTTCATGCCCGCAGTAATCAGGCGACAATGCTACAACCTCCAAGCCCTCACAGCAGCCATTGTGCTCTACAGTAAGCTCCAGCTGGCCTGTTTCCACTTTGTTTATTTAGGACACTATGGACTTGGGTTACCTCCATGAGAAGGATTTACTGTTTATGCCATTTATTATATTGTGAGCATTAGTATTATAAACTGTATTATATACATTAACAAAATAATTTCCCAGTCTGGAATCAATAAAGTAATTCTATTCTATTCTATTCTATTCTATTATACTTTTTACAGTTTTTGCCTAATGCTTAAACACTTAAAGTGGTTGCTATGCCAAGGCATCACAACCTCTAACTTTGGTGACCATGCCCTAAACAAAAGCACCAACCCTGCAAACACAATATATGCTTTGCACAGAGTTTCAAATTCTCCAACACACAGTCTAATTCTAATTGTAGACCAATCAGTCTAAACCATAAATACACCTGACGTGAGCTCAGCTCCTTTGTGCCAACTTTGGAAACATGGACGCAGAAAGAGGAAGAGGGAGAGTAAGAGCAACAGCAGGACGAAGAAGAGGATGAAGAAGGGGAGCAGGCAACCATAATAGATTTACTGCACTCAATTTGCCACCATACACTCCATACACAAGCAGGATTTTTGAATCCACTTGAGGAGTTCTTTCCACTTGAGGCACTGGAAAGTTTATAACCGTCAACCACATACCTCTTCTACAAGCCATGGAGGAGGCATGCAGCAACATTGAGGTGAGGCCCAGACAGGGTTGGATACGGCATGCAAGGCGACATTTCCCCCGTTTCTTGGCAAGGGAGGACATGGCCTGTGATGTGGATGAAGTGATGTGGCCAAATGCCAACAGGAGACAGGATCCATAGCCTAAATGTCTTTCAGTCATTCCCTTACAACACTATGTTTTGTAGAACATTCTAGTTGTACCATGCTTTTATATATTTTTAGTTTTTCTTTACTTTTACAAAAACCTAAAAAACAAAAAGAATTCTGAAGCGCTTCCATTTTGTTTTCATGTGTCTAGATCAACTGTAGTGGATCAGTCTTTCACAAAAAAAATCTGTATGAGACTTTTAAAGTGAAAAACCATCCAAAGTACTGAATAAAGCTGTGTTTTGCATAAAGCACATCTGTGGGTTGTTTCTGCTAGGAAAGAGTAATTCAAAAGTTGCATGTGTTTAACGTTGTGTGCTGTGTCTTACTCGACCTGTGTGTTCAGTTATGACACAGTGAGCCAATGTCTGCAACATGTGTGTAAGCATTCGGCAAAAACTGTAAACTCCATTAGGACTCCAGTGTGGATTACATAAGGGACCTGTGTGTGGCTTAGGTTTGTCCTTGTATATTCTTGATCTCATGCACAAAACAAAGTAAAACAAAACAAAACAAAACAACAAAACACAAAGCAAAACAAAATAACACAACACAACACAAAACAAACCTCCTAGAAACCAAAAACCTGCCAAACAACTGAGGAACAACAACTTTACCCAGTGTTTACTTGGTGGTTTCCATATTCACAAAACAACAGCAGCAGCAGCAGCAGCACAGCATTGGAGCAGCAACCCACCACACCAGTCTGTCCTCATTAGCTTACGCCTAAATAGCTCTTAAATGTGATAATGAAGGTTAATAATGGCATTCAGTCCTGTCTGTTCTTGTTTACACAATACTAAGGGAAGGTCAATGTATTGACCTATTTGGATACCGGGGCATGCATGACAAATAATCTGTGTGGCCTTGATGTTCCATTAAATGATCCATTCAGCTGGTTTGGGGGGGTTGCTCGGGGACTATGAAAAGGTCAGTAGCTGTTAGTTCATTATTAGAGTGATTAGGAAGAGAGCTGGAGAGAGGCCCAGTGGACCAAACAACTCCACAGAGTCCTGACTTCTCCTGAGAGGAATGAGAGGTGGATGCATGACAGGAGAGGTTGCCACCACATTCAGCTCTGCTTGATTTGATATGGAACAGCTCACCTCAGCTCAGCTAACCTCAACCACACATTTTTATTAAATTTCACTCTGCCTTTAACACAGGAACCCACAAAAGACAAAACACCCGAGAAATGAAAAGAGTGAAAAATGAGTGTTTTTTAATCTATAATTCAAATTCTTCAAGATCATCACAAAGTCAGACATGACTGAGTAGACATTTACATGTTGCAGACTTTGGCTCACTGTGTCATAACTTAACACACAGGCCGAGTAAGACACAGCACATATTGATAAACTCCTAGCTTATACGGCAAAATGAAACTCTAACAATCCCATTTCAAAATTCTTTTAGCATCAAAATGCTAAACACATGCACCTTTGAATGACTCTTTCCTTAGCAGCAACAGCACACAGATGTGCTTTATGCAAAACATAGTCGTATTCAGTACTTTTGATGGGTTTTGACTTTAAAAGTCTCATACAGTTTTTTTTTTTTTGTGAAAGTTTGATCCACTACAGTTGATGTAGACACATGAAAACAAAATGGAAACGCTTTAGAAATGTTTTTTGTTTTTCAGGTTTTCGCAAAAGTAATAAAAAACAAAACACAAAGACATGGTACAGCTAGAATGTTCTACAAAATATAGTGTTGTAAGGGAATGATTGGAAGACATTTAGGCTATCTATCCTGTCTCCTGTTGGCATTTGGCCACATCACCTCATCCACATCACAGACAATGTCCTCCCTTGCCAAGGAACGGGGGAATTATCGCCTTGCATGCCGTATCCAACCCTGTATGGACCTCACCTCAATGTTGGTGCCTCTTCCGTGGTTTGTAGAAGAGGCACGCGGGCATGTGGTTGACAGTCATAGACTTTCCAGCGCCATGCTGAAAAGAACTCCTCAATTGGATTAAAAAATGGGCTGTATGGTGGCAAGTTGAGTGTAATGAATCTATTATGGTTGGTGAACCAGTCCCGGACCAGAGCAGCCCGACGGAAACTGACATTATACCAGATGACAACAATCTGGAGCTGCTCTGGCCCGTCCTGGACTACTGTGTCATGAAGTGTGTCCAGAGAATGAATAATGAGGGCTGTGTTGTTGGGACCGAGGATGGAGAGGTGATGCAGTGTCACTGTTGCCTGCTCCTCTTCTTCGTCCTCTTCCTCTTCCTCGTCCTGCTCCTGCTCTTACTCTCCCGTTTCCTCTTTCTGCCTCCATGTTTCCAAAGTTGGCACAAAGGAGCTGAGCTCACATCAGGTGTATTTGTAGTGCTATGGCTTAGAATGATTGGTCGACAATTAGATTTTAAATGTTTTCGTGTGTTTGAGTCTGTGTGCTTTTCCAGTTTTAGTTGTGTTTTGTATTTTAAAGAGATGTGTTTTCCAAATGATTGCAGGAGCTTTCCTTTTTGAACAATGTGTCTAATGTAAAAAACATTGTGTAGTGTTTTGCATGAAGTGTGTTGGAGAATTTCAAACACAATGTAAAGCAGATATTTTGTTTGCAGGGTTGGTGCTTTTGTTTAGGGCATGGTCACCAAAGTTAGAGCTTGTGATGCTTTGGGCATAGAAACCACTTTTAGTGTTTAGCATTAGGCAAAAACTGTAA
>CAEMYA010000047.1:3181798-3192429 GCA_903131615.1 Diplodus sargus | reverse complement strand
TATATATATATATATACATAATAATAATAATAATAAATATATATATATTGCTGCTATTCGGAAACAACCAAGGCTAACATGCTGCCTGCCGCTGGCTGCCTGAAGTAGGTAAATAGGCAGGCTGAAACCAACTGTCTACGTCGGTTGAGAAAGGCTAGGCACTGCAGGTATGCTAACACTCTGACAACGGCAATGCCGACCGGCTAATGTTAAGCAGATATTATTTTTTCCATTGTGCACCATCTAAGTTTAGTGCGTAGCATGCCGACAATAGCTAATTAGCAGTAAACACAAAGTGAATCTGATGAATATCATTGCTTTTGAATAATCTATTATCTATATAACTTTTGGACAAATTAAATGGTGCGTAATAAACAGAGGTTAACCAAAGTTATTATAATTCACCCTGAGGGGAACATGGATGTGCTGTGTTCACATCTTACAGCATTCTGAGAACCATGCCACAAACATGTTAAAAAATGATTAAATGTCATTACTTATGTGCATGTTCCCTGGCTTAAAGGTCACAGGAGCACCGATTCCCTGTTTCTACCTCGAGGCAGCCACAGGTGAGCGTTTGACAAGCCAAACTGATTGATTACCATCTTCCAAATAATCTCGCAGAGCATTAAAAAGCAGCCAACTACCTCCATTGCAACCATCCATCATGTTTATCACCCGCTGCCACCCTGTGACTAAGCCACCGCAGGTTTGCATCTCTCGGCCACTCCTGCTGATTCGCTTTGACACTGTAGCTGTGAGCGGTCTCTGGCGTGGATGGAGCAGTCTGTGTGTGTGTGAGTGTGTGTGTGTGACGGAGATGCCAGCGGCTGCCAGTTACTTCATATTTTCCCCATGCTTGGCCAGCGGTCTGATGTGTGACTGCGGGCCTTAATAAAGCAGCACACATTCGGTGTAGGACGTCTGTTGCTGCGGGCTTGTGCGCAGCTCTCTGGCTCTCTGACCCAACTACTCTTCACTTGTTTCACATAAAAAGGTCACACGCTGAAATTTCCTATAATTAACACCTGACTGACGTATTTGCACTGTTCCTCCTCCTGACCAAACGTCCGCTTTTGGGCCCTGACGACATCCAGTAAACTCAAATGAAAACTGTCAGACTCAGCTGATGTGTGCATGCAGATATGTCCTCTAAATCAGCCTCTCTTTCATCTCTCTGTATCGCTCTTTCTCCTTCTTCATCCCCCCCGTCGCTCTAATAAGAGAGGGCCAGCTTTCCCCTGAGTTCAGCCTCTTTGATCACCATAAAGAATAACCACTAAAGTGACACACTGCCAGGCACCATGGTTACTCAGTGACATGACAGATCCTTGACCCCCCCGGCTCCGTGTGATTGTCATGTGTAGTTTTTGACGGCCTCAGGGGCAGACTTAATAAATGTTTGATGTGAACCTGGTTCCTTTTTAACCAGCACAGCAGAAGTTTTGTGACTTGAGTGTTTGGAGCGCACCACTCCTTCAGGCTGGAGGGGGGGGTGTTGGATTTCAAGCTAGACCATTGAACCAGCTGCGAGGCAGGCAAAGGGGGGGAACAAAGCACCCTACTGTCCCCCCCGCTTCCATTTGAGGATGGGACAAACTAGCTCTACAAAAGACACCAAAGAAAGGTTCCACTGAGGGTTTCCGTTACAATAGACTCTTTAGGGGGAAGGCCTGAAAACAGAAAAGTAACGTCAGTCATCACAGCAGGGGTGCATGCACTGATAAGACCAAATGGGGTGGTCTTGATTACCAGAAAGGCGTCGCCATCGCTTTAAGATCTTTGAAAATGGAGCTGGCAGCTTCTGCTTTTTACTCAAGGGTCTTGTGCATCTTGAGTTTGTCCACTCTAAAGTAAACTATTTAAAAATCAGTACTGCACTGAGTCCACCACAAACCACAGAGTCAACATGTTTTATCTCCTCAACCAGTCTTCCTGTCCCTGACCCTCCGCCCTTGCAAACCTGCAAAAACCAGCATTAGCGAAACAACCTCAAGTTTCTCTTCCACTTCTCCCACGCAAACACACACAGGGCACTGCACTATCTGGTGTGAGAAAATGCAATATGAAAGAGAAACAGAAAAAAGCTGCAATGACGTGCCTCAGAATACAAGCAGAAGTGACAACACGATGAGGTCGGACTCACACTGCATGCGGTGGCATACAAGCAAACGTCGAACACCAGTAGTTCATTACTTAGGCCTCTCAGCCTCCTGTTGGATCCAGCTGGAAGAGGAGCGTGTAGGTGGCGGGCGATGATGAAGCCACAGGCGTTAGCGGGGTGAAGAGATGGAGAGTCACTCCTTCATAAAAAGTCACGCTCTTTACTCGAAATGTGGCTTTACTGAGGCTATTGTTAATGGAAACATGTATATCTTATATCTATCCTAGAGCGTGTGCAAAGTTAAATGATGAGCTTCTGAAGAAAACATCAACATACTGTAACTGCAGGCCATCTACTGAGTGTTTGTGTTTTTGTGTTATCCACAGAAAGAACAGCATTCAGGGTCTGCAGCCAAATGCTAACACCAACATGCTAACATGTTGATGCCTCGCACGTCTGTTCTCATGTATGTTTACTATGTTAACGATCTTATTTTGATGTATTAACATCATGACATATGCTAATCGCTAATTAGCACTTAGCATAACAGCTGGGGCTGATGGAAATATCACACTAACATTGAATGAAAGCCAAAATAACAAGAGAAACATATTGCAGACATGAATAAACAGAATAACTAAGGGTCTAGAACAATGCTTACATGATAATCTAAATCCAAAATTACAATTCATCCTGAGCAGAAGAGGATCATCTGAAGCAAATTTTATGCTAGTCCATCTTATAGTCTTATAGACAATTAAGTCAAAACCACGAATTTGAATGTCACTATGGTGCTTGAGGATCACCAAGGACATCAGGATACATCTTTTGGGGACCAAGAATATCCAGAGAAGATTTAATCTCACTTCATCCAACAATTTGTTGAGGTATTTCAGCCAACAGACACATGTGTGAGACCGGTATTACAATCTATAGAACTTTGGACTGAGTGTAGACAAAACACCACCACCAAATAACAAACGGCAAAAAAGCAAACTGCATAATTAACTGTTCAAACAATATCTTAAGTATTTTGGGCTTGACATTTCTACACTTTGGTACCACCAGTTTACATTAATTTGTTCTGTCTTGGTTGTACTCGTTATATGGCATCTCTGTCTCATTGGGTAGGACAGGAGGTGGGAGGCGGGGGGGGTTGAGTCTATTTCAAGGCGAGCAGCAAGTCATTTCCCCTCCCTCCCACCCTCGGCAGGGCGCGGCCCTCCGGCTCATTGTCCGGCCAGGGGTGGTGAACCTTCAGCAGAATGGAGAGGGAATTGGAATGTGGCATTGTAGGTTCTCCGTCCAGTATCCCATGGGACCCAATCACCAGCAACCCCAACATCCACCCACTCACATACACTCACATACGCAGGGTTCAGGTTCCACCCCTGACCTGGGCCACAGTGGTCTTGGCCGTGGGGACGGGACAGTGGTGCCGTTGTTTGGACTGACGTCACTTAGCAGCTTTGGCGAGCGGAAGTGATAAAAACTGAAAGGACGTAATCAATAGAGCGATATTTTGTTCTCTGGTGATGTAGAACTGGACCCTTCTTTGCTCAGGATGTAACATTTGTGCCTTTTGCCAGTTTTTGACCATGTGACATTTAAACAATAGCGCAGGCTGTCTCTGGTTAGCATTTAGAAAAGGTAATACTGTGTTGTCCTGTTGACCTCTAAGACGCTGACCATGAAATCGTAATGTCTTGGTTACAGACCTCCTCTCTCCCCTTACTTCCTGTCCTCGCTCCACTGTCTGCTACTAAAAAGGTTCCAAAAATACCTACAAAAAGGCTAAATGTTTCTGCACTTCGGCACACGCTGTTCCTCTAATGATACCAAGTGTGTGTCCAAAGCCTTTTTACGTCTTCCTCGCATCTTTCTTAAACACATGTTGGAATGAAAAGTGCATGACTGTCTTGCTAAACACTGGTGATAAACTGGTGGTTACCTTGGGATCGTTGATAATATCGTATCATGAGTTGCTCCAAGATTCCCGCCCATAGTACACACAAAAACAGCTGCTCCAGTGAAAGCCACTGTAGCAGAGATGTGTGAGTAGAGACGGCCTGTTACTAAAAAACAAACTGTACACGGAGATAGCTTAGTAGAGAGAATCTCACCACTGCATGTGGCTTGTGTGACATGAATGTAACTGGGGCAGCACTAGGTATGAGAATGTGGTTGTGTTTCCTTTGGCACAGATCAAATGTTATTTACAGTTCTGCGATTCTTACTTATTGAGTGAATTAGCTGCTGTTATTCAATAACATGAGTTATGTCCGCTGCCACACCCACATTATCCATGATTTATATATATAAGTATAATTAACGGTCAGATTTCATACTACGCCTCAAAACTGGTTTATCGCTGCAACCCTAGTTCCACAACTACAATCCAATACTGCCACTGGATTAATTTTCCTGGTTATTGATACAGCCAGTGTTTGGGCTGTTCTGAGGCTTCCTCACATTACATCAGAATCACGCCCGCATTTCACCTTCGATTGCACTTGGCCACTAGTTCTTCAATATGCACAAATAAATGCTGGCGTAGGAACGCGATGAACCACCTCCGCCACGTCTTATCGTGAAGGCAGCTTCCTCTGGAACACACGGCCCGACAATCAACAGGGAGCAGGAGAGAGAAGGGTGACTCCCAAACTTTTCTCACGGACACACACACACACAAACAAACAAACACATGTGCGCACGTACACACACACACACAAAACAAATATAAATGCTCAAAATGTGCCATGTGAGCAAACGTAATGCGAGTGTGTGTGGCCTGATCCCCGAGTACTTCTGATCCTGCCAGACAAACAGTGGAACAAGCGCTCCATTATCCAGACGGAGCCTCAACAATGTTACAATAGCTTCAATGACAATGAAACCGATATTGCTGGAGATGCTGTTTACTCTGAGCAACCATTCACCTTGAACGACTGGCTATTCGACCGGCATCTGTGTCACTGCGTTATATTTTCTGTTTCGCTGTTATTTGCTCAGACGCAGTGACGGTGGGACAGTTTCTCTAACCCTTCAGTTGTCCTTTTTTACTGTCCTGCTACTAGCTGCCGGGACTCCAGGGGGGTGAGAAGAGGATCAAGACGACTGGGTGGGTGGGGGGAAATCTTCCACCGAAAAACAATGACAGGAAATGAGCACAAAACGTCCTGGGGTCTGTGCACCGGCCAAGACTCCCATAGACAGCAGCAGGCAGCCAGAAACACACCCCTGACCATCCTGCCTCGAATAGTTACTGAGGGTGTGGCTACTTTTGCCTCTAGTACATGACAAATAATCATAGAAAGCTGACGTCCATTCTATTCACAGAAAAATTGTATCAATGGGCTATTCCTGAAGGCATTACATCAGGTGAACGTGGACTGATAACTCAAGTTATTCTCTCCTGAGGGTTGGGGTTAGACATTGGCACACATGACAGCACACAGATAGGAATGTCACATGGATGTGACGAAACCCATGGCTGAATGTGTCCTTTAAATGATCAGTAAAATATTGTCGTGAACTGTGAAAACACATGATTATCTTTTGCTCTAGGAGACAGGCCAATTAAAAAGACCTTTGTCAAGCTGCACACTGAAGGCCGTACAGCGGAGTGTATACAAATATAGACCGAATCCTCCCACGCAGCAGCTTGAGGATGATTTGTTTAGGGAAAACACGTCGTCCCGGGCAGTTAAGGAACCGTGCATTCTATGTTTAAAAAAAAGCCAAGCATGTGCGGGGAAAGCAGCGGTGGGAGGCCTGGAGCTCTTTAATCAGCAGGTTTTATGTGAATGTGCAGATTAGAGGCTCAGATCAGAAGAGTGGAGCGACAACCAGCAGGCACATCGACACCATGCCGCCACTAGAGATACTAGAGATCTAGATACAGGAGAGTCGCGGCACATGCTCTAACAAACACTCGCCAAAGTACCAGATCCCATCTATCCTCGGTCAATTTCATCCGACACAAGCACTCTTCTTCTCCTGTAATTAGTGTTTATGTAAGCAGCCGGCGCCCATTCAGGGAGACTCCCAAAAAAACTTCTCACCATCTCTCTCTCTCTCTCTCCCTCTCTCATGCCATCTTCAGTCTGAATGACTCACTGAAGAAACAACAGCCAGAGCAGGATGATGACACAAAATTTATTAAATAATGACCCGCAAAGCTAGTGAAATCATTTGCTTTTCATCAGCACTAAAATAACCAATTTTGATGTTGTTCTCTGTTTCCTACCACTATTAATGGATTTGTGTTTTGGACTGCCAACTTGTGACGGGCTATATTCTGTAAAATATGGCAGCCTCACTAAGGGTTAAGGTCACTCTCCCCCCCAAAAAAATTATTAATTGATTATAAATCGTGCAACGAAAAATCGACGAATGGCTGAACTAAAGACGACGAGTCAACCCTGTGAACATCTTGAGTTGGGACAGTCCAAAGTCTTTTATCTAGGGTTCAGCTGAACAGGATGTAGGTCATTTGTTTTTCTCTCTTGTTACAGATTCCAAAACCCCAACTCACAACATCTACTGATACCACTTACCCAACCAGTGCTGGTGCTTTTCTTATCCCAGATTTAAGATCAGTTAACCAAACTGCACTGAACTCATCGGAATAAAAACTAAAAACTGACGTGAGCGCATCGACAAGTTATTCTTCTGGATGAGTTGATGGATCCAGATGGGTGACATGGTCTGTTAGAGAAAGAGAGATCACCCATTACCACTTCACTGCACTCAGCAAAGGCCGAGTAAAAGTTTTACTGCCTGGTAAACAAAACGGCGACCTTTGGAACCGATCAAGTGTTTTTTTGTGCGCGCGTGTGTGTTTGCGTGTGTTTTGTTCCACGATGACGACAGCCGCTGCTATTTTCTTCCCGGGCCACGCTCCATGTTTTGACCTCCATCGATGCATGTTCCAGTTTTTTCACACCTCCCCTGCGCTGTCTCACTTTCGCCTACCTCCATTCTCACACATGCACAGCACACACACACACACACACACACACGACATCAGTGCAACCATGGCAACCGTGAGCGAGAGACTCCTCAGTTTCTGAAGAAGGCGTCTCTCTCTCGAACCCTCTTTTGTGAGTGCGGACGTCAGTGTGACTGTTGAACTGACGCTGTCTTCCAAGACTGTACATGGGTGTGTGTGTGTGTGTGTGTGTGTGTGTGTGTGTGTCACCGGCCAGTCGCAGGAATGCCGGACAGGATGCAGGGAGAAAATTCCTAAAAGGGTCGATGCGAAAAACACACCCTGAGGTGCCTCTGACTGTAACACAGAGACGCAGAGGACTCTCAACTGCATCTCTCGAGTCCAATTTACACACTCTCACACTCCACGGTGTCGTCTGTCCCCAAGAAACTTAGACTCGTACACACTGTGCTCTTGTATGAAACAGAAATGCATGATTTGTGCTGGATCTTTGCTCCATTTGTCAAGCTCTGGGAGGCAGCTGAAATTAAGAATCCAAGTGGTGAAAACAAGTTTGTAAGGGCGCTATTGTTTGTTGCTACAACGCCACTTCCCTCTGGATTGCGTGCCAGTGTGAAAGGTACTGCCACAGCTCCAGTGAGCCATCTGTGGAGAGTATCGAGAGTAAACACGGGAACAATTGCTGTATATTCCTCGGACAAACAGCATAAAACCTCAAGTGCTGTGCACAAGTGTGGGCCTTCTCTCTAAATGAAGTACCTGAAACATCGACTGCATGCTCTGGATATGTGAACGCTGTCATTACACCGTCGTTCTGAGGAAAACAATGTGAGGAAACAGCGAGAGTTCCTCCACTGATATTGTCCTTCGCGTAATTTCCTCCGTTGTCTTAATTGTAATCGCGCTTTTGCAACACATGCCAAATGTCGTCGCAACAAAGCCCATTACATAGAAAGTTCAGGTGCTCAGGAGAGCTCCGGCGACATTTTAGCTGTGCTCCCCCTCAAACAGCTGGGTTCCTGTGAGAAGAAGTTGTTTACGACATTTGCACGATTCTTACCGGTCATCCTGTCTTACAAATGAATAGAAACGATCTCGGCTTTCGTACACTGAAAGCAAAGAAATGTAACTTCCTGGAGAAAGACATTTGATTGTTGAGTCTCATCCCTAGATGGTTGGCATAATGGTTGGCAGCTGACCCAAGCTACCAACTGAAAGATCTGAGATCCAACAGTCCACCATTGAGCAAGATATTGATTGGTTTTAGAGGAACTTTGGTCGGTTAGTTTAGCGTAGCATAAAGACTGGAAGAAAACGGCTAGCTCTCGTAGGTCCCTGCATAACAAAATGTGCCAACCAGCACCTCTATAGCTCACTAGTTAACATGTCACACTGGGTCTCCTTTGAGTGCAGAAGAGACACGCTGTGTTTTACCAGGTGATTATATTGCCGACTGTGTTTAAGTCATGCTTTAGAGTAAGCTCAGCTAACCTGCTGCAAACAGTAGCTTCATATTTACTGGAGATAACCGATCTACTGTATGGAGCAATGTGTAGATTAATCCCACGACAGGTATGGCTTCAATATAACCTCGAACTTGACTCCTCACCACGACCTTACTCCTATCGTCGAGGTCTCACCATCTGTTTGACCTCCCTGACCTCCGTCGAACATTGAACAGCAGCACAGTCCACATGCTTGTTTGTGCTCCCGCCATTATAACAATGTGTAGGAAAGCTTTCATTTGAGCTTGTTGGGGGGGGGGCAGTGTCATCATTAAACAATATTGTCTCTATTAGACCACACAGATGCCAGCTTGGCTACCATCTGCCTCTCACATGGGCAGAAAATTAGATGCACTTGCCGAATGTGTGTTTCCGTGCTATTAGACAGAGTGACACAGAGAAAAGACGTGACCACAACAGGGTCTTTCTTGTTCGTGATCGGCCGCTGTCTCAGCACACCGTGGCCCCTCTTCCCACCTATGTCCCACCTACAGTCACGGGCCAAGAGAACGAGAGCTGGACAGAAACAGCCTCGGGGGTAAACATCCAGCATGCAGCGAGGGGCGCAGATGTTCCAGACTGAAGGGACCCTCGTCTCCTCAAGTGTTCTTTAATGAACCCTGGGTTCACAGCCACACACATGCAGACACACACATATACACACACACACACACACACACACACACACACACACACACAGACAGACAGACAGCGTGGCAAGAGAAAAAAAAGGGCAGACACAGCAACAAGTGGCCACTGCGGAGAGAGAATGTGCCCATAATGTTTAGCAGACGATGATCAAAGGCTGAAAACAAATTCACTCATTTTGCGGCAATTAACAAAAATGTAGAGAGACCAACTTTTTTTCTGTTGTTTGTTGTGGATGGGTTTCAGCAATGTGAGACATTTGTTATGGCTGATTTCAAACGACGCAAAGGCACAAACACCACGTCGGTTCAAAGTGTTCTCCCTGCTTTGGTGCGGGGCTGCAGCCTGTCATTGCCGCTCGACAGAGTCAACTGGCTGTAATGACAGAAGACTGGGCTGCTCTTTGAGGCGCTGAGACACATAACAATCGGTTCAACAGCTTGAGACAGAGAGGGTGGTATTGGTTTAAAGGAGGAGTTCACCAGAAAAATTAAAAAATCAGTCGTTATCAGCGCGTCCAACCTGCTGATGGAGAGTCGGGTGAAGTTTTGTAGCCCACGAAACCATTTTTTCTGGAGATTCACAACAAAACAGTGTTGCAGATGGGGACTTAAAAGGGGAATTAAACATGACAACCCCGATACAACTTAATCCATGCCTCCAGAAGCCCAGAGATCCCAAACTGATTTGAACTGACGTTATTTACAACCTCGGTGCGTGCTCTATCAGACGGGGTGTGTGCTAACGCTTTTAGCCTAGCTACCACAAAGATCAGTTTCATAGCAGTTTGGGATCCTTTGGTTTCTTTAGACTTGGGCTTCACTGAACGAGCTGCAAGGAGCCATTTTACGTTTGCTTACAGAAGTTTTTTTTTTTTTACATTTTAAACAAGTCCCCATCTGCTTCAGTTGTTTCAGGGGATGCCGTTTTCCTGCGAAGCTTCCAGGATGTTTTTGTGGACTACGAAACTTCTTTTTTTTTGTTTGGTTGAACAGAACTTATCCTTTAAATCCCTGTTGGCTCGAGCCAGGGTGTTTGTCCTCTCGCCCACAGCACACGTGCAGCCGGCTGACCCCGCGCGCCCACAGCCGGGCAGCGTGTGGGTGCAGCTGCCGGGATGTTACAGGCGCAGAGCAGAGTTTCCTCCTCTCTCTGGGGGAAACTCTCCCTCAGCAGGTTTAAAGTCATTACCAAAGTAAAGCTGGAGGACACAGAGGCGACAACGAGTGGTGACGCGCTGCAGAAACTTTTTTCTTTTCTTTCTTTTTTTTTTTAAACCTGCACTTGTTCCACCTCACTCACCTTCTCAGAGTTGATGCTCAGCTTCTTCTCGACGTGCCCGTGGATCCCTCCGTTACTCTCCGGCACCGGCGTGGACTCCCTCGGTATCTCCTCCTTCACCTCCTCCTCCTCCTCCTCT
>CAEMYA010000047.1:3170462-3181766 GCA_903131615.1 Diplodus sargus | reverse complement strand
ACCTCGTCTTCCTCCACCTCGTCCTCTTTGACACCCAGGTTTTCTTTCCCGTCTACCTCCACGTCCTCCTCCACCACCATCACCACCTCGTCCTCCTCCTCCTCCTCCTGCTGCTGTTGTTGTTGTTGCTGCTGCTGCTCCTCCACCACCACCACCTCGTCCTCCACCTCCTCTTCCTCATCGAAAGGTAGAGGGACGCCGTCGGTGACGTACTCCTGCAGACATTTCATGTTGTGCTTCTTCAGCAGCTGCTCCGTCTCCGGGTCCACCACCACCAGCTCCAGCCGGCCCGCCGTGGCTCGTATCCGGGACACGACCTGCTGGTGGCTCTCGTTCTCCACGTCGTCCCCGTTCACGAACACCAGCCGGTCTCCGGCGCGGAGCCCCGAGGTCTCAGCCGGGCTGTCGGGCTCCACCAGCCGGATGAACTGCCCCGTCTTACCTTTCTCCCCGTGGAGGTGGAAGCCGTAGCCGTTGTCCCCCTTCTCCAGCGTGCACAGCCGCGGGCGCAGACACTGGCTCTTGCTCGGCATGGTCTCGCCTTCACACTGCTGCTGCTGCGACTCAACCTGTTGCTGGTTCAAAGTAGAAAATGACCAGAAGACCTGCTCAGGATGCTGCCGCGGAGGGGTGTGTGTGTGAAAACGAGTGGTACCCCCTTTAGAAAACAAACACCCAACCCCCGCCTACTTGGGGAGATTAGTCCGTGGGAAGCGGTGCTGATGTTTGTCCCACTTTAACACACGAGTCGATGTCTGATCTGATCCTCTCACCCGCTGTAAATCCTCGCTGGTCTCAGACTGTCCTCCCGTGTTTCAGGTCCTGACCCTGTGGACTGAGGCTCGGGCTGGATGGAGTCACGCAGCGGCAGCAGGCGCTCCCTTCAGCGCGCGACAAAAAAAAAAAGTAGGAAAGCCACTCAGGAAGAGGGAGGTGCGTTCACGGACCAGCCCAGCTGGCCGCCTCATGCAAAGTAGAGAGGAATGGAGGAGTAAATATAAACCGAGGCTGTCCAGGAAAAACAGCAGAGCGAGAGCCTCGATAGCGCTGACGTTTTTAATTTTTTTTTACATTTAAAAAAATAATAATCTTATGAAACCATTTTTTGTGTACAGTCACAGTTTGTGGTTCAATTGTTTTAACTTTCAGATCATTTCGTGCACAAGTTGCCCACAGCTCTCTGATCAACACTAGATAAATCTCATTTTGGGCATATTTTTTATGTAACGCAACTATTTCTTTCGCTTGTCTTTAGAAAGGTTGTTGTAACCAAAACTTTTCTCTCTTTATTTTTGCTGCACTCTGGTCTTTTGGGGATTTGATTCCCTCCACCATAAACAGAAATGCACTACTCAAAATAAGGAAGGATTATTGGGATATTTTAGTGTCTCACTTACCTTTTTGTGACATCATATTTTCTCTCCCTCAGTCTATTTCCTTTCGCACTAGTTTTGTCTCAAAATCAGTTGATTATTTAAGGGTCTTGCCGATATAAACAAAGTAAGACAGTATAACATTGTGTTGTCCTTTGAGGACAATGTGTTTATTCAAAGTATCTTTCACTCTTTTCTAGTAAAACCATCTCTTTACACTTATATATAAGACAGTAGCATTTCAGTGGGATACATGTCACTTGTTCCATTTCTAGATTATTTTCCTGTAACGAGTGAGCACCTTGTATTCATTGTTATTTAAAACTTATTTTTGAAACTGCATTTTTTACCATCTTAATTTGGCAAGAGGGACGTAAACCTAAAGTGCTGCCTGTGACACTCCACAGAGATTATGTTGTGATCTCAACACACTTCTCAGATATTTGAATTTTCCATAAAACAGAATTCTTCTCTGTAATGTGACCTTTTTTATGCGGGGGGTTGAGAAGTGGATGCCTGAGTTTTTCCAGATATAACATCCAAGATATTTTATCCTCATGACAGTGGTTTAGTTAAAACCAAGTCATGACCCGGTGATACACCACCTTTCAGATTATATTGAATTCTAATGACCCAGATGCACACGTTTGGCAGAATCCTGAGAAGAGATTGACCTACCAGTAATGATCAGTACCATACAGTCCCCGAGCCAGTTAACACAGTGCCCCTCTGGTCATTCAGAGATACGAGTGACACGGCAGTAAAAAGAGCGTCTGACAGGAAGCTGCCGAAAGGAAAACCTGGGGATGTTTGGCTTTTCGGCAGAGAGAAGGGGACAGACCCATGATCAAAACAACCCGGATAAATAAAGCAACCGGAGCCTCAGTGCCGATGACTGCAGGATGCTCGGGAGAATTCAGCTATTAGTTTACTGGAAGTCATGCAAATATATATGCATTCTTTCCAGAGTAAAGGATGGAGAACGCACGGGCTCCTGCAGTGTGACTCAGCTGTGAGTGGGAGAAGAGGTGTCTGAAGGTGCACAGTGAATCACCGACGTGCTCACATGAACACAGCCTCAGCGCAGCCACAACATTAACAGAAACACCATGAAGGAGATCTCGAAGCATCCTTTCAAAGACAGCGTTCCTCTATAGTGGAATTAAAAGAAACTCTCAAACACAGTGTGTGCTCGACCCGTCTAATTGATTAAACACAAAACTTCCTCCTGGTGACACAGAGAATAAACAAGGTAGCTGCTGCCACACAGTGGCTCATTAACCTCAGCACATCCTGCCACTCCTCCGTTACTCCCACCAGCTTCCCTCCAAAACCCCAACACACACGCACGCAAGCACACACACACACACACACATACACACACACACACACACACACACACAAGACACACAGACGAGACTGGACTTCAATAAAACGACACCACATACATTACAAAATATATATTTTTTTATACATAATATGATAACAAAGCACTTTTTCATGGCACTTTGTGATCACCGTGACGCCTCAGAGGAGGGACAGATGTGACACTGAGCAAGTTCGACAAGCAAACATTCATAATGAACATTGTACAGAGAAACGGGTTACACGATGTGGTGCGTGAACAAATACAGCTTCGGTACAGTCTAGACAACAACATCCATCAGTAAAGGAGACAACGATGTCTGGGAGCGCTGTGTGTGAAAAGGGTTATGCCGAGGAATCTATAACCAAAGAAAACGAAAATGATGATAGTAAATCTCTTTGTAGTGCAACAGTGTGGTGGTGCGCCTACAGCACTCTGAATGTAATGCAGTGTACGTTTCCCTGGCCCTGTATTGAATGTACAGACAGACACACAGTGGGCGAGCGCCCTCAAAAAGTTGGCTTTATTCTATCTAACAGCAGTACAGATGTGAACAGACGGGATCATTTTAGCTACAATCTGACTGTAAGACTGAAGTCCACTTCTCAAACACACTGATATATCAAAGAATGATGATGAGGAGTGTAAGGCCAAAAAGGGTTCAGTTCACAGCCTGGTAAAACTGGAATGAAAACAAACTCAGAGCGGCATGGCAAAATGCTATATCCACACAAACAGACGTATTGATTGTTCTTATAAAACCATCATTTATCAGGAGTCAGGCCTGCAAACTCCAGTGGAGTGAAAATGCAGACGGTTTTTTAAAATAGGGCCGAAAGTTCCTTTGCAACGCACTGCTTTCAGTTACTACATTACTGAAGCTCAGTCAAAGAGGCCATATTGTACTTTTCAGGTTTTCCCTCCCCTTTGGTGTGTCATATATGAATGTCAAACAGCTGCGATGTTACAAAGCCCAAATTGCAGGGAATTGTTCTCCTAAACTGCCTGACAGGCTTTGTTTGTAGACCAGCCTTCTCTTCCATTAGTCACCATGTAACACATTTGTACAATGCCAATCTTGGTAACACAAAGATGTGAAAGGTCGGAGCAAAGTGTACCAATTTCAGCTTTCTCCAGGAGTGATGACAACAGTAATGGATCGATGCCGGCTGTCTGCTTCTCATTTTTCGTGTTTTTTTTGTTACGCTCAGACGAGGGCTTGAAAATTGTTTCTGCTTTTTCATTCTTACTTTATCGAAGGTGATTTCTTGTGGTTTCTTTCTTGTGACAGTTTTACTCATTGTACATAACTTTGGACAAAATCTTCTAAATGTATATGTAAAAGTGTTGCTTTACCGTTCCTTTTTCTCTACTAGCCTGATGGAGAGTCAAGAGAATCATTGTAGAGGTGAAACTTCATTTTAAACCAACTAAATAGCGAGTACCAACTATTTTCGTTTACCTTTTTTTTTCAATGTGATAATGCAGCGTCCACTCAGCTTGATTACTTTGTTGTTTTACAAACCCTTTTTTAAGTGTGGGATCCTCTCGTGTGAAAAAGTGGTAAAACCGTAGAAAATAATTTGCGCGGCAACATTTTGTATCTCTGATCAAGACCCAGCTGCTAGCTTACTCAGACCACAACGCTGTGATTGTTCTGCTGGGTAGCGAGTCCGAACATTTCCCTGTTCTAACATTAGCGGTGGTGAAGTTTTTATTTACGAAGTGGTTCTTGTGTTGACATTCACGGTAGAGGTGCAGCGAAACTACATTACAGTGACTCTGGCTGCAAACAAACCTACAGAGTTGAACAGACTGTAGGCAGTATCCTGCTCAGGCCTGTGGTAGCTGACCAATCAGAGCAGACTGGGCCCTTAAAGATACAGGATCTTAAACAGAGTGTTTCAGACGGAGGGTGAAGAGAGGTGCTGCAGTATGAGAAAAATGACATGTATTCGAATAACAGAAGATGTAAACCTTTTCTAGCAGGCTCCTCAAATGAAAGTATGAACCTGAAAATGAGCATAATACGGCCTCTTTGAACAGCAGCATTTGAGACAACCGAAAACAGTTTCAATTCAAACACAAAGTTGAGCAGGGCCCTGCCTTCATTTAAGAGGAGATACACCTAAGATTATTTTCACGTGCTGCGCCCAGCAAACAGATTCCTGTTATATGATGTTAAATTGACACATTCTGACACTTTTTTTTTTTTTACCATGACGCTCACGTGAAGCTGCGGGGAGCGTTACAAAGCCTGAACAGCCCCCGAAAACGACATACACGAACAAAACACAACATGTGGGCCCACTGATAATTGTGCTATACTCTTTCACAACATATTAAGGTCTTATGGATAAAAAGCATGGCTATGACCAGAGAGCCTCTTGTAGTAAAGCCGTGACTCTCTCAAGCTGCGACACAGAGAGTCTGACAGCGGCTTCTCATGGCTGGCTCGCTCTGACTTCCCGCTCTGCGTGGCGGTCCACGCTCCACCGAGTCAGTCCGTGTGTCCTGCATGTCCCCTGACCACGAGGCCACACCCCCTACACCCCATACGTTCGCAGCTACACAGAGTAGATTGATAATATACATACTTTTATCCCTGCAGATGGATATAGCATTTCAGATTGTAACTCCTGACTTGTAATTCGATACAACTGTCACCACAAAGACAACAAACATTTCTACAAATGACATAAAAGAGATTTAAATTCACATTTCCGATAAGGGATGGCGGCCAATCCAGGTCCGTTCGGTTAAAAGCTCAGTGGAGAAGACGAGAATGTCCGCTTCTCAGGTACGGCGCTGGGATTGGCTTTTGTTGTAAGAGAGCAAACATTTTTTATCTCCCTCACTCCCTCCCTCCCTCCCTCCCTCTCTCTCTTTCTGCGTTGTCTATCTCTGCCCGGCGATCACGATCAGCTACAGACCACAGCAGCCAGACTTCTGCTTCTGAGACTCGATGTAGTCGTGTATCTGGAACTTGGGCTCGTTGGGCTGCTGTGTCACTCTGTGCTTCAGCTCCCTGATGGGGAGAGAGATACAGGGAGTTAGATACAGAGGGGGTGGATGTGTGGGATGCAGCACAGACAGGGCGAGCGAATCAAGAAAAGGAGAAAGGAAGAGAAAAAAAAGAGAGTAAGAGCGAGCGAGGGAGAGAATCATCCTTCAGTACTGAGATTTAATCAAAATGCCTCTGGCATGAATCATTTAATCTAACTTGCTCTTAAATCACCTACATTATTTCTTCCACAGCTCTGGGAACGTACTGTGCAAACAGTCATTTTTAGACTTAATGACAATTCTTTTCTATATTTCCCGCTTTTCTGTAAGAAAGGTGTGCACACGAGGACGCCAGGCAAAGAATAGAGATGATTAATGTTTGAGATCCACAGGGAGCCTCAAACATGCGAAATCTCATTATAACAAACACATTGGTGAGTGAATTAGTTTCTAGGAATCAGAACGAGGCATCTGAGCAACAATGTCAAGTCAAGAGGAATACTACTGGAGTTTGTTTTCGGCTATACAATTTGTAGAAACATTAATATTTTCGCTGCAGAGGTCTATTTAAGGAGGATGTAGTTTTTGAAGCATAACATATTTGTTTGGCGGATTACTTGTAGATGACACCGGAAATGAGAAAAGCACAAATAACCTCTCCGTATCAGGCTTATCCCCGAGTGCATCTGTTTGTTTTTAATTTTCTTCGGTTGTTTTCTCTCATTGAGTTGGGAGGTGGGAACGAAGACAAAGTCTACAGACTTTCCACCTGTCGCTTCTCGCCGAACAAAAATATGAGGCCTTTGATTTATGGCTCAGATTAAAAAGACACATGACTGATTAAACAATCATGTCTCTACAAATGGAACCTTCACGCCTGTGTCCTTCAGGGATTTCTCTTCTGTGTGAGCGTTCTTTGTCGAGCTACATTTGTGAAGTAATACTTGTCGCGTTCTTAGTGCTGCAACTGGACTTGATTCACTTGTTCCAGCTGCCTACGACGCAGCACTTAGAATAACCATTAACCTGGATGACTGAGGACCTTCATCAACAATACTTATCGCAGTGTGTTGTTGGACTGGTAACTAGAAATTACATTTTTTTTGTAGGGCGTCATGAAATTCACAAAATGGCCAACAGTGTGTAGTCAAACCCTCAAAACATGTGATTGCTAAACAGCTACAACAGCCTACAGCCTACCTTCAGTATTCTGGCCATACTCTACAGATTACACCTTAAAGTCTGCATTAAGCCATTATTTTTTTTGGCAAGTGGAAGGCAATGCAATTATACATAATAACATAAACACAAAACTATTATATCATACTACTATTATAAGAAGTATTATCACCTTATTACGGTAACTTGTTGCATATTTCCACATCCAGCATACACAGAAACAACGTTATATTTCATTTGGAGTAATGTGTCTGCCCATCTGATGAACATAAGTCCCTTTGAATATCTGTGTTGGGCAAGAAGCGTACGGAGGATTTACAGAGCTTTTTCAGCGCTGCTGTTGAAATCGATGGTGAGAGTGAACCAGCACTGTCACATCATCCATCGCTAATATAAAAACACTGATACGTGTTGTTATTGAAATTGATTAGCAGCTTTAAGGCTTACTTTGCAATAGCGAGGAAGGCCAGCTCCACGTTGACTCCCGTCTTCGCGCTCGTCTCCATAAACGGCACACCATATTCCTAAGATGGAAAACACATTAGGAGGAGCAAGCGGCGCGTCTGTTGCTGAGAACATGACCACATGGAGCCCACGCACTTTACCTTCGCCAGTTTCTCCCCGTCCTCCTTCCTCACGACCCTCTCTGCAGCCATGTCTGACTGTAAGACAGCAGCGGAGAGAGAGGAGACAAGTCGTCATAACAGAGGTGACGGGTCACAGACTCACCACGCCATTAGCTACAGTGATGCACCATCGTTTCAGCCCGCGCCTCCCCCTTATCTTGCGGCCCTGCAGCCGGCCGCGGAGCCGGAGCTCCTTCAGACTGATGAGATGTCAGAAACTTCACCTCCAGCGGAAGAGCAGCACTCCCACAGACCGGTGCCGCCAGTCCTGCTGCTCTCACAGCAAATGATCTGAGCTGCTGCTGCTGTGTGACATTTTTGACCCCGGAGAAGGGTGAGTCCTCTCTGCACCACCAGAGGGAGCTTATGAATATATTCGCTATGACTGCTGGTTCCAATGAGACATGAACATTTCTGTTTTCATCACCAGCAGCAGCATTGTGGAGGAAATTGTTTCATGCACGGGCGGCTCGGGGGCAAGCGATTAGGAAGGTTTGTGGCATGTTTTGAATGCAGTCCACTCAGTCATAATGATCAGATAACACTGGATGATTGTGCGGATGATTGGACTTCCTTACACCGCAGGGAAATTCTTTTCAAGTGTGCACATTAAAAACACCAATCAGAAATGGCACACCAGGAGAACTAAGGCTTCACTTGTAAATGTCAAAAGCAGTGAGTGAGAGTTTGCCTACATGCATGTGCAGCTCAGCGGATGCATTTTCTGGCTTTTAAGCACTCACATGTCTGTCTGAGTGTGATAAGAGTGTGTTAAATGTGCTAAGGAACCAGTTATCCTCCTGATCTTTTTTTTACGTAACGCAAAAAGGAAGCTTTGCTCACCTTGTTGCCGAGCAACATGATGACCACATCCTTCTGGGCATACTCGTGTATTTCAGTCAGCCAGGCCTTTAAAAGTACAAAAGACAGACAGATTCACAGGAGGAGGGGGAGAAGGGGAGATCGGTCTATAAACAAAACAAAATAACACCGCTTCAAGAGTGTGTTTTATCTCTCCTCTTGATATGTCTATTACTACTATTCTCCAATCAGTCACCGAGTGAGAGACTCACTCTTATTGTCGAACACTTCTATTGCTTTTCATCACTGAAACTGGGAACTGTGCGGCTCAGCAAACGATAACATCATGTCATTTTCCTCAGAGGGCTGTGAGGGAATGAGGACCACATAGTACTTTGCATGTAAATAGACAGAATGAGGCGTTCAGCTTGAGAGGGTTAAGGGAATGAAAAGGAAGAGAGAGCAGAGAGGGAGAGAGACAAAGTGGGAGGGAGGAGTCATTTCAGACCGTCTTACCCTGATATTGTCAAATGATAGCTTGCTGGTGATATCATATAGCAGAAGTAACGCTGTAAAATGAAACAGAAGAGGAGTTCGGTTAGACCTTTATTGTTTTCGGCACACTGTCTTATGTAACACACACATCCGACACCTACACACATATTCCATGCACACTAATAAAAAGTACAGATCTCAGCGAGGTTGCTCCCTTACCTACACTCCCCCCCTTCCCACACACACGGACACACAGAGAAGCATGAGGAAGTGAAATATAAAAAGCAAAGGTTACCCTGGGCATCTCTGTAGTAGGCGTGCGTTACGCTGCGGAATCTCTCCTGGCCGGCCGTATCCCAGATCTGCACGTCGAACCACATAATTACACAGCAGCTAATGTGGGAAAACTGAACTTCCTGAGCAATCCGCGCAGCAAATCCTCCACAGTAAACAACTACAGCAGAGACGTACTATTATACTGCTACATATAGTAACGTATATTCATATAAATAACTGTAAACAGAAAAAAACAAGCTAAATGCTAAACAAGTATGCATAGCCTGGCTTGGAGAAAATTGAGTATCTTGAACAATCAAGTAACTATATATTGAAACAGCATATATAAAGACAGAATTTAAAAAACAACCCAGACAGTCAAAGCAAGACTTAAATGTAGGTCGCGCTTGCAGGTGAGGTTAACCACAGCTAGCTGCTAAAGCTAAATTTACGTTTTTATAGCTCCTGGTCTCATGTAGAAGAAACATCTTGGTAATAGTTTGCATCTTATTAGTTTGTTACCCCACATAAATGAGGTAGAAATATGGCCATTGGAGGCTATAAAACACCCGAACTGCCAAAAGGTAGGCTAACTAGCTAACTTTCTATACTACATATCTAAGGTAGAAATCTGGCCATAGAGTCATGATAAAAGTTAGGCTAACTAGCCTAGCTTAGCAGAGTGGAAAAACTGGGGATCCTCACAGCAATCTTGCACAACCAATAATAATTTACCATCTGTTTACAAAGTTGGAAAGCAGCAGCCTTGGCCTTTCCTCTCCAAAATTTACTTAACGGAGGAATCTGACTGGTTGTCATTTGTTAAAGCAATACGTTTTGCCACTAAATTTACATTTGGCTTCTCTTTCAAATACCGCTTTGCTGTTAATAACAATTTAGTAACTTTTTAAGCCCACACAACAATCTCATTAGAGAAAATAAAAATAGCTTTAATAGTTATGTTGAAATTTAGGCTAACTAGCGTAGCTTAAGCAAGCGGGAAACTGAACATCCTGAACGATCTTCACAGCAAGTTCTGCACATCAGAAAGCAACTACCACCAGTACACTGCCTTATTAGACCAAAATAAGTGTCACGTAAAGTCAGGTCAATTTTATTCAGGCAATAGCGCCAAATCACAAGAAAAGACCTCTCGCCATTACCTTTGCTACATCTACATTAATACCCTTTAGCTGTTTCCTGTAGGCTCATCGATAGCCTATACATCAGCATTGATTACCGAACATCTAGTCATTTACATTTAGTGTCTTATCCTTCAATAAGGACATGAATAATACAAAACTAAGGTAGCATGCTAATCCAGTCATACAGTATATAAACAGACACAGCTGCATGCAAAAGGGTAGGCTAAATTAGCCTAGCATAGACGAGTAGCAATAATTACCTGTCAGCGTTTGATTGATCAGAGTTTGGTTCTTATTATCATGATTCTTAAATCACACATTCAAATGTTTTCAATTGTAGATTCATAACAAAATAATATCTAGAAAATTGTTAAAGCTGACAGGACACATTTTGTCTGCTGATACTGCCTCACGTTAAAGGCATAAAATCACACTATCACATCCTCACCATCTGTTCCAATGCTTAACCAGTCAGCCGGAAACATTTAACCCTTTTTTCTCTCAACCTCAGCTTTTCTGCCTGCCTTTGCATCGTACTCCTGGTGATCGAGCCTATTTTGGAATTAATCACTGGATTTTTTTTCTTCTTTTTTTATCATGTGCAAGGAAAAAAAAAAAAGGCTAAGGATTTACTCGAGCTAGCGGAGGAATCTAATTTGACACCTCCCACTCAGTGCTGAACAAATAGGTTATAATGATGTACGGATATGTGCCTTCGATTAACAGCTTCCTCCACAGTCCCTTACACTAATACAATATCAGACACTATGATTGGATTGGCAATACAAACAATGGCAGGCAGGTGAGTGTAAAAGCATATTTAGGTCAGCTGTGATTTGCCAAATGACTTTTCGGATTATTATTGATTCTACATCATCTAGAAAAGCGTTCAGGTCGATATATAAGCCACAGGGGATGACAGGATTCAGTCGACGAGCTGAAGCGTCTGGAGGAAAGGAGCGTATCCTCACCTGGAGCTTGACTTTCAGGTTGTCGACATCCACCACTTTATTCTGCAGAAAGGGGGGGGGGGGGGG